>JAOANR010000015.1:13508460-14108460 GCA_030278955.1 Hygrophila difformis | reverse complement strand
TGCTTTTGTTTGTTTTATAGATCCTGCTGGAGGGACTGGAGCATGACTGGGTTTGGGGTATTGAGAGATCACATAGATAAGACTTTTTATGTTTATCTTACATGATTATGTGATACTATATTGCTTATTATGACTTGGATTTTATGCTAGTTGAGGCCTGTGTGCCTAGAATCTGCTTTCTGTCGGCCGGTGGCTTTATGTGATTTACAGCTTTGGGCTGGTAGCCCTGTTTGAGATATTGGTATGCTGTTCAGAGGCTTGCAGTCTGGATGAGCTGCTGGAATGTTTATTTGATTATGATGGTGAGACCTCCTATGTGCTTATGTGTTTTATTTGTTTTACCTTCCGCATTAAACTGGATTAATCAGATTATCACTTTAGGTTTACTCAGTCATGTACTAGCTGTTTTAAATTAGCTGGCCACTAGTTTGGGATAGTTAGTACAACAGTAATGCTTGCGAAAATCAGATTTGAATTTTCGGTGTGTTACAGAGTGGTATCAGAGCCTGGGTGCTCTTTTATCTTATTAAAACTTGTGTAGACATAGGTGGTGAGCTGTGTGTGAGGTACATATAGCATACAATTGCATTTTTTACTGATTATTTCTGCACACACCAGGTTAATTCACAGTTGGGGAACTGTGAGGGAACCATGGTACTCCAGTCCGGATCCTTGTTATCTCACCGTCATTGAGGACTATGAATGACTTTTGATCGGTTATTTAATTTTGTCGTTTATATATACTGCTTTGTATATGGTTGGTGATTTCTGCTAACATTGTTTGTTGATGTTGTAATCTAAGTTGGATGAATAGTTTGGAAAGGCCTCATGGAAGCCTGGGCTATTCAAATGGCGATCCAAGCTGGATCAATGTGCTGAATGGTGTTCAAATGGGTTTGACGTACCCTCGAGAGTGAAATAGGGTACTGAGAAAGTCTCCCTACTGCGATAACCCACTGGGGTGATATATATATTTGCAGTCGCCTGCATGAGAAGGATGGTGGAAACCATTTCGAGGTTATGCCAGTGAGTGTATAGTCGGATTTGGTTAGAAAGAATAATGATCTGAAGTGGCATAGAATTGACACTAGGTTCAAACTATCATTAGATGGTTCGTCGAAGCGTCGAATGCCGGTCGCGTGAGACAAGGCAAGGTGACTGTTCTGCATGGCAAGATCGGTAACATGAAGGGGGTCGTTATCACTGGGGCGAGTCCGAACTAGAGGACTTCCTAGTATGTCATCTTTATGTGATGGAAACGTTACGTTGATTGATAACGTTGTGGCATGTGCGTAATTCTTCTATCGTAGGTGTTTCTTCTTGACTCTCTGGTTGAGAGATAAACCCGTTTCTCTGATATGAGAATTATTTATATCGTATTTTGTGATACGGTTATTGTGTTTGATTCTGAAGTCTCATGTTCATTCTGGACTCTGAATTTCATTCGTAAGCATGGAGTAGATGCTACCACTGATACGAATCCTTCTGCCTTAGTATTGTGCGATTCATAAGCCTCGTGTTCTTTAGTGGCTTTGCGATTTGTGCAAGAGCATGGAGTAGGACCGTTGGTGCCCTACCAGATGCTAGTTTCTTTACCTTCGGGTAATAATATTCGAATTGATCATTTGATGCAAGATGCTGTGTTGAGCATCGAGAGTCGTGAATTCAAGGCTTACCTGGTGGTCTTTAGCCTGGTTGGTTTTGACGTACAATTGGGCATGGATTGGCTGTTTGCCATCGTGCTGTGATTGATTGTGGTGTTCCACGAATATCCTTTTAGCATTCTTTGGGTAAGTGTGTTTCTTACCGACATCCTTTGATTCCACCTGTTATTGGTGTGGTTTCTGTTGCTTTGTTGTGTGACATGATGCGCATGGGTTGTTCTCTTTCCCTATGGCAAATGAGGGATCTTCGAGCAGAGGTTCTTGCTGCTTCGAATGTCCCTGTTGTATCTGAGTTCAGGGATGTATTTCCTGGTCTCCCACCTGCTCGGGAGATTGATTTTACTATTGAGCTGATGCCTGATGCAGCTCCCATTTCTAAGGCTCCTTGCCATATGGCTTCTGTGAACTGAAGGAGTTGAAGGATCAATTGAATGAGCTTACCAATAAGGGATATATTCAGCCGAGTAGCTCGCCTTAACGAGCTCCTGTTTTGTTTGTTAAGAAGAATGATGGGTCGATGAGGATGTGTATCGATTATAGAGAATTGAACTGAATTACGGGAAAACTAGTATCCTTTACCTCGGATCGAGGATCTGTTTAATTAGTTGAGAGAGGCCAGTATGTTTAATAAGATTGATTTGAGATCGGGCCACCATCAGATAAGGGTGGCGGAGACTGATAGGTCTAACACAGCTTTCAGGACTCGTTGTGGACATTTTGAATTCCCGGTCATGCCTTTTGGTTTGACTAACGCACTAGCGATCTTCATGCATCTCATGTATAGGGTATTCTATCCCCTGCTGGCCGTGTGTGTGGTTGTGTTCATAGATGATATTATGGTTTATTCGCCGACGCGTGAGGCACACGCGGGTCACTTGAGAACAGTTTTGAATACATTGTGAGAGCATAAGCTGTATGCTAAACTCTCTAAAGGTGAATTTTGGTTGGGGAATGTGTCTTTTCTGGGGCACATTGTGTCCGGTAATGGTATGTCTGTTGATCCTGCTAAGGTAAAAGCTGTATTTAAATGACAAGTCCCGAAAATGTGGGGAAGATCCGAAGTTTCTTGGATCTTGTTGGTTACTACAGCAGGTTTATTGAGGGATTTTCTAGCATTGCTAGACCTCGGATGAGATTGTTATGTAACGATGTTAAATTCCAGTGGGATGATGATTGTGAGCAGGCGTTTGAACTTTGGAAGAATGTAATGACAGAGGCACCTGTATTCATAATACCTGATAAGTTAGGTAAGTATGAAGTTTACACAAATGCATCACCTAAAGGTTTGGGTGGTGTGTTGGCGCAGAACGAGAAGGTGATCAGCAGAACTACCCAACACATGATTTGGAGACGGCAGCAGTAGTTCATGCTTTGAAAATATGGTGGCACTATATGGAAAGAAGCGCATGAATTCCTTGTGTTGGAATGATCCAGCAGATCGGGTGAATATGGGTCCTGAGGTAATTGAGCAGATTAATGTGTTAATAAGAATCAAAGGGATCGGATAAAGAAGCTCATGACCGACAAAAGAGCTATGTTGATTTAGCTCATCGCCATGTAGAGCTTGAGGTTAGTGATTGTGTGTTGTTATAGGTATTGCCTATAAAGGGGTACGCTGATTTGGTAAGAAGCCAAGCTGATTCCGAGATATATTGGATCCTATGAGATTATTGAGATGGTTGGGAAAGTGACGTATAGGTTGGTGTTGCCAGCGGAAATGGGTCAAGCCCATGATATGTTCTATACTTCCCAACTCAATTTTTTTTTTTTTGATCCAGCTAAGATCATTCAGCTAGATGAAGTTGAATTTGATGCTAGTCTTGAGTTCGATGAGTCCCAGATCGGGCGATTAATGCAAACTATGAGGTTTCGAGGAATAAAACCATGTTGATGGTTAAGGTGTTGTTGTCTAGACACGGAGCTGAAGATGCCACTTGGAGAAACTGAGGAGAATATGAGACGGAAGTAGCCAGGCTTTGATTTTTACTTATTCATAGTGAAGTAACATTTTCCCCTTGATTGTTCATTGATGATCATGTGGTTGATTATGCATTTCGGGGACGAAATGATCCTAAGGGGGAGAGATTGTAACATCCCGATTAATTAACGCATAATTAATTTAATACATTATGGTTAATTAATAAAGATAAATAATATGAATTATTGTGTAAGAGAGTTATTGGATTGAAGTGGAAGTATAAGTGGGTAGCAAACCCACAAGTTAATAAGAGCCAAAATGCTTAAATAAATGGACCACGACTTGTTAGAATAAAAGAAGTTGGAAGGAGACACAACATCATGACCCGATCCGGATATAATTTTTATTAAAATAATGGGAAGTGGGTTTGAGACCCGCCTTCCTCACTTTTCTTCCCTTTCCTCATTTTTCCTTTCTTCTTCCTCTCTCAATTTTTTCTCCTTCCCGTAGCCCTTCTTGGCCAAGAACAATTTTCATATTGGCTTGAAATCAAGTTGGGAAATTCATATTCATACTTTTGGTAAGTGATTTATTGTTATTAGTTCTTGATTTTGTTAAGATTTGAAGGTGGTTTTGGGTATTTACCGTGGGTGATAAAATTGGGGGATTTTGTATTTTGTTGAGTTAAGCTTTAATCCTTGAATATTTAGACTCAAATATATGTTTTAGATATATTCTTAAGCTTAATGGTGTTGATTTTGGAGTTGGTTGTTGATGTTAGGTTTTGGGTTGATTTTGTTCGATCGAAGCTTGGAATCGACGAATCGGAGGTTGATTATTGTTGGAAGACTTCAAGCAAGGGATTATATTGCTTAAATTACGTGTTTGGGGGGGGGGGGGTATTTGGGCGTCGGATTCCGACGAAATCGCCGGAAAACCGATTGGAAAATCGGAGAAGACGATGAACAGTAACTACTACAGTACTGCTACAGTACCTGTACAGTAGTTACCGCAGTAACTCGCGTAGTTACCGCATTAATTCGCCACAGTAATTACCACGGGAATTTGAGCAGTAATTACCACGGTAATTTGAACAATAACTACCACAGTAACTTGTACAATAGTTACCGCAGTAACTCGCTACAGTAGTTATTGCAGTAACTCGCTACAGTAATTACAACAGTAACTTGCTACAGTAATTGCTACAGTAATCGCTACAGTACTGGGCTGCGTACGACACGCGTTTTACGCGCGCGGGTTGATATATGTTAGATATTGTGAATATTTTGCATATCTTTTGGCATTGTTTTGAATATTAAAATCATATAATACTTCCAATTGTGGAATTTTGGTGTTGTGAATAGGTTTCATGGCATTTGATATAAAGCTACTCACTGTGCCTGCCCACGCCCAAATTGATGGAGACTTGCTGAAAATTGATGGGACCCAAGTGGAAGTTATTAAAATTGGCAAGAAGATCCATGGGTGAAAAATAGAAGATCCAAGAAAGGTTTAGCACAAATTGGCAAAAGGAAGTTACAAGATATGTCTTGGAGAGAAAGAAAGGAAATAAAATCTGGAGATTTGAAAAAGATACATGAGATCGTGGATAGCAGAGAAAAGAATCGGTCTTCTCTCTAGCAGCAAAAAGAAACCGATAGATCACACGGACATTCATCATCGATCTTCCACATTCTCAACATCCGAACAACACAGAAAATTGGAGAACAACAGCCTGTAGTTCTTCAATTCCAAGCTAGACTTTGGTTCTTCCAGATTTATAGTCTTCTTTCTTGGTGAATTTAGCCAATTCCTGAGTTGTTTTGATATGCTAAATTTGATGGAATTTGTTGTGGTTTTTATGGATTGTGAGTAGATTAATTGTCTAGCTTTGGGATTGAATAGATTTTTGGATATGAATTTGTGAGACGTTGGTATTGTTTTGAATTGAATGTTCATTGATAATGGGTATTTTTAATTTCTCTAATTTGCGGGTCTAGGATACTTGAATTGATATTGTGGCCAGAAATTAATTTAGGGATTCGTTGCTATATTGAAATTCTTCATCCGGAAATGTGTTGAGTTTTAATTGGAGTAGCAAACTAGAGCAGACACTCTAGTGGGAGATTAGAATCAATTTTGAACATTGCCTCGTAGGATTGATGTTAAATTGAATTGGGCTTTTCTAGTTCTTAATGCTGTCGAATTCGTAAATCTTATGGTCGTACCTAGGGTTCTCATTCGATTAGGGAATTAGCTAATGGTCGTACCTTGGCTAACGAATAAGTAAGGAAAAGTTGGTTGTCAACCGTGTTGATTTAACTATAACCAATTTATTCATTAAAACCAATGAATGTTAATTATAGTTGATGAACAAATTCATTATCCTTGATGAAATTCATTCCAAAGCTAGATCTCTTGCATATTTGAAGTTGGAAATTTGTCTACAGTTATTTAGTTTTCTTTATTTTTTGTCTCTTTTGTTAGAATTAGGTGCAAATCAAAATCCCCTCCTCTATATATCTATATATATTATACAAATAATCAATTTACTAAATCCTTCATCGCAATCCCTTGGGAGACGACCCTACTCACCATTACATTACATTTTGTTTTATGGCGTAGGATTAATATTTATTTTTGCAGCTTTGCGACGAGCTAGCACGGGTGCGCAGTGAGCGCAGGAAGGCCCTGTTTGGCCCATCTTTATGCGATTTTGATTCTATAATGATGTTTTCCTTGCACCAATTATTGTTATGACTTCCCCAAATGTTATTGGTAAACCGTGGGTTAATTAATTGGCCCGTGGGGTTCTTGAATTGCTTAGGGGAAACTATTGAATTATGATATCATTAAGTATATGTGGATTATTGGATTATATCATTAATGCCTTAGCCTAGGGGGCTATGTATTGAATTCCTTATATGTTGAGAATCATGCGAACCTAGTGTGTAGGTGCTTGAATATCACTGTATTGTCGTATGCATGTTATTGCATTGGAATTGACGGTTATTATCCCGATGGGTTGTTATGATGTTTATGATTGATCGGGCAACCTTCACAGGTGTTGTTGAGTCCCGATGACCCTGCGGTGTGGATTATTGGTTGTTATTCTTGTTGGCCCTTTGGGGCTGGTTATTATAATGCATGATATTGCATGATGAAAGGACGAACATATTGGAAATGTCTGATCGGGCAACCTTCACAGGTGTTGTTGAGTCCCGATGACCCTGCGGGGTGGATTATTGGTTGTTATTCCTGTTGGCCCTTTTGGGCTGGTTATTATAATGCATGGTAATGCATTATGAATGGATGTACATATTGGAAATGTCTGGTCGGGCAGCCTTCATAGGTGTTGTTCTGTCCCGATGGCCCTGCGGGGTGGATTTTGGCGTTTATGCCTGGATATTTGGCTGTTATGCCTGTGATTGGATGTTATGTCTGGATTATTGGTTATTATGCTTTCGAGGATATGGGGATTCTCGGTATGACATGCTTTCGAGCTATGCTGGGCATGCAAGAGAATCTATCCGTCCTGGGCGTATATATGTTTATGCTTTCGAGGATATGGGGATTATCGGTATGACATGTTTTCAAGCTATGCTGGGCATGCAAGATAATCTATCCATCCTGGGCATGTATACATTTGGCTGTTATGCCTGTGATTGGGTTGTGATGCCTGTGGTCCCTGCGGAGATGGTGTATGTTACCCTGTAACGGGTTGGAGTTGATGATATCCTCACTCGTGGGTTCATACCGCCCGGGTTCTTAGGTGCCGGCTAGGCATATTAATTTGCATTTGCATATAGGGTAGATAGGTGTATGTTAGGCCATGCATCACTTGCATAAATTGTATGATTGTGGTTGAAGCACCGGTATGGGACGGTGTGATGTTTTATCTGCTTTATCTATATTCTGTTCTGTTATTTATATTATTATTATTATTATTATTATTATTATTATTATTATTATTATTATTATTATTATTATTATTATGAGATATGGTGATGTTTTCCCTTACTCCCCGGCACGTAGCCTTGCTCAGTACGTTGTACTGACCCCCTTTGCTTTTGTCTGTTTTATAGATCCTGCTGGAGGGACTGGAGCATGACTGGGTTTGGGGTATTGAGAGATCACATAGATAGGACTTTTTATGTTTATCTTACATGATTATGTGATACTATATTGCTTATTATGACTTGGATTTTATGCTAGTTGAGGCCTGTGTGCCTAGAATCTGCTTTCTGTCGGCCGGTGGCCTTATGCGATTTACAACTTTGGGCTGGTAGCCCTGTTTGAGATATTGGTATGCTGTTCAGAGGCTTGCAGTCTGGATGAGCTGCTGGAATGTTTATTTGATTTTGATGGTGAGACCTCCTATGTGCTTATGTGTTTTATTTGTTTTTGCTTCCGCATTAAACTGGATTAATCAGATGACCACTTTAGGTTTACTCAGTCTTGTAATAGCTGTTTTAAATTAGCTGGCCACTAGTTTAGGATAGTTAGTACAGCGGTAATGCTTGCGAAAATCAGGTTTGAATTTTCGGGGTGTTACAGGTTGGAGAATGTAATCGACATAATAGAATTGAACAATATTATTTGTTAAATTAAATAATTTTATTCATATTGTCCATAATTTGCGCCCATTGGGCGGGGAAAATACCAGTGATAATAATAATAATAATAATAATAATAATAATAATAATAATAATAATAATAATAATAATCTAATAAGATCTTACTTGGCCATATTTAATAATTATTAATAATTCAAATAATAATAATAATAATAATAACAATAATCTAATAATAATAATAATAATCTAATAATAATCATTAATAACTCAAATTTATTAAAGTAAAAATTATAAAGTTCGATATTTAAAAACTACACGACGAGACAAATCTAATAAGATCTTACTTGGCCATATTCTAACTTGTATAACTATGATAAAACTTTAAGTGAAAGTATCTATGTGAATAGTTGCTCTCAACCAAATGTTGCATTTAAAAAACAAACGGAGGAGTATTTTATTTTAAGCAAGAGTTGAAAAATATAATAAATAATAGTTTAATTCAAAAACTTTGGTAAATAAAAATATAAATTAAAATAAGGAAAAATTAAAAACTAATATGAATTCATACATAAGATCTCAAATTTAGGGGCTGTTTGTTTAGAATTTAAAAAAAAAGTAGAAGTTATGAGAAGAAGGAGAATTCAATAGCAAATGCAGCCAAATAGTAGTTTAGTTCAAAGTTCTCAAGATCGAGATCTTAGCTTAGATCGTTTTTTGTCTTCGCAAGATCGGGATTGTAGGATCGAATTAAGATCCTAAGATCATGCTAAATTGTAATAATAGATCAAAATAATTATATATATGTATATATATACTCCCCCCGTTCGGAAATAATTGTAATATTCTCCGGTTTTGATAACCCAGGCCGGGATGTCACCGCCACACCTCCCTAGCAAGACACGACTTCTTCGAGCTTGCTAGAGAGATGCAAGGCTATGGTTTTTCAGAAAATAATTATAAACAAGCCCATAAAAATATAAATTTTAAAATATCAGAATAGATGCGATATTTAACTGTATAGCAGCGGAAATGTAAATGAATGTAAATGGGCCAACATGGCCAAAATACGGATTAAACAGGCCCGTCATGCAAGTCATGTATATAAACGAAAAGAAATAAATAATGTTTTTCCCCAAAATTTCCCATGCATGCTTATGCTCATGCATATTCTCCGTACTCTGAAAGAAAAGAAAAATACACGGTTGTCAGTATAAAAATACTGAGTAAGTTAATCCCTAGCCTACAATGATGGGGTTTTAAAGCCTTTAATTAATTTAAAGAAAACATGCTACCTCTAACAACTGTGCATACATTTCACAATTTAATTTATTAAACTAAAAATAATTAAATTGCATAATTTAAAACATGGATTCCATATGATCATAAATATAGCTTGCAAGGTAAAATAATTACAGGACATAATTTAAAAGCATGATTTAAATAAAAGAAGTAATCTCAAGTCTTTTAATTCCCCGTGACTACAAGATTAGGTATTTCAAGTATTTCTCGATTGCATCGCAATCTCAACAAGTTTAGCCGGCAATCCGGCGGCCGCAGCCGTATCCGCCATATCCAGTACCACTCCGGAGCCTCAGGAAACCCATATGGATACTCCCGAGAGTGTAAGCCCTATATATCTCGCCATTTTCGCATAATTTCTCATATTTAACACCATCGTCCATTTAGGCACGACGCAGTTAGGAGGGCACCCTGCAGAGCACTCACCCCCTAATTTATTTTGAATCAAGTCGTCAGGGGATTTTCGAAAGCGTTATATTTATTTATCAAAAGAAGTTTCGTTGTATGTTTAGAAAAGACCAATTTCTAAAGTTTCGCAATTTCCTCAAACATATAGGTTTCATATGGTCACTGTGCGCGCCATTCTTGTTTAAAAATTCATTTCAAAGTAGAAAAATCTGAAATTTCTTCAGTAGCTCAAAAACATTGTAACGAATAAGTTTTGTGTTTTAACTTTTTCGATCTGAGTAAGGAAACGAGTCAAAAGTTTGAATTTGTGCATAGACACTAAGCTGTCAGGATTCAGAATGTAGCAACTTTCAAAGTTCCGATTTTTAACCTAACAAATGAACTCCAATCTTTATAAACTTTTACAGAAGTATACAGGACTTATAGATCTACAAATTTTATGTTCAACTCAGGTCCTAATTCGGCCTAGATCTAGTGTCAAAATAGCCAACAAGTTCAAAAACTAAATCTGTCACCATTTCAAGATTCGGTTTGGTTGCAGGTATGTCCGGATCCGTTTTCGGGCATCAAAACTTAACGAGAAATTATGAAATTTTTACACAACATAGATCAATGCCTTAGGAACAATTTTTATGTTTTGAGTTTCTTCGTTTGAGTATTTTAAGAGGTCCGAAAAATTCGAGGAAAAACATTGCGCGCGTGAAATTCCATTTTGACAGATTTTTTATGGGGTTTCTTGTTAGATCTTTATGTTCGGGTTACATTTTAGCCACCACAACTGTAAGTAAGGATCAACTTACTTGAAATGGTTCTACGGCTCTCCTAATTCGAAGTCGTGGCCTCGGCGTTCACCGTTTGTCTCCCGAGATCATTCGTACTCATTCTTGTTACGAATCGCGGTTTAGGAAGAAAATGAACCAAGTTAGGGTTTAGATTTGGAATTCCGGATAGAAAATATGGACAATGCCTTACCACACGATCCCCCTTATGCTTGGAAGTCTCTGAATTCGTCCCAACACTGCCTCCTTCGCTGACTCCTTGCCTCTGACGTCTTAGAATTAGGGTTTTCAGGTATGTGGAATTTCGAAGATGGTCAAATGGATGTACGGGCTGAATACAGGGCTATTTATAGGCTCAAAGGACTTGGAGTCGTCCAAAGATCAGCCATGGAGAGTCTTGGGCCGAAAGATATGCAACCGACTCGAAAAATCCGAAATCGGACGAGTGAATCTCGCATGGGTCGTTCCTGTGGGCTGGCGCGCCTAGGGTTGCAAAAGAATCAAATATTTTTGCTTCGATTCGAAATTATTCGAAATTTTGATATTCGAATAATATTTGATTCGATTCGATATTCGATTAAACATTCTATTTTATATAAAATAATATATAAATATGTAAAATAACTTTGTTAGATAATTTAAAAATTATTTTTAGTGAATATATTTATTAATTAATATGAATATATTTATATATGAAATTAAAGTACTAAATTTAATATATAAAATCGAACTAAATATTTAATTTTAATAATTAAAAATTAATTTTTTCAATATTAAATTACTTTATAGAATAATTCGATTCGATTCGAAAGTATTCGTGAAGCTTAACAAATCAAATCGAATACTGCAGTATTCGGTTCGATTCGGTTCGTTTGCAACCCTAGGCGCGCCCGAGGCGCGTTCGAGGCCTCGCCCCGCACGGCCTTGGCCTGGACTTCGGTCCGAGCCGGGTCGTGCGATCCGTCGGGCCTTTTCTCCTCTCTTTCGAACTTCTATCCTTCTATGTTCTTGGGCTTCGATTTTCGGGCTATTCTTGGGCTCCAAATTCCTACACTAATATACACCTACATTAAATTTAACCATCTCCACATAAAAAATCATGCCCAAGAGAAATGAGACGTTATAAACTGGACGGAGGGAGTATGTAAATTAGTCCATTCGGTAGTTAAGTAATGGAACTAAGAATTAGGTATATGCAGTGACGAAACTAGAATTTGCATTAACGGTGTGCAAAAATTAAAATTACAATAGCTCGAGAATAGCTTATACCTATGTACTTCCTCTGTTCCTAAATTATTGAATGTTGGGGGTTTTGTCATTGTTTATTGAGTAACTTTGATTCGAATTTTTAATACATTTATATAAGATAAAATATAGTCAAGTGGGATCTTGTTGGATTCGTCTAATCGCATAGATTTAGAATATCAAATTTTCATAATTTTTACTTGTATGCAATTTAAATTATTACGTATTAAAAATATATCTTGGATTGCGTGAAATGTGTGTCCGTAGCAAATATTAACGAAAAAATCGAGGTAGTATTTTTCTTTCTTAGTAGTCATCGTATAATAACTCCAACTTTAAACGGGCTTTCTTTGGAGCATTTTCAGGATGGGCGACCTTCTGCGAAATCTTCCGGGTGTGAGTGAGTCAAACCCACTAGAAAGATCTTCCTCCATTAGTTTGTGAAATCAGCTTTCACTGCCCCATCATACAACTTTGAAAGTTGAAAATCAACTTCCACCAAAAAAAACTTTGACTTTATAAAGATAAACGCTTCTTACTTGTGTACCACTCATTACCCTTCTATTTTTTCCATAAATTTAATAATGGGGAAGAAGAAAAGGGTTTTAACTTGAGGAAGATGGGTTTATTAAAAAAAAATACTATGTTTATTTAAAATTGAAAAATAATAAAAATAAATAAATTCTTTTTAAAATTTCAGGAGGGTCAGTTGATCTCTTGTTACATACTGCTTCCCCGGTTCCCCCATTGGGTATATGCAAGTGATCGCATTTGTATATAGTTCACTTACATCCAGTCTCGTGTGCTACATGCGCAAAGAATGCTACGACCTCATCATCGCGCTTGGAAACATGGATAGAACCTTCTGTTCCAAACCTCTGGAACGAACTATGGGAACGGAGAAATGCAGAGCGAGTGTAGAATCCCTGCCCATCCAGCACACCTTTCTGAGGATCCATACATTAGCCCATTAAAAAAAGCATCCGCCACCATATTGGCAACTCGATTGCCAATAAGTGAAGGCGGTGGTTACAGGTGCGCGGACCAGACCGGCAGCCTTGCCCGCAATAGCCAAATTGGCGGCCACAGTTTTGCCGGAAGCCAATATTCCAAATGCTAATAATCTTTATGCATTATGACGAAGAAGTATGGGGTGGGGACCTAGAATCTGCATTTGACATATGTTTGCAACGGTGGAGGCAAAACCGACGTTCGCTATGATCCTGCACTAGTGTTTCGCTTTCGAGCTTTCACCATCTTACAGACACACCCCTCTAGCCCCAGCATGATGACCATCCGAACTATTCAACATTTTTAATTTTCATACCTGAAACTTTTGTTTTGAAAAAAAGATACGGAAAAAAGGATAAACACGTCATTTTTCTTTCCAAAAATTCTAATCAGTCATTTTTCTATTTTATTACCAAAACAGTCCGCCACAAATGCTAATTATGTTCAAATCAGTCCATTGTTCACTAATTATGCTCTAATTGCGGACATGAGAAGGGTTTAAATTTAAATCTAACACGTGGACATAATATTAGTCCCTTTTCTTTTATCTTTTGTCAATTCAGTCCTAAACTTTTATTTTTTTCCATCTAGTCCTCTACCCAAATCAGTCATTTTTATATTAATTGGCCTCCAACCTTTCAAATTATTTCATTTCAGGCCCAAAACCTTAAATTTTTTATTATTACTAATCTATTTATCAAATAAATGTCAAACATACTTCCGTCTATAAAATTAAACAGCAAACCTCATACATTGGGTTTGACTGCCTTGTTATCGGGTTTTCCAACAACCGGAATTTTACGGACTCTCTCTAACCACCCGACCGCAATCGATGGTTCATTGGTTTTGTTTTCCTTCAGCAACAATCAGCACAACCTTACTTGTTTCCTACCTTAGGATGTAGCAATGTTTGAGTAAATGATTTAACTTGAATTTTTGGAAGGTTATGGATACATGAAGCCTTGATTTTGTTGAAAAAATATTAAAAATATTATTCAAATATTATTAAAAATTTTAAAAAATAGCCTGAATTTTATTGTCCATGCTTCCTGCATCCATAACCTTCCAAAAAGTAAAATTATATGATTTACACAAAAATTAAACTTAAATAATTTACTCAAACCTTGCTACATTGTAAGGTAGGAAATAAAGTATGATTGTGCTAATTATTGCTGAAGGAAATCAGAACCAATGAACCATCGCTTACGGTCGGGTTAGAGAGAGTCCATAAAATTCTGGAACTTGGAAGACCCGTTAACAAGGCAGTCAAACCCAATGTATGAGGTTTGGTGTTAATTTTATTTATATGTTGGCATTTATTTGATAAATGGATTAGTAGTAATAAAAAACTTTAAGGTTTTGGCTTGAAATGAAATAATTTGAAATGTTGGAGACCAATTAATATAAAAATGACTGATTTGAGTAGAGGACTAAATGGAACAAAATAAAAGTTTATGACTGAATTGGCAAAAGATAAAAGACTAATGTGATGCCCACGTCAGGTTTAAATTTAAACCCTTGTCACGTCAACAATTAGAGAATAATTAGTGAATAAGGGACTGATTTGGACATAATTAGCATTTGTAGCGAACTGTTTTGATAATAAAATAGAAAAAAGATTGATTTGGATTTTTTGAAAAGAAAAAGGACATATTTGTCATTTTTTCGGAAAAGATACTATACCACCTTAAGGGAAAAAAATGCCAAAATGGTGTCATAACTTTGTCAATTTTCCAATTTGGTGCCATAAGTTTTGAGTTTTCTAATTTAGTACCATAACTTTGCTAATGGTCTCCAAAATGGTACCATCGGGCTTTAATCAGCCACATTTGCTGATGTGGCACGAGATTAGTGTAAGTAATCAATTTAGTTGTTCCATGTAAGTTCCATATAGGCATTGACTGGGTTTGTGCTACACAGGTGGATACTTACTAACCATTTATTGCATAATTGTAGAGCGGGAAAAAGACCATTAAACTAGGAACAGGGTTAGAAAGTGTCCACATGTGTAGCTCAAACTCAGTCAATGACTATGTGACACCTACATTGCACAATTAAATCAATTATTTGCACTAATTGCGTGCCACTTTAGCAAATTGGGGGTGATTAAGCCCCAATGGGAACATTAGCAAAGTTATGGTACTAAATTAGAAAACTCTAATTTATGACACTAATTGGAGCAAAGTTACGAGAACATTTTGGCACTTTTTTCCTACCATCTGAATCCTGATAAGTGTTGAATCTCAACTTTCCGCTAAAAGCTTAGGCTTGGTTGTGTCCATTCACTTATTTTCTGCAAATTCACTTCGAATCATGCCCTAATTCTCATAGCGGGCCAGATTTTTTATGCAATAAATTGGATTTTTTTTAAAAAAATTTTAGTAAAAAATATTAAGGAAGGGATGGTACCACCATATCCCCAACTAAGTTCGCATTTGGCTAATTTAGTTAAGAAATGTTAAGGCTAAAGTTGTACAAAATTTTAAAATTCCATGTAAAATAATTTATAAAGAAAACTTAATAATCAAGCTATTTAGTATTCGACACATAAACTCAAGTGCGGAAGCATAAATATTGAAAGGGTCGACAAGTCCAACACGATAGTCTAAGTTTTATGAAATGCATGAATAATGAATTAAATGCAAATGTTGTTTCTGAAATTATTCTCATTCCCCAATAACGAGCTCAAACACCCATATAATAATTCATAGGAATCTGTAAGAAAAACACGAAGCAACCATTGGCGGATCCATTCAAGGACAAGGTGGGTCAATTGACCCACCAAAAAAAGTAAAAAGTAAAATATTAGTACTAATATTTTGATATAATTAGGAATTATGTGGTAATTTTAGGACAAGTGTTATTAATTTGAGTAGGAGTTTAATAGCATATTGGTTGTTTTTATTATTAATGTATAATATAAGATAAATAACATATATGAATATAACTTAATTAAGTGGTTCATAACTCTAATGGGGATGCATTCAATAAAGAGCCTGTACCATTTTTTTAGCCTCTTAAAATTTGAGTGTTTTCAATCTAAATTTTAAAATGTATTTAAAAATCTTAAGGTATTCAATCGAGGTTTTAAAAAGTTTTTAAAAACTCATGAAGTATTTTAATACAAATTTTAAACAGTCTTAAAAATCTTTAGGTAATTAACAACTTAATGACTTAGACTCCATCAATTTTAATGGATTCTCTTCGAAAAATATAATCATACAAATTTTTTTTCCCCAATAAAGGTTTCTACGAATTCTGTACAATATGGAGTCTACATAAAATCAACCAACTCTATGTGAAGTCTATAAATTTTTTAAACATATTGATTTTTAAAAGTATGAAAAATGTAACAAAATTTTAATTGAACACATCTTCCTAAAGTTAACTGCTACTCTTCATGATATTTGACCTACCAAATAAAAAATACTGGATCCGCCACTGGAAGCAACACACGTCGGAAAATAAATTACAGAGTAACTCAACCCATCCCATACCTGGTCTTATCTAGTCTAGTCTGAAACCTTTCTGGTCTGGTTTTATCTGGTCTAAGTCATGTTTAAAAGGGATTGAATTAAATAATAAATTTAAAGATCATGTTTAAAAATTAAAATTCCAGTATTAATTCATAAGTCAATAAATTATGAAATTTAGCATGTACTGTATATTTTTGCAAATACTACACATTACAAGTAGAGAAAAAGGCTTAATCATTGAAAAAAAAATAGGGTTTTTCACTGATAACCAAATCTGTCGCGATTTGTCAAATGAAAGGTTTTCAACATCTTTCACCAATTTGAAAGGATAAATTTGACCCAAACAAGATAAGAGGTATGTTAGTTTACCTAAAAACATATTCAGATTGCTCTAATTGGAAAGAAGCAAACATGATGGCTTTGTAGTAGAAAAAATATTCGTTGGAATCACCCAATGCTACCCAAAACTCACCAAGTTCTTGCATTTGCTGAAAATCTTTAAAAGTGTGATGCAGGTAATGATGCGTGGTATTTATAAGGATATGGAGGAAAATTGACTGCCAATATCTTCCTGGGTAGCTCCAAATCTTTCTTAGCATCCTTGGGTCTGTAGGAAGGGTTTGGAGTGATTTGGCGGAGATTCAAATGCATACCAATTTTTCTAGGATTTCCTCTCTATTTGGCTTGATTTGTGCCTAAAAATATTAAATTTTATATAGTAATATATCTAATATCTAATTATAGTGAGATACTAATTAGGAAAATCTCAAACATACTATTTTTGCAAATTCACTTTCTATTTATGAAAACACCTTCATAATAATATGAGACGTTGAATTTAGAGACTTACTTGTTGAGTAAATTATGTGGTGTTACACTCTATCTCCTTAAGAATCAACTTCGTCCTCAAAGTTGCCTCTCGAGTATTACAGTCTACCCTACGAAGTCGTCTATCGTCTAAGGATAGAGTAATTCATGTAAGTGTTCAAGGAAATGAGCATGCAACATACAAAGATAGTGTGTTAGGTCGACGTAGTGGGGTGCTCTTGGGTCCATTACATCCACCCGTTTCAATAGTTATGCCCCGATAGAAGATACTAGCTTATCAAAAAAAAAAAAAAAAAGATGGATGCTCTCGACCCTCCCGACCCTCCTCCTCCTTCGGATTCACAGACGGAGCCTACTCCGTC
Organism: Hygrophila difformis; assembly: GCA_030278955.1. Taxonomy (NCBI): domain Eukaryota; kingdom Viridiplantae; phylum Streptophyta; class Magnoliopsida; order Lamiales; family Acanthaceae; genus Hygrophila; species Hygrophila difformis. The sequence continues at coordinate 14,090,893 of JAOANR010000015.1, read as the reverse complement.
AACCACTACCCCCCTTTCGTTCTCGGATGCCCTGAAGGCTGGCTCGTCCCTTCCTTCGGCGCATCAGGTGGATAATAGAGATTGGCTTAAAGAGAACTTGGCTACGATTGACTTGACGGGCTCGTGCCGGCGATGTCCGCGGATTAGTTTCCAGGAGTCTGTGCGTGAGGAATTATTCCAACCATGGCGTGATACGTTGATCCTGAAGGTTTTGGGAACTACTGTCGGATATAATATCATGAAGGAGAAAGTGACCCGTGCATGGAAGTTGACAGGGAAATTTGATTTGCTTGATATTGGCCACGGCTGTTTTTTGGCAAATTTTGCCTTGCCCGAGGATCGGGAGAAGGTGCTTATAGGGGGCCCGTGGACAGTGTTTGATCATTGTGTGGCGATTGCGCGTTGGACTGAAAAGTTTAATCCGGCAAAATCGAAGGTGAACACGGTCCAAACATTGGTGCGTTTCCCCGACCTGAATCCGGCCTACTACAAAGAAAATGCCTTGAAAGTCTTGGCAACGGCTATTGGTACTTTCATTAAAGTTGATCCGAACACTCGCTTAATTTCACGTGGAAGGTATGCGAGGGTTTGTGTGGAAGTTGACCTCGACAAGCCGCTGCTGGGCACCTTGGAGGTTGACGGTGAACTAGTGAGGGTTGCTTATGAGGGACTCCATAACCTGTGCATAAAATGTGGATGCTTTGGACACTTGCATGATCGTTGTTCGAGTTCGACGGCGTCTCCAAAGGTGAACTTTGATTCTGGCCTGCATGGTTGTGCTGGTAAAGATCCTCGGCCAAGCCAACCTCCGGCTGCCGCCCTTTCTCCGGCCATGGTCACCCGTGAGGGGGCGGTGAATAATTCAGGCCCTCAAGATCCGCCCAATCCCGATATTTTTGGTAAAGATATTGCCAAACAGATAGTTGCCTTAGCCAAGGAGCCGTTGACTCAGAATAAGGACACTTCTTTGGTAAGTCAAGATTCTGAGGTGCCAAACGTGGAAACCTACGAGGATATTGGTGTTGGGGAATGGATGATTGTGAAGCGAAGGAAGCCTCGACAGAATAACCCTAAAAGGCTGCTGTATTCAAGTTTGCTGGGCTTGGGCCTAATGTCTCGACTTCTCCTCCTATTGCTCGCCCAACGAAGACTGGGAACTCCGCTGGGCCTCCGAAGGCTCGAAAGCCTTTGTCAGGATCCAAGTCCAACACGACTAAGGGCCCAATGAATGGCTCCAAACGGATTAGGATGGATGATAATGAACAAGAGAAGCAGGTGTCTTCGACGGCTTCTGAGGTGGCGAGGTTACTACCAGCCAAGTATGCTCACTTGTTGGGAGGTGGCACTGGTCTGGACATTGTGGCCTCCTCATGTATTGGGGAGAGGTCGCAACAAACGACCGGAACGAACAAGGATGTTACGATGGCCGTGGTTCCGGAACTGCCAGAGGGAGTTAGGGGGGATGTGGCGATGGCCTCGGGAGAGGCTGTCTAAATTTTCTCCATCATGTTTTTTATGATTGAGTTCCGAGACTTCTCGATCTTGTCATGGAACATACGTGGCGCCATGCACAAGACCACTCAACGCCACATTGTTGATGTTTTAAGAACCTATCGGCCATCTGTTTTGGTTTTGCTAGAGCCGAGAGGAGAATTTGAGCGACTTAAAGTCTTTTTCTACAGAATTGATTATGAGGCATTGTATATTTCCGACCCGGTAGGCCAAGCAGGAGGCCTCTGGGTCCTATCTCGTATTGGGATTCCTTTTACATTCAATTATGTTGATAGCCACCCTCGGATGGTTACTTTCCAGGTCTGTCGAGGAGAAGCCTCTTGGAACTTTACTGCTATTTACGCCAACCCCTGTGCTAGTCAGAGGGTGCATGATTGGGATCGAATGCGTCATCTGGCTACCTATATACAAGGCCCATGGCTAGCCATTGGAGATTGGAACTCCATTATGTCGATGAATGAGAACCTTGGGCTTCAGTTTCAAGCTAACCATTCTGAACTTTTCTGCAACATGTTATCTGATTGTGGACTCCATACAATTCACACGATAGGGGATATGTTCACGTGGCAGCGTAACACATCGGGTGGCCCTCTTGCTCGGCGGCGGTTAGACAGGGCGGTGGCCGACCTGGCTTGGTCCCTAGATTTCCGGAAGGCTTTGTTGAGGTGCTTCAGCGGCGGGCCTCGGATCATAATGGAATATTATTGCGCTGTTTCCAGCCTATTATCCAGACCACTCCCCGGCCCTTTAGATGGGAATTCATGTGGACTTCCCACCCTAACTATGAGCATGTAGTGGACTCAGCTTGGACTTTAGGGGGTGATTCGCTGATCGAAAAGCTCCAGCAAGTCCAAGATTCGTCCAAACAGTTTAATAGAACCAGCTTTGGCAATTTGAGTCGGAGGAAACGCAAAGTGCTGAATAGGTTAAAGGGAGTTAGGCGGATCCTGGAAGGTATCGATTCGGCCTGCATGGTTAGGCTTGAACAAGAACTTATGATGGAACTTGATGGGATTTTGGCCCAAGAGGAAATTCTTTGGTTCCAAAAATCGCGTGATAAATGGATTACCACGGGCGATAGGAATACTCGGTACTTCCACACCAAAACTATGATTCGGAGGCAAAGAAATAATATTTTGGGATTGGAGATAAATGGGCATTGGACTACTGATAGTCATGCTCTTCAGGCACATGTGTTGGATCACTTTGGTAATCTCTTCGGCTCTTCTCTGCCTACTCGTTACAACCATCCACCTCTTGCTCCACTGCCTGTTGTAGATCACGTTGAGGATCTTGACCGAGAAGTCACTCACCAGGAGGTAAAAGAAGCTGTGATGGGAATGAAGGGTTTCTCAGCTCCGGGCCCTGATGGGTTTCCATCTATTTTCTATAAAACCTATTGGTCTTCGGTGGGGCAGTCATTGTATCAGTTTGTGCATGAAGCCTTTGGACAGGGATCATTTGATCCTGCTATTGCCGCCACGCATATTCGGCTCATCCCCAAGGTAGAGATCCCTAGAGAGATCCGTCAATTTCGGCCTATCAGTCTTTGCAATGTAAGCTATAAAGTTCTTACTAAGGTTATTGTTCAGCGGCTCCGCCCTATCCTGAGAGAATACATTGGGCCGTTTCAAAGTGCCTTTATTTCTGGACGAGGTACCGCGGGAAATGCTATTATTTTACAAGAAGTGATCAACACTTTCCGGATCAAGCATCGCCGTAAACGGGTATTCCTCCTTAAGGTTGATCTCGAGAAGGCCTATGACAATGTTAGTTGGAGCTTTTTGGATATCTGTTTAGGAGAAATGGGCTTGCCTGCTTCTATTCGCCGCATCATCATGTATTGCGTCTGCTCTCCGGTTTATAATATCTTCTGGAATGGTGGGGTTTTGCCTTCTATCACACCGACTAAAGGACTTCGTCAAGGGGATCCGCTTTCTCCATATCTATTTATTATGGTCATGGAGAAGCTCTCTCGGACTATTTTGGAAAAGGTTGCGAGGGGCCAATGGAAGCCAGTGACGCTTGCTCGGCACTCCCATCCAATCTCTCATTTGATGTTCGCCAACGACCTATTGTTATTTTCTGAGGCCTCTGTGGATAGTGCTAGATGCGTGGATGAAGTGCTTGGTAACTTTGCTATTCAGTCAGGGTTACGTATCAATGCCCAAAAATCCCATGCATTTGCGTCTATGGCAGTCCCCCCCCCCCCCCCCCCCCATACTGTGCAGGCTATCTCGAATATAATCAATGTTGGTTTCTCTCAAGACCTTGGGAAGTATCTAGGATTCCCCTTCTTCTCTGGTGCCGCCCGGAAAGAACATTTTCAATACCTTCTTGACAAGCTTGCAAGTCGGCTGTCCACTTGGAAGCAAGGCTTATTGAATAAAGTGGGACGAGTTACTTTGGCTACGTCGGTTCTTGCTTCCATGTCCACGTATCCCATGCAAATATTTTGGCTTCCTGAGAGCATATGTAATAAACTTGATGCTATCATTCGAAACTTCATCTGGAAGGACTCGTTTGGCCGGGGTATTCATCTTGTGGCTTGGAAAAAAGCTGCTGTGCCGAAGAAGTTTGGTGGTTTGGGCATTCGGACGACTAGAGATATGAATATTGCTCTCCTTGGGAAAGGATATATGGATATTCACAACAATGCTCAATTACCTTGGGTGGACTTGTTGGTTAAGAAGTATGGATGCGATAATGGGGTTTTCTTGCAACGTCCGATTGCCTCAGCTACGTTTCGAGCCATGTGCAAGGTTGATCCGCTGCTCTCTGCGGGTACACACATCAGGATTGGAGATGGACAGTGCAGCTTCTGGTTTGATAAGTGGCTCACGGGAGGCTCCATTGCGGATCGCATGCCTCTTATTCATGAGGTAGAGAAGACTGTGAAGGTGCGAGATGTGTTTATGGGGGGACGCTGGCAGCTGGAAACTTTAGCCTCAGACATCCCTGCTGCTGTTAAGATGGCGATCAAGGCGTATGGTCCTGTAGTTATGCATCCTGCTGCTCGTGATGTTTGGGTTTGGTCAGGTGCTTCGGACGACCATTACTCAGTGAAGGCTGGCTACTTGTGTCTTCTATCTAATCGTGGGCTGTCGGTGGATGGAGCTCGGGATTGGGTGTGGAAAATCAAAGCTCCGAAAAAGATTCGTATGCTTCTATGGTTGATGTCCCATAATGCCATCCCATGTAACTCAGTCCGCTTTAGGCGTGGCATAGCTCAATCCCCGAGCTGTGCAATTTGTGGTAGTGCAGAAGAGATTATCTCCCATATGTTCTTTCAGTGCACCTGGGCAGTTGAAGTTTGGAGAAAAGTTGGTTGTCTGGCGACGGACTGGTTGCTCGATGAGGATGACATTGCTTGGTCCCTTCAGGAGATCTGTCGCGCATGGACAAGTCTTCACTGGGCAGTGGTTTGGACTCTTTGGAGAAGCAGAAATGCCTTTGTATTTCAAGGCAATACTATTAATGTTGAAGCAATTGTTAAAGATATTTACTTTCTTGGCAATTGCTTCAGTAGGGTCTACTCCAAGACCAGCAAAGTTGCTAGACTGAGGCTGGTTCGCTGGAATCCTATAGGCTCGACCGGTATTATCCTTCATGTGGATGGAAGTTCGTTTGGCAACCCGGGTCGGGCTGGGTTTGGAGGTGTTATTTGCGAGGACAACGGACGATGGATTGAGGGTTTCTCTGGTTCTATAGGCACCAATACTAACTTGGTTGCGGAGCTACATGGCATTTGGCGTGGTATGCAGCGGTTGGCCGGGTTGGGGGTTACTGTAGCTACCTGCTTCTCTGATTCCCTTGCAGCTATTACGCTTCTTCGGACTGGGGTTAGTGAGACCCATTCGTTGTTCCCTTTGATCAAGAATATTCTAGACTCCTTTACTCTTGTCCCGGGAGCTAAGTGGTTCCATATTCTTCGGGAAGGGAATGCTGTTGCTGATGTTCTGGCTAAGAGAGGGGCGGATGCGGAGGAATTATTTACGACTTGGGCTTTCCCTCCGGACGCTGCTCTTGGGGCGGTCGCGGCGGACTTGGCGGGCACTTGGTTCTGTCGAGTTTGATCCGAGCTTTTTGACTTTTCTTTCACCCTCATTTCTGTAGTTTTTCGTAGTTTTATCTTTGCTGACGCTTTTGCGTCCTTGTTCACCAAAAAAAAAAAATAGTTATGCCCCGATAACTGCGTGGTGATTTTAGGAGAGATGTGGGTATCTTAGCCGCTTTAAGTCTTTAGGTAAAGCTTGGTTTGCCAATGGAGTCTAAGTTAAAAGTGAAGCACTGAGCTCGCAGTTAGGGATAAGTCAGCGTCAAAATCCTAAGCACTTAATTAAGTTAGGATAAAGGTTTAAGTTAAACTTAGACTATGGATACTTCATACTTACCTCAAAAGCTCGTTTAAAAATATTCAATGCACAATTTTAAAATATTTTTATTCAAGAGTGAACTTTCCTAGTTTTCTAGAAAAAGTAATACTAATATTCTTATGAGTTTCAAAATAATACTTCCTCCGTCCCACTAATTATGTCCCACTTTTTTTTTGGTAGGTCTCATTACAATTGTCACATTTCCTTTTTAGGAGTACATAATTACCAAACCTACATCCATCACATCATATTAAAAAATAAATATATTAAAATTTCAATCCACTAATATTAATAAATTCAACTCACAACCTCACATTACACAAAAATAAATCAATAAAAAATTTTAAATTCATTACAATCATATCACATAAATTACTAATTTACGATTACTTTAAATACTAATATACCCCTACATTAAATACAATCATCTCCACATAAAAAATCGTGTAGGCGATAAACAGAACGGAGGGAGTAATATTCTTATAGACTTAAGTTGTTAACACATAGGTTTTGTAAATAGTACTTCCTCCGTTTTTATTTGTTTGCTACGGACCCACATTGCCACAGTCCGATACATATTTTAAACCGTTAATAACTCAAGTTTTGTACAAGTGAAAATTCTATAAGTTCCATGTTTAAAAAGTACATGATGAGACGAATCTAACAAGATCCCACTTGACTATATTTTAACTTGTATAATTATGAAAAAAATTGAAATCAAAGTAGTTCAATGAATAGTAGCAAAATTTCCAATGTAGCTAACAAAAAAAAAACGGAGGAAGTATAAGGCTAAAAATATTTTTATACTCATAAAAATATGGTCCGAAGAATTGAATCGTTCTGATACTACTATGTAACATTCCAGTCACACCCTCCGCTCTGGATCAACTCTCCATCATGGCTTTAAAACACGTCTATGGGGGAGAGGTGGTCACACACTTATAAAACATGATTCGTTTTCATGTGAAATGTTACAATTCACCCCAGAACACACTGTACGCGCTGGCGTACGAACCTTGATGGGTACTGCTTCTGCACCATCTATATCAAAACTGGTCCCAAATACAGATTTATTTGGAATACATATCGAATCGGGTCCCATTTTCAAGCTTCAGATTATGATTTATGATGATATATATTTCTAAAAAAAAGGAAAAAAGCCGGCCAATTCAAGCAAAATAAGATTTCTACCAGTTTCTTCTTCTAGTGGAATACTATAATATTAGAAGTCATTATCCAAAACTCGCGGATACGTCTGTTACTTACAACCTTAAAAATAAAAAAAACCAGAGAAGTATCAAAAGCAATATTTAAATAATTCAGAGGTTTCAGGCCCAAGAAAATTGTGGACGAATTATCACCCTATATATTCCTGATCGCAGTGTCGGAAATGTTCAACCTTAGCCAAATGGAAACACCCTATACAATTATTGCTGCTGCTTTTGCTCTTTCCATTGTGTTGATTTACACATGGAGAATACTGAACTGGGCGTATATCCGGCCAAAGCGGCTGGAGTCTATACTCAGGAAACAGGGTCTCAGGGGAAACCCCTACAGATTGATGTATGGGGACCTGAAGGATTTGATGAATATAGTTAAGGAAGCCAGGTCCAAACCCATCAATCTTGGGGATGATATTAAGCCCAGAGTTTTGGGTTTTTTCCATCAGATCTTTCAGAAGTATGGTATGTTGTTTTGTTCTTTTTTCTTGTTTTTTCTTGTTTCTTGTTATGTATCGGAAAGCGCCAAGAATACATATCCTGTAAATTTGTCATCCTGGCCCCTTCTCTGTTCTTTATCTTCTTAGTTGAATTGATGATGAATTTGTGGAAAGCGTTTCACAAATAATGAACCCCACTGCAATTTGTTACCATATTGTTCTTTTTTCTGTTGTCACTACATTCGGGACTGATCTATGTAATTATTTTAATTGCACAAACGTTTTGTTCCTTGGATTCAACTGTGAATCTGTCAAACTCAGGAAATGAGTGCTTTGTTTGGTTTGGGCCAACACCTTCGGTTCTCGTCACTGATCCAGAACTCATTAAGGAAGTGATGAATAAGAGTTACATCTTTCAGAAACCAATGAACTCGAATCCCCTAGCGAGATTGCTTGCTAAGGGGCTTGTGTCCTATGAGACAGATAAATGGGCCAAGCATAGGAAGCTCATCAACCCTGCTTTCCATCAGCAAAAATTGAAGGTTTTAGATTCATTTGTATCAGTGAAATCACTTTATATATGTTATCATCATAATGTTTCTGTTCTATTGATATGTGGTTGCTTCTTTGCACCTGTATTGTACACAGCTGATGATACCCGCACTCTTCTTGAGTTGCAAAGAAGTTTTAGATAAATGGGAGAAGAGCGTATCATTATCTCAAGGATCTTGTGAATTGGATGTTTGGCCTCATTTACAGAATTTAACAAGCGATGCAATATCAAGAACAGCATTTGGTAGCAGCTACCAAGAAGGGACAAAAATCTTTGAACTCCAGAGAGAACAGGCGGAGCATGTGATGCAGGCTTCACGGTCCGTATATATTCCAGGATTTAGGTAAGACTAAACTTCTATGTTCTATACATAGAAAAAGGATTCGATCCAAGTGTAAACTTAAGCTTTGCTGAAATTCGCAGGTTTATTCCAACAAAAAGGAATAAGAGGATGAAGGAAATAGAGAAAGAAGTTCAAGCCTCAATCCGACGCATCATCAGTAAAAGGCTTAAGGCAATGGATGTTGGGGAAGCAAGTCATGATGACTTGTTGGGCATACTATTGGAATCTAATTCGACTGAAATCAAAGAACACGGCAACAATAGTTTTGGAATGACTATCGATGAAGTAGTGGAAGAGTGCAAATTGTTTTACTTTGCCGGGCAAGAGACAACATCAGTGTTGCTTGTATGGACTCTGATCCTATTGAGCAGGTTCCCAGAATGGCAGAAACGTGCACGAGAAGAGGTCATACAAGTTTTTGGAAAGGAAGCACCGGATTTTGATGGGCTTAATCAACTAAAAGTTGTAAGTAAAAATTCAATCTTGTTACTGACAGATTTGGCATTCATTAATTTGTGCATCATAATCACTTATCTCTTCATTGGATCCCGGTTCAATGCAGGTTAACATGATTTTGAACGAGGTCTTGAGACTTTACCCGCCTGCTGTGGTCCTTGCTCGAAGAGTGAATGAAGAAGTGAAGTTGGGAAAATTTACCCTACCAGCTGGGGTGCAGCTTAACTTACCAATAATCTTTCTACATCACGACCGCGAAATATGGGGAGACGATGCGATGGAGTTCAAGCCCGAGAGGTTTAGCAAAGGGGTCTCGAATGCATTAAAAAGTCATGGTATATTTTTCCCATTTGGATGGGGGCCTAGAATATGCATCGGACAGATGTTTGCAATGGTTGAGGCAAAAATGGCATTGGCTATGATCCTGCAGCGTTTTTCTTCCGAGCTTTCGCCATCGTACACGCACGCCCCTTGCACGGTGATCACACTGCAGCCCCAGCACGGTGCCCACATGATTCTGCACAAGCTTTAGGGGTTCCTAATGAAGTTCACGTGTTATGATAATCAGAGGATATGGTAATATTTTTGGGAGTTGAATAATGGTTTGGACGTGTTTGGAAACATGGTTTAATGCAATTTTTTTTTTTTGGTCCATTATGCCAAATATAGATTTGCCATGTATGTCAGCATAGGGAAAAAAAACCCATATCGTACCATAATTTTAAAAAATTTTCAAAACAGTCCCACAAATATCGAATTAGACGAATCCGTCCCATAACTACCCTAATCATAGCCGAACCCGTCCATGAACCCTTTTTTGCGCTAATCATTGCCGAACCCGTCCTATAACTACCTAATCTTCGCCGAACCCATCCCTCTATTAGAAAAGTTATGGGACGGGTTCGGCGATGATTAGCGAAAAAACGGGTTAATGGACGGGTTCGGTAATGATTAGGGTAGTTATGGAATGGATTCGTCTAATTCGATATTTGTGGGATGGTTTCGGAAATTGAGAAAACTTATGGGACTAAATGAGTTTTTTTTCGTGTCAACATACCTAATAGTCTAATAACTTCTATATTAGCAAAGTCCATAGGTTATGTAACTAAATTACGAATGAGCTTGTATCCATACTCTAGATTTCCAGAGATGTTTTGTTGATGAATGTGGTGTGATATTTTTGGGTTTTGCCCAATATGGCAGTAAATATTATTATTCATTTCCTTTTTAAAGTTTTATTAACTGATAATTATTTGGGGTTACAATTTGATCGTTCCTGAGATCGTGGAAATTAATGGGAGGAATATTTTTGTTACACGTGTTGTGGGCCATGAATGTTGTCCGAATTTATTTAGATTTTGCGTATTTTTTAATTTTTTATCAAATTGTGTGAGGTTTTATTTGTCTCCTTACCCATTGGACCACATTTGGATTTATCATTATGTTCTGTCTATGTTTTAATGATGTTGTAGTTATAGTTTGGGAAAATAGTGTGCTGCCAGCCCGTCATTGTGTTCTGTCTATGTTTTACTGATGTTGTTAATAGTTTGGGAAAATAGTTAATGGGTGTGCTGCCACCCCGATCATCTTGTGTTATGTGTTCGTTTAATTGATGCTATAGTCAATAGTGTGGGAAAATAGTTAGTAGTTAATGCTGTCAAACCGTTTAGATTGTGTGCAATCCCTGTTTACCTGATGATAGAGACTTTGTGAAGATATTTAGTACTTTGTGGTGCCAAACCGTTCATCTTGTGTTCTGTCACTGATTTACTGATGATATAGTCAATAAGTTGGGAAATTATTTAGTACTATGTGATGCCAAACCGTTAGCTTGTGATCTGTTCATGTTGAATTGATGCTACCAGCCATAGCTCTAATCAATCATAAGAATCCCCGATTGATAGTCCATCATCCCCGTTTAGCTTGTATCAAAATTTCCTAATGTATTGCACAATGGGTGTTCTCCTCCACAAATGACTTTCCCGACCCAATATCATACTGATTAAGAGTTTCGCTATATCATAGATTTTGGATCATATAATATCCATGGATAAATTAACACATACCTGACAAGATCGGTGCGACACCGTAGCCTTCGGCGTACAGTACACAACAATTGTCTGTGCTACCAATTGTAACCGGATCAGAGGATCTTTCAACTTCCGCCATTCCATTCGAATCGTTACCCGCAACACCACCTCCTGTTAATGGTATGGAATCATACTCACATGCCTGAACATCATTATCAACCTCCGCTATCAAGCATCCAGCAAATGGTGCATCGTTGTCGACATCAAGATCGTGCTCGTGTCTGAGTCCATCATCGCCGGTGTTGCCGTGTCAGAAGCCATCATCGCCGGTGTTGGCGTCCGGAAGGAATTTAGGTCTAGCATTTCCTGTCTCTTCTCCCCGTCGCAATTGGTAGGTGCTGTAAGAGAATTGAATTTGCCACACCACACCGTCCATCATGGAAGTTACAAATCATTAAGACAATTACGCCATTAATGATGGATTTTGACAGATCCACTTTCCTTTTGCTTTGATTGCACTTAAATGGTATGATTGCTCAGCATTGACCCGCGCATCAGAAACTGCTCTCTATTGGAACACCTATGGATATCAAATTATGAAGAATCTGGATAGTAACTCTATTGACTAAATTATATTTACTATTAATTAATTAAGACTCAACGATAAGTGAAACATTTCGGAGTGCGTTTTTGGCAAACTAATCAAATAATTAATATATAAAAAGACGTTTCAATTTTATTTAGTGAATGTGAATAAAATTTGTAAAATGAATTCTAAAATTAGGTGATTTTATCGGTACTCATTATTGCTAAATTAAAACTGATTAAATGAATATAATCATTAATTTTAGAGTAAATGATTTTTTTCAATTCAGTTACTGTACTGAGTAATACACCTCTGCATATGCAGACGTGTTCTGCCATTATGGAGCATGTGCTACACGTCTACCGTGTTGCAATTCATTCCATATAGAGCATATTAAATAAAATGGAAACTGAATCGGTGATGTCCGAATTTAGTGGGAGTAACTTCCATTTTCAATTAATTCCATTTTTGTCTTATTAGTAAATGCCATTTTCATCATGAGTGAGATACGGAATGCGTGAGATTGCATTTTCATAGCAGTAACCTGTTCCTTTCCCGTCAATAGGTAGGCGAAATTGCATTCCAAGTTCAGTTTACATGTTCTCTTCTCATCAACGTTTAGCCAATACGGTCGATGATAGATATCAATAAATTGCCGAAAGAGTTTGGCGAAGGCCGGGAAATAGCATTCGAAGGAGAAAACCCTATGAATTACGACGAGGATACATCACGTGTTGAGTGTATTTCGGCGGGAGGAGAAATTGTTTTGCATACATGGGATGATTCAATTCCACAAAACTGTTATGGGATAGCAGAACTCAATGAGGACGACGATCATGGTATTGAGGTGTCGACCGAAATGCTAGCACTCAGTACTGGCGGTGGATTGGCTGAAGACGAGACCGGAAGCAGCCGCGTAATACGGGTGTTGACAGGTATTCATTGTAGCATCATGATTTGAATGTATCGACTGTCATCGTTGTTTGAATATTCACGATGTTGATAATTGAGTGGAGAGAAGTCAGATAAAGTGTTTAACGACTGAATTTAATTGTTCATATGAAAATGTGCAGATATAAGGACCAATTAATGCTGGGTAATAGAAGAAACAACCAATAATCTCCACATACCATGTGCGTGAATAAATGAGAATAATATAAAGAACACATATCTACACGATCACAGCATCAGGTATAGAGTGGAATATCACAGTGTAAAGAGGAGGGTAGCACTGCCACATCTAAGTTAATAAACATTTATAGCATTAACATGTTTGGTGAATTCATATAGCATATATGTTATGAGAAAGGATCATGGCAAATACACCAGAACGAGAAGAGAAAATAAGAGGTAGAAAATGACAATTTATCCATTGAACACGCATCCAATCCAAACCAGCAGCATCAACAAAAAGTCTCTACTCATTTACCACTCCACATTTTACTACAAAAAGCAGAAATCCAGAGTCAAACGACATCTACTGAAAATACAGTACAATCATGGCATATACACCAGAACACCTTCAAGCAATGCATATAGCATATATATTATGAAAATGCAGCATAAGCATGTCCATGGATGTCGAATTTAGCAGACCAGAATATCCGGATGTAGTTTATCAATCCATTGAAGGTGTGTAGCATATTTTATATCAGAATATAGCATCATGCAACGTTAAAAGAACACAGAGGGACGAAGGAAGAAGCCCTGCTTGCGGCGGCAGGCCGAGCGACTTCGATTTTGGGGGAGGTTACTGCTTTCGGTTTCGTATTTTAGTGTGGTGAGTCATTTTCCTATTTCTGTCGTTTGGATTTGGATTGATGGCACAACAAAGTGTTAGTGGATTGTAAGAAATTGTGGTCAATTGGATAAGGGTGAATGCAGACAAAAAATAAAACCCAAAGCAAATCTGTTCTAAAGAATAAAACATTCGGACAATCTTGTGAAAATTGGGACCACAATATTCTTCCATAAATTGTCCACGATTCCCGGATTAGACAAAATATGAAATGCCATAAATTATGACAAATAACTTAAACAAAAAAAGGAATGTCAATAATATAATATACTACCATAAGTGTGTGGGTATAAAATAGCACAACCTATGCAGCCATATAACACCTCTGTATATGCTGAGTCTGTACAGGAACAGATTCCTGATTTTTTTATGCCATGAGAAGTTCATTCTAGATTTAGGTCACAATAAATTCCTTTCCAGAATTGGACCACATGAAGGACTACGGGTCAATTTTTTGTGCCTATTGTACGGAAAATGTGAGAAAGCGGACCGCGTGTTGTTTAAAAACAGGAACACTCAAAGATGCGGCATTTATGGCCCAAAATTGAAAATCGCTCGCCTATTCTGGTTTTTAATGTATTAAAATATACTACTATAATACTCCATCTATTCCATTATTTATGTCTTATTTTTCTTTTTTGTCCATCATTCTCCTGATTTTCAATTTCATTCACTTTTTCTTGGTGGTTGGAGAATCCTTATTTTTTTGAACTGTCTCTTACTAAAAAAAATACTTTAGCATCCGAATTATCAACCAAAAAATTTGGCAGGCAATGTTTCTTTCCAAAAATTATACTTTATTTTTATTCTCTTTATTTTGTTATTTTATTTAATTAAATTTACTAAAAAGATGATATTGTAAAACTACGAATTTAGATGAATCTAGCAAGATTTTACTTGACTATATTTCTGAAATACCTATGTTAAAAATTCGAGTCAAAGTTAAACTGTAAATAGTGACAAATAGTGCAATGTTGCAAATTTACAAATATGGAGGGAGTATAAAATAAAATAAAAATTAAATATGGTTTTTTGTTCTTGTAATAATTAATACCCGGGTATCGGCTAAGGGGTGTGAGAGGCGAGCCAAACTAATTACAAAGGGAATTGAGGGAAGGGATAAGGGGCCACGTGAATAATCAAACCCCCAAACTAACATTGAAAGTTAGGGGACTAATAAGTAAATCTATAAAATTAAATTAAATTGAATGTATCAATTTATATCAAATGAAAATATAATAAAATAAGAAATACAAATTTAATTAAATAAAATAACATTAAAATAAAGAGAAAAATAAAAGTACATTTTGGAATGTTTCTTTGTCCAAAATGTACTTTTACTTTTCTCTTTATTTTAATGTTATTTTGAAAAATAAAAGTACATTTTGTAAATGATTTTGTTACTAAAATAGGGTTATATATGTTTGACAACTCTACTCTTTTTTTATTTTATAACCATTGGATGTTTTTGGATGGTTGAGATTATTTTTCATGGTATACTTCCATTCACATTGGAAGTACCATAACAAATGCCTATTGTCTATTGCTTAGTTTAGTTGCTATGTAATTTATCGGTGTATCCATGTAATGCTTAAAATAGATTGAGAGCTTGGGGAATATAATCGATGCGAGACCTAATAATTAAACTTGAGCTATTTGATCCGTTAAATTTATGCAGCTGTTATGGTAAATATTTTACAATCTGTACTGTGCAGACTGTATCGCTGAGCCGCTGATCAATTTCGTGATCAAACAGTTGAAATTATTTATGGGGTTATTTTTGTAATTTAGCTCATTTTCGCAACAAAACATTACAATACTCTATTTCTATGTTTGGATTTTCTGACATTTGATTGCATAATTAGAATCTTCTTAAGTAGATAGATTTTCATATAAAGAACGTCCAAATCAGAGTTCATTTGAGAAAGTTATAGCCAATCGAAGTTTTATTGTATAGGCTTTGTTGTACAACAAGGTCACGTTGCTGAATTACATAAGCAATGTCCCTGAATTGTGAAAGCTCCGTCGCTGAATTGTATAGGCCTCGTCGCTGAGATGTACATGCTATGTTGCTGAAAATCGGAAAAATTCAAATAGCTATAACTTTCTCAAATGAACTCGAATTTGGACATTCTTTTATGAAAATCTATCTACTCGATGCAATGAATTTAAATATCCTATCAAATTTCAGAAATTCCAATTTGAAAAATAGCATTTTTTTCATAACATCGAGCATCAGGGCTGCATCGACACAGATAAACATTTCAGCGACATACCATATATACTTCAGCAAAAAAGGCTATACA
This sequence comes from Hygrophila difformis, assembly GCA_030278955.1. Taxonomy (NCBI): domain Eukaryota; kingdom Viridiplantae; phylum Streptophyta; class Magnoliopsida; order Lamiales; family Acanthaceae; genus Hygrophila; species Hygrophila difformis. The sequence continues at coordinate 14,075,273 of JAOANR010000015.1, read as the reverse complement.
AGTCAGCGACATAGCCTATACAATTCAGCTACATATCCTACACAATTCAGCGACATATCCTACACAATTCAGCGATATAGCCTATGCATTTCAGCGACAAATTGTACTCATTTCAGCGACATAGTTCTACGCATTTCAACGACGTCATTGTATGGGCTATTTATTTGTTTCGAATTTATAATAATTCCTCCGTTATGTTTTAATTGCTCCATTAGGGTTTTAGCAACTATTCACCCACATACTTTGACTTAAAGTTTTATCATAGTTATACAAGTCAAAATATAGCCAAGTATGATCATGTTAGATTCGTCTTGTCGTGTAATTTTTAAATATCAAATTTTTAGAATTTTTACTTATACTGATCTTGAGTTTTTAATGGTTTAAAACATGCACTAGACTGCGTGTTGGGCGGATCCGTAGAAAATAAAAGAAAACGGAGGAAGTATTTTATAAGATATTTAGAATCCTCGCATCGAGTAAATATATTTTATATAAAGAACGCCCAAATCCGAGTTCATTTGAGAAAGTTACAGCCATTCGAAGTTTATTGCGTAGGCTTTCTTATATAGACCATGTTGCTGAATTACATAGTCCATGTCGCAGAATTGTGAAGGCTCCGTCGCTAAATTGGGTAGGCTTTATCGCTGAGATGTACATGCTCTGTTGCTGAAAATTGCAAAACTTCAAATGACTATAATTTTCTCAAATGAACCTGTATTTGGACGTTCTTTATAAGTAAATCTATCTACTCGATTCAAGGAATCTAAATATCCTATTAGATTTCAGAAATTCAAAACATACAAATATGGCTTCCGAGTATATATGGTATGTAGATTTATTACCCAATTGATCAATATTAGTATTTTTTTCACAACTATATCCTTAATCAATAATAACCATTGAATGAAAATAAAAGGCCATGGTTTTAATCTGAACCATACTTCCAATTATATGGATTCCCTTAAATTTAAAATTTTCTCACTTTCTTCCCGCCCGTTGGATGGGGACTAGGCGGTAGTAGTAGTAGTAGTAGTAATCTCTATCTATCTATATAATACTTCCTCCGTCTCAGTAGAAGTGCTACAGAGCACTATTTGGCACTATTCATTTTTTAACTTTAATTCAAATTTTTATCATACTTATGTAAGAAAATACATAGTCAAGTGAGATCTTGTTAGATTCGTCTAATCTTGTAGTTTTAGACAATCAACTTTTTATAACTTTTCGTTGTACACAATTTAAGTTCTTAACCGTTAGAAATGTGTATCGGCATGCATGCTGTGACTAAGCATAGCGTTTTCAATGAGACGGAGGAAGTATATAAAAACAACATCCCCTATGAACAGTAACCTACTCTTATGAACAGTACCCTATCAATTATCTCTCACAAAAATTCCCTTATGAACAGTAACTTACCTATATCCTCAATATTCACTTTCTGCACGCAATCCAATATATATCATTAGCACTTAATAACTCAAAATGTGTATAAGTAAAAATTCTAAAAGTTTGATATTTTAAAACTACTAGATGAGACGAATCCAACGAGATCCAACTTGACTATGTTTTTTTTTTTCCATTGATGTTGTATAGATATGAGTCAAAGTTGGATAATAAACAGTAACAAAAGTCAATCATTTATCACTACAAAAAATAGAGCAAGTATATAAAAGCATAATGCACTTTCAAAATATATGATAACCAAATTTGAGTGAAAATTCACATTATATAATTTAATTTTATTAAATATTATGAATTAAAAAAAACTACCAAATAGTATGTAGCAAAAACTTTATTGGTTGATATTATATACTTATTTTTTATTTAAATATAATTTCAATATTCGTTATTATTATTAAGAAATACTTTATGAATTAAAATTATATTTAATATGATAACATTTTTTTATAAATACTTTATAGATTGATATTATATAATGTATAACAAATATTTGTATTTGATAGATTAACTAAATTATATAAATTGCATAATCAAACTATGTTCATACATCCCACAAAATCATATCATTATGAAATTCGTGATAATGGTATATTCAATTATATTTTTGCATAATCATTTCTAAATTTTTATTCACAATATTATTTTCTTATATTTTTTTAATTTAATTTGGAAATATATGTATCTTTGTGAAATTTTTAATTTCTCAAGGTCTTAGGGTGACTCCATATTAATAATTAATTACCTTGTGCACTGTAATTTCATATACTTCGTTTGCCTATATATTGCATTAGAGCCACGAGTAGAAAGTCTTTTATATTTCATTTTTTATTTTTTTTCTTCTTTTAGACTATTGTTTATAGTATAATATAAAATAAATTGTAATATAGGAGTATAAATCATTGGTAGTTTGCATATTGTCTATTGCTCGGTCGTTTGTACAATATATACATGTCTTCATGTAAATTTTAAAATAGTTTATGGAGCTTGGAGAATGTAATCGACGTAATAAAGTTGAACAATTTTATTTGTTTAATTTAATTTTTTTATTTACATTTTTTACACTCCCGCCCATTGGGCGGGGGTAATCCAGTAATAATCAATATAATATATAAAAACAATATCACTTTTGAACAGTAACTACTCTTATGAACAGTAGCCTATCATTTCTCTCACAAAAATCCCCTTATGAACAGTAACCTACCTATTTCCTCAACATTTACTTTTTGCACGGAATCCAATATACATTTTTAATGATCAATAATTCATCAATAACTCAAAATGTGTCAACAAAAAATTTTAAAAATTTTATATTTAAAAACTACATGATGAGACGAATCTAATGTGACTATGTTTTTTCTTATATAGATGTTGTATAAGCATTAGTCAAAGTTGAATAATAAACAGTAGCAAAAGTCAATTCATTTCAACTACAAAAATGAAGGAATTATAAATAAATAAAAAATAGTGCACTTTCAAAATATAAGAGAACCAAATTCGAGCGAAATTCATGTTAGATAATTTAATTTCATTAATTATTATAGATAAAGAATAATACCAAATAAAAGATTTAATGAAAACTTTATGGGTTGATAGTTGAATAATAAATAGTAGCAAAAATCACTCCATTTTTACTAAAAATGAAGGAATTATTAAAAAAAATGCACTTTCAAAATATAGGAGAACCAAATTCGAGCGAAATTCACATTAGATAATTTAATTTCATTAATTATTATAGATAAAGAATATTACTAAATAAAGGATGTAACAAAAATTTTATTGGTTGATATTATATTTATTCTTTAAATATAATTTCAATATTTGTTATTATTCTTCACCAATACTCTATTAATTGAAATTATAGTTAAAGAATATATTGTAAATTATTAATAAGTACTTTATAGATTGATATTATATTCATCAATGAATAGAAAATATTTATATTAGATAAATTAACTAAATTAGATAAATTGAAATACGACAATAAGTTGATGAAACTATAGTTATTTTAATTTTTTAATGGATTCATTTACAAGAGTATTTATTATATTAACTTTTTTCTCTATTTCACGGTGGGGGTATTTTTTGGAAATATCTATATCATTATGAAATTTCTAATATCTCAACGCTTTAGGGTGAAACAATATCAATAATCAATTATCGAGTGTATTACGATTTCACTTACTTTCTTTGTCAATGTATAACATTAGAGTCGTGAGTAGAAAGGTTTTTATCTTTGCTTTTTTTATTTTTTTTGTCTTTTCAACTATTGTTTGTAGTATAAGTATTTTTAAGATACTAAATTGTAATAATATATAAATATTGGTAATGACATATGTAGGCCGATTGCTATGCAATGAATAGATGTACTCATGTAATGCTTAAAATAGTTTAAGGATGTTGGAGAATGTAATCGAAATAATAAAATTAAACGATTTTATTTGTTAAATTGGATAATTTTAATCATATTGTTCATAATTTCTGCCCATTGGGTGGGGAAATACTAGTAATAATAATAATAATAATAATAATAATAATAATAATAATAATAATAATAATAATAATAATAATAATTTGTGATATATGGGAAAAGTACTTGTCTGGGTACGACTCGGACCTCTAATCTGTGTCATGTGTGGCGGTAAGACCACCCTGATTCCTCTCATATTCTGCTGCATTGTACGAATGGTGGAAATTGGGTGCTACAAATTATCGGCTAAATATATCCATTTTATTTAAAAAAAAATCAAATCTATCCTTTTCTTTATTTTATTACCGAATTTATTCTCTACATATGCTAATTATATCCGGAAATATCCTAAATTCACTAATCGTGGAATGGCTGTTGACGTGGCAATAAATTAACTTAAACCCTACACGCTGGATGGGATTTGAAGTGTCTCTCAATTAGGGTTGGGGAAAAATACCGAGTATACCGCATACTGCACATACCGTATCGAAAAAAGAAATATCGAAATTCTCGGTATACCGTAATTTTCGGTACGGTATCATACCGAAAAAAATTCTCCGTACCGTATACCTTACCGAACTTTACGGTATGAAAATTTTTATACCGTTGCCGTAGCGAACATTTCGGTATACCGATCTTCGGTATACCGAAAGTTTCGGTATGAATTATTTCCATACCGTTTCCATACCGACATTCCGTTAAGTTCGGTATATACCCCTATACCGAACATTCAGTACATACCGACATACCGTATCGCAGTATATAACGACATAACGAACATTCACTACATACCGACATACCGGTATTGCGGTATATACCGGCATACCGAACTTTCGCTATATACCAACATACCGATATTACGGTATATAACGGTATCGTGGTATATACCAAAGTTCGGTACGGTAGCGGTATACCGCGATATCAAAAAATTTATACCATTACCGTCCGAAATCTTACGGTACGGTATGATACCATGCCGAAAATTACGGTATACCGAAAAATTCGATATTTTCTGTATTTTTTCGATACGGTATGTGCGGTATGCAATATATTCGGTATTTTTCCCCAGCCCTAATTGAGACACACTTCAAATTCGATCCAGCGTGTAGGGTTTAAGTTAATTTATTGCCACGTCAGCAGTCATTCCACGATTAGTGAATTTATGATATTTCCGGATATAATTAGCATATGTAGAAGATAAATTCGGTAATAAAATAAAAAAAATGATAGATTTAATTTTTTTTAAACAAAACGAATATATTTGACTTTTTTTCCACGAATTATCTCTAATGAATATTCTATATACTTGGCGATATATCACACGGATTTACTGATTATTAATTATGATATTTATTCTCATGTTGATTTAATCCACTTTTATTTTGCTAGTTCTCTCTCTCTCTCTCTTATCAGTATCATTTACTTCCACTACACACTGGGTTACAAAAAGATTAATCAAGAGCTGTGAAATGAAGCAAATAAAATAAACTTCAACAATTGTTGAATGTTTTCACTTTTCAGTACAATGCTTTAATCTGTCTGGTAAGCTTTCTGGATGTAAAACTACCACGTATTATTCAACAGTTATCACCAGATTCATGGTACACGCTCCTCCATAAGTAATTATCACTCTATTCAAATCTGAGAGAAAATTAATTAAATGCATAATTAGTTAATCAAGAATGAACTCATTCATTCTGAATTTGAAATGCCAAATGATCACATATCAACATAATACATGATCACATCACAATTGTTCCTGGAAGAGAATGGTCGCTCTGGGCATTCTTGAGATCGAAGAGTCCCTGGATCGACTCCAAGTTGCTCGCAGAAATTCCTATAGTATTGAACACGACGGTTCAGTCCTAATCCCAGACTTGTCCAATTACAATCAACTGGTCCACCGATGGCTTCAACAGTGACCCCAAATCCTTGTCCAGAAACCATGGCACTATGGCAATTTTTGCAGGACCCCATCCAAAACCATAGGGCTGTTTTAAAGGATACGACTGGATCTTTGGCTACGAGTTCGGGTTCTTTTAGAAGATCAACTCCTATGTCTTGACCTGCTGCACCGTAGTTGAAGTTCCACGTTAACTGTAGTGGTCCTCGTCCATAGTAACTCTTATCTTGTGCGCATCGCCACACGGTATTACTCTTGTCACAGTAATCCCCTGAATCCCCTAACTGGCCATCAATATCTTCTACGTAGCACATGGCTGCAGTAGTCCACTCGGTACTTAAGTAATGGAATTAAGAATTAGCTATACAAGTGTCGACATTGGTATAGTTCACTTACATCCCGTCTCGTGTGCTATATGTGCGAAAAATGCTGCGACCTCACGCTTGGAATCGTCGACAGAACCCTCTGTTCCGAACCTCGGGTATGAATTATGGGCACTGAGAAATGCAGAGCGAGTGTAGAATCCCCTTCCAGCACACCTTTCTGTGGATCCATTCATTATACCATTAAAAAAATGATCCGTCACGATTTTTGCGACTTGATTGCCAATAGGTGCAGGTGCAGGTGCGGGTGCATTGCACGGACCGGACTGGCAGCCTTGGCCGCAATAGTCATTGCTGGTGCCACAATAGCCGAATTGGCTGCAGCACACGCCGGCGGGGCAGCCACAGTTTTGGCCGGAAACCAATGTTCCGGAGGCCAATAATATGGCTTGGATGAAATGGATGGGGAGCAAAGAGTCGATCATTTTGTGGCCGAGACTTATTTGGCCACCAATAATTATTTTTGGTGTCACAAAAGTCTAATTACAGTGGATAGTGCCGTGTGGTTTGCACTTTCTTATTCCGTGTTGAATTGCGTGTACAAAGACTTGACGAAGTCATAATCCTCAATCCTGAGTTTTGGGGCATCTCCAATCTTGCTTAAATTATTCATAAAATATTAAATGATCATGCTATGATTCTTTTACATTTAAGTTATTTACAGAAGTTTGATTAATGTTGAGGAGCTTGCCTAATTAATTTACCATAGTCCGGGTTAGAATCCTTGGGAGTTATTCTAACTCAATGTAAAGACCTTTCATAACGGTACTGTTATTAATTTTTGAACAAATTATATAATAAAATTATATTAGAAATTTAAAGTAAAATTATAAGTTTATTCTTATTTTTTCGAATCACCAATAATATATTTTTTTTCAAATTCTAACCAATTTTTTTTCTTATTAATTTCCACGCATATTATTCAAATTCCAAGTTGGTTATCAAATGCAATTGGCCTGAATGGTATGGGACTATGGGGCACTGACAGCTTAAGCAAAGATTTCGGGTTCGAGTCTTTGTGTATGCAATACTCTGCTTTGGAAGAGGTAATCCTTTACGGGGGATCTGAGATTCCCACTGGGAATCTTAGGTAGGGAATGAAACATGCCCATGTTTGGTTCGGGGAATGTTTCATGTGGGAATGTTGGGTGTTTTAGGTGGGAATCACATTCCCACCTGGATGGCACGTAATCTTAGATTGCCACCTCCACTTTACTACTTTTATATTAATTTGACTTTTATACCCCCACTTTTGGAAAAAAATGCCAAAAAGGTGCCATAACTTTTCATATTTTCCAATTTGGTGCCATAAGTTTGGAGTTTGCTAATTTGGTGCCATAACTTTGCTAATATTCTCTAAAATGGTCCCATCATGCCTTAATCACCCATATTTACTGACGTGATACGAGATTAGTGTACATAATTAATTTAATTGTATCATGTAGGTGTCATGCAGACATTGACTGAGTTTGACCTACAGATGTGGACACTTTCTGACCCTATTTCCGATTTAAAGGCGTCCTTCGCACTCTGCAAGTGCGCACCAAATAGTCTAGAAAGTATGCACATGTGTAGATTAAACTCAGTCAATGCCTTAGTGTCGCCTAAATAGCACAATTAAATTAATTATTTACATTAATCTCATGCCACATAAGCAAATATGGGTGATTAATGACTGATGGGACTATTTTGTAGAGTATTAGCAAAGTTATGGCACCAAATTAGAAAACTCTATACTTATGGCACCAAATTGGAAAATAGAAAAAGTTATGGCACCATTTTGGCATTTTTTCCCCCACTTTTTATACTTATTTTATTTTATAAATTTAGATATTTGTATTCTAAAAAATGATAATTATATGAAATTTAATTTTAGAAAATAAATTGAAATATTTTAAATTATTTAAACATATTTTTTAAATATATATATTCTCATATTTTCATATATATTTTTATATTTTTATATATATTCTCATATTTTAATATATTCTCGTATTAAATAAGTAATTATCACACAATAAATTACATATAAAGAATTTTTAATATTTTAAAAATAAATCGGCTTAAATATTTTTATTGTGTAGCAAAATGACATATTTATAACATTCGTTCAATTGAAATTCAGGGACATTATAGTAAATTAATTAGAACTAGAAATCTGAGATTCTCAATCTAACCAAACGCAATAATCTTAAAACATCAAACGATAAGATTCCCAGCAATCTCATATTCCCAGTAATCTTACATTCCAAGCAATCGCATTCCCACTGGTAATCTAAGATCCCTCCAACCAAACGCACTGTTAATGTCCACCTGATCCTCGATTAGTTTTGGTCCAATATAGCCCGGGAATACCCGGTATACGCCAAATTCCAAGTCGTTTAAACTTAACCTAGTACGTCAGTTGGTTTAGAACTCATATGAAAAGACATCTTTTCATTTTCTCTTAAAGAATACTCCTTATACTCGTTTGGTCCAGGTGATGAAGGTCGCTTTCTTTTGCTCAAAAAAATTTGTAGAGATTGAGATGATATAAAGTTAGTAATTTTTGTGATATAAGTAATTATAGTAATTTTGAATTTTCAAATAATAAAGTTTTTACTTTAATATATAATTATAAAAAAGCTCTCAAATGATAATGGGCATTGATTTTTTGGTTAATACAAGAACAAATCGATTAATTTAAAAATTGCAAATGATATTATTTTAAAATTAATATTTATGAAAATTTTATCAAATTAAAAATTCATGATGATACACTTTTCGGAGCAACCACCATTGCACACAGAGGCGAAACTACAGCCTAGGTTTAACTTAAGGAAAAAAAACACCATTGGTCCCATAAGTTTCCCCAATTTCGATTTCAGTCCCATATTAATTTCATTAACACAATCAATCCATTATGTTTCCTAATTTTTGCATAATCCATCCCAAACCCTTTAATGACGCATTTTTGCTGACGTAGCACCGGATTAGTTTGCTAATTGCGGCGCCATTGGTCCCATAAGTTGCTTAATCCGACACTATTGGTCCCATAAGTTTGCTAAATCCGGTGCCACGTCAGCAGAAATGCGTCATTAAGGGGTTTGGGATGGATTATGCAGAAATTAGGAAACATAATGGATTGATTCTGTCAATGAAATTAATATGGGACTGAAATCGAAATTGGGGAAACTTATGGGACCAATGGTGTTTTTTTTTCCTTTAACTTAATGTAAATCTTTATATTTAACTAATTCCTCACATATGCCTAGTAATAGAATATTTCCCTTCTCTTAAATTTTCTTATCAGTTCCTAGTTCCTACAGCCTCCATTCTAATTTATAAGACACATTTAGTATAAATATTTCTTACCAAGCCATAATTAAAATACTACTCCATCCGTCTTACATAACATAACGTGTCTTGTTTAAGTTTTTATTTCTTATCATTGTTAAGCTTTGACTTTATTTTACTGAAAGTATATATTTGGACAAAAATAGTCGAGTTGGGTCTTGTTATAATCGTATGATTATGTAGTTTTAGAATATATATTTTATATAATTTTTCATTGTATATATTTTGAGATATTAATGATTGAAAAAGTGCATTGGATTGTGTGTAAAAGTCAAACAAGACAAGTTAAATGAGACGGGTGAAGTATAAGAAATAGCACTATTAGTACTACTATATTATAAAAATATACTCCCTCCGTTTTTTAAAGATAGCTACGGACCCAATCAGCACGCAGTCCAATGCACATTTTAAACCATTAATAATTCAAATTCGGTACATGTAAAAATTCTAAAAGTTCGATATTTAAAATCTACAAGACGAGACGAATCTAACAAGATCACACTTAGCCATATTTTAACCTGTATAACCATGAGAAAACTTTAAGTCAAAGTATATAAGTGAACAGTACCCATTAGTCAACAGTAGCTAACAAAAAAAAACGGAGGGAGTATATTTTTTAAATGATGCTTCCACTAAAAAAAATAAAGATATTGATGACAAGAAAGTTGTTACTAATATTCGGAAAAAGGACAAATAGGTCATTTTTCTTTTCCAAAAATCCAAATCAGTTCTTTTTCTATTTTATTACCAAAACAGTCCTCTACAAATGCTAATTATGTCCAAATCAGTCCCTTGTTCACTAATTATACTCTAATTGCTGACGTGGCAAGGGTGTTAATTTAAACCTGACACGTGTGCGATGCATAATATTAGTCATTTTTCTTTTATCTTTTGCCAATTCAGTCCTAAACTTTTGTTTTGTTCTATTTAGTCCTCTACCCCAATCACTCATTTTTATATTAATTGGCCTTCAACCTTTCAAATTATTTCATTTTAAGCCCAAAACCTTAAATTTTTTATTATTACTAACCCATTTATAAAATAAATGCCAACATACTTCCGTAAATAAAATTGAATACCAAACCTCATACATTGGGTTTGACCGCCTTGTTACCGGGTCTTCGAAGTTCTGGATTTTATGGACTCTCTCTAACCACCCAACCGTAACCGATGGTTCATTAGTTCTGGTTTCCTTCAGCAACAATCAGCACAATCATACTTTGTGGACAATAAAATTCAGGTTATTTAATTTATGGAAGTATCAGGTTTGGTGAACCACCCGACGTATGATGTTTGGTGTTTAATTTTATTTATGGAAGTATGTTGGGCATTTATTTGATAAATGAATTAGTAATAATAAAAAATTTAAGGTTTTGGGCCTAAAATGAAACAATTTGAAAGGTTTGAGGCCAATTAATATAAAAATGAGTGATTGGGGTAGAGGACTAAATAGAACAAAACAAAAATTTAGGACTGAATTGGCAAAAGATAAAAGAAAAATGACTAATATTATGCACACGTGTCAGGTTTAAATTAAAACCCTTGCCACATCAGCAATTAGAGTATAATTAATGAACAAGGAACCAATTTGGACATAATTAGCATTTGTAGATGACTGTTTTGGTAATAAAATAGAAAAATGACTGATTTGGATTTTTGGAAAAGAAAACGAACCTATTTGTCCTTTTTTCCACTAATATTCTATGTTAAGACACAATTTAGTTTTAAGTATTTTAATATAATTCCTCTGCAATCTATTAATTCTAACATTTAGATAGTAAGCACTATTCACTGAGTAATTTTGATTTGGTTTTTTAATATAGTTACTTAAGATATAATATAGTCAAGTGAGATTTTGCTAGACTCGTATAATCACATAGTTTATAAAATTGATGGTTTATTATTTTTTTTATAAAATTTAAAATATTATTATCTTTAAAAATGTTGTTGGTCCCTTATACGTCAAGATTAAGAATCTTAACTACCACTGTTTGTCCAATCACACTTATATAACTTATTAGTATGTTAGTGCTTAAAGATAAATAAGTGCAGTAAATAAACAAGAACAAACAGAGAGTTGTTGACCCAGTTCGGCCCAAGGCCTACGTCTGGGGGATACCAATCCAGGAGTGTTCCACTATGTGTTCGAACACCACGTTACAACACGAACAATAGTGAACCAGTAACCTTTTACTCCAACACCCAAGCGGATGATCGATGGTACCAGAAACTCCCTTTTCTGGTGAGAATTCTCCGATTCTGCTTCGACCCCTTGAAGACACCTTCTCCAAGTTTCCCTTGAGTGAGCCTGTAAAAGATCCTCCCTTTGATGTAGCAATGAAGGGTAGTATCTTTGTTGACACGATCTTGAGTGTTGCCCTTGATTAAGGTGTCGGAATTAATCAAGAGTTCAATGTGCACGATGACTCCAAAGAACACTCAAGTAGCAACCTCCTTCACAAGTGATGAATCTTGCGGATGGGGTGAAGAGATTGCTCAAGGATTTCTCAAGAAGGATTTTGCAATGTATTTTCGAATGATAGTCTCGGTGATGAACCAACGCATTTTTCTTTCTTAAAAAGCCGTTCGAAATCCTAACGCTATGGAAGGGAATTATTCAATCCCTCGAATTCTTCCACCTTCCTTAGCTGCTTCCTTCCTTACTCGGATGAGGGGATCCTCTTGCCAAAACTTCTATGATCCCAGCAAGGCAATGGCAGACGACCGTTGGGCGTACGCTCCTTTCCATGCGGGGCAATGTTTATCCGGTTCGAGAAAGGCAATCCAAAGATTTGCTCCCAAGAATAACATGCGGATAAGATCAAGGGGGTGGGATCCTACCTAGTGTTCAACATCGGATTGGAACACATTATCTCAAAAGATAGAGGAACAAACAATCTCCCCCTTTTTGACATAATGTGAGCCAGATAGATCAAAGATCTTCCGATGTATGAACAACACAAGAGAAAAACATAATAGCCAGTCCCAACCACCATTACATAGCAATATCCCCAACAACCTATCTAATGCTCCGTACAAAATGATCATGTAAAAACACAGGAGCATGTACAATAAAACCAATAAAGCCAGCAAGACCACAAATAACCCAGTCCAACCAATACTAACAAAATAAAAGTTCACTAACAAGAGTCCATCATAGAGAGTCCAACAAAGCAACTGAACATAAAACAAAAACACTTACCAGAGTCAGGCATCTTTGATCGCACAGCTTTCTCCCCCTCTGGATCACAATATGGCAAAAGAGCCAATCACTCCTGAGAGGAGTCATCTTCATCTGTGGTGGCATAAAAGTCTGCAGCAGCCTCAGTCACCTCATCCTCAGGATCGGAGTCCCAGACCTCAGGGAGCAGCTTAGCCATCTCAGCAAGGGCACGCTCTTCTTCATCCAGCTCTTCTCTCTTCCTCCTGATGGCATCTTGGCGCTCTGCAATCATGTCCTTGAGTTGATCGAGGGCTGTCTGAGGAATAGGAGGTCCATCTGGGCCTGGAATGTCTTGAATCTTGTTCTGCAATTTTGCCGTGAACTTGAACACTTTGGTGGTATCCACCAACTCCTTGGGATGTCCATCAATACCAACAGACTCCAGATAGCCATAGATCAAGGCTGGGAAGGGAATGAGAGTAGAGCTGTCCTTCTTGAGGTTCTCAGCTATATCGACCATTTGATTTAGAACAAGCTTCCCATAGTTGATCTCTTTCTTGTTTTCATCAATGGCAAACAGCAATTGACACATCTCCTTCGAGACAACTGAGTGGTTTGCTGTAGGCATCACATTGGAAGAGATGAACTTGTAGAGCAGAAAGAACCTCTGGGTCAGATTTCCTGATCTCAAGCCTCTGCCTTTGATATTCTTCTCCTTGTCCTTAGTCAACAGTTTGGCAATCTGGACATTGTTGAATTGAGTGCCTGGTCTGAATACAGTGTCAAAGTCACACTGTGGAACACCAATGAAGTCACAGATATCCTTAGCAGTGAGAGGCACAAGCTGCTTCTTGACATACACTCGCCCAAACCAGCTGCTTCCAGGGACGATGACTGACTTTCTAAGGTTGGCATAAAACATCTTTACCACAGATTGCTTGCTCCCTGGGAGTTCAGACGCCCAACGAAGGAGATGCCTTTTCTCAAGGTACTCTGTCCAGCCAATCTCATCACACTTGGCACCTTTGAAAGCAACCTCAGGTTTCAACTTCCTTTTACGCAAGACAGTCTCAAAGAAAGTCTGAGAGCTCAATGAGTAGAACTTGGAGCTAAACGCCAGATTGGTATCCACAATCTCAGGTGGTTCGTCCTGAGCAACATCCTCCTCAACACTCTTAGTGGGGACCTTCTTCTTCTTCTGAGGTTGAGAACTAGAGGGAACGTCATCTGATTTCCTTTTCCCTTTGGAGACAGCAGCCTTCTTGCGAGCAAGAGCCCTGAGAGGGACACCATCTGATGAAGAAGATTGCTCCCCCTCACGTCCAGCCTCAGTGTGAGCAACAACCTGCTCTTCATCATCACTTCTCAACTCATCCTCAGTGAGCCCCTCACGCCTAAGAAACTCTTCAGCAGAGATGGTAGTGCGATTGCCCTCAGGCGCCTCCTCATCTCCCGAGTCTCCATTGGATTCTTCCTCATCTGGATTGATCTCCACGTTCTTGTCTGATTCATCAGACAACTCAGTGGATTCTGAAGAGTGTTCAGAGCCATCATCTGAACTCCCTGATGACCCACCACCTGCATTCCTGATAGCAACCTTTGGAACATGACCAGGCACATTGGCTGATTCACCAGGGGCACTTGAGGAAGTTTGCACGCCAGCGCCAGGAGCAGGGGTTACGGATTGAGGGCCAGGTTGAGTGCCAACTTGATGCCCAGATATAGGAATCGAACTCCCTGTATCAACATTGTCAGAAACCAAGTTTTTCTGAGAAGCCATATTACCTTTCCCTTTAGGCGGGTTCTGAGGTTGCAATGCCGCATCCGCTAGGGTTGATAAGGGCACTTGGACGGTTGGCACAGGTGCAACGGATGTGGGCGATGTGCTGGGAGCAGTTTCCCCATGGGAGAGAGCAGTTCCAACCCCCGATTGAGTGTGCGCCAGAGGAGTTGGCGTTAGGGCACCACCCGGGGCAGTTTCCTCGATCGCTTGTGCCATCTCGACGCGGATGTCGAGTGGGTCGGAGATAGGAACTTCTGGAGTAGCAATGGTGGTCGGAGCATCATTTGAGGTAGTAATTTCAGTTGGATTCCGGCCACGGCCACGTCCTCCCCTTCCACGACTCGGTCCTCCTCGATTCCCTCCGCGATTTCCTCCTCGAGTGCGAGGGCCTCCACGAGCTGGGAGAGGTGAGTTCTCAGTGTTGGAACTCCTATTCCTTGTGGTCACCATTGTTCCTGCGAGAGAGAAGGAGTATGGGAGTAGAGTGTTCTTTGAGAAACAAGAATACCTAGAGCGGGAGCAATAGAGAGAGATGGAGACGCGGGGGGGAATTTTCAGAAAATAAAATCAAAGGTTTTGAAAGGAAACTTCCCTTTTAGTGGAGGCGTGTGATCATTAGGATTCCTCCTAGGTAGCCGGTTACCTAATTAAGAAGATAACTTCCTTCTTTGAGGATTTGGACAACCGGTTTCCAAGGGATAGAGATAGAATTTCCTGCAATAAAAATTTAAAATAAGTATGGGATCTCTTAAATAAGACTTATTGAAATATATAAGAAAAACTTAGCCGTTTTTAAAGATGACAAGTGAGATCCCCAAGATCCTGTCTGAAACTTAGACTATGGTGCATAGGCCAAGTTCCCGCCTCAGCTTTTCAAATCGATCTCCATCAAGGGCTTTGGTAAAAATGTCCGCGTTCTGTTCTTGTGTTCCAACATACTCCAGGGACACTACTTCATCTTCCACGAGTTCCCGAATAAAGTGGTGTCTAACATCAATGTGCTTGGTTCGACTGTGTTGTACTGGATTTCTAGAAATGCTTATTGCACTCATGTTGTCGCAGAGAACCACCAGCTTGTCTTGATCAATCCCATAGTCACTAATCATTTGTCTCATCCATAAGAGCTGAGCACAACAGCTCCCTGCTGCAATATACTCCGCCTCTGCTGTGGAGAGAGATATAGAACTCTGCTTCTTACTATACCAGCTCACCAAGTTGGTTCCAACATAAAAACACCCTCCTGTGGTGCTTTTTCTGTCGTCAATATTGCCAGCCCAATCTGCATCAGTGTATCCAATCAATTGAAGGTTGGATTCTTTGGAGTACCATAGGCCCAAATCAGGTGTTCCAGCAATGTATCGAATCACTCTTTTTGCTGCCTTTAGATGAGACTCCTTTGGGTCTGCTTGGTACCTAGCACAGACACCTACAGCGTAGCTGATGTCGGGTCTGCTAGCTGCAAGGTAAAGGAGGTTGCCGATGATCCCTCTGTACATCTTTTGATCAACACTCTTCCCTGTAGGATCCTTGTGAAGCTTATCGGATGTTCCAATCGGTGTTCGGACAGGTTTACTGGACTCCAGTCCAAATTTCTTGACAATGCTTTTGGCATACTTGGATTGGTTCAGAAAGGTACCTTCCTTCCTCTGAGTAACCTGCATACCAAGAAAGAATGTCAATTCACCTACCATACTCATCTCAAATTCCTTACCCATAGTCTCGATGAACTTGTCCTTGAGCACATGGGAGGTTGATCCGAACACGATGTCATCCACATAGACTTGAGCCACAATGATCCCTTTGGAGTCTTCCTTGATGAACATGGTCTTGTCTGTGCTTCCTCTTCTATATCCATTTTCCAATAGATATTTTGAAAGCCTCTCATACCATGCTCTAGGAGCTTGCTTAAGCCCGTAGAGAGCTTTGTTTAGCCGAAAGACATGGTCTGGGAAGTCTGCATCTTCGAAGCCCTTGGGTTGCTCCACATACACTTCTTCTTTCAACCAACCATTTAAGAAGGCGCTCTTCACGTCCATCTGATAGAGTTTGAAGCCCATTGAACATGCAATGGCAAGGAGTAGTCTCACAGCTTCGAGTCTTGCTACGGGTGCAAAGGTCTCGCTGTAGTCTATTCCTTCCACTTGGGTGTAACCTTGAGCTACGAGCCTGGCTTTGTTTCGAATTACATTACCATTCTCGTCACTTTTGTTCTTGAACACCCACTTCGTTCCAATGACGTTGATATTATGTGGACGCTCGACCAAGGTCCATACTTCATTCCTTTTGAACTGAGCAAGCTCTTCCTGCATGGCATTGATCCAATTCTCGTCTTGCAGAGCTTCTTCAACCCTTGAGGGTTCAATCCTTGAGGTGAAGCAATGTAATCCAGCAAACTCTCTATAGTCGATCTTCTTCTTTACACGAGTTCTCCGATCTTCAAGAACATCCCCAATGACATCGTCTGGATTGTGATTACGATGGATTCTGACTTGGGGAGCAGCAACCTCAGACTGTGCCGGTGTTCCAACTGGTGTTTGAACACTGGGTTGGGCCTCATCATCTTCTGTGGTGGCTTCCTGCTTGTCTTCAGACGAAGATCGGCTTTGTTCAGTGCTTTGGGTGTTTTTCTCTGTATCCTCCTCTTGGGATTCGACTGGTGTTCCTCTGTTGGGCGCGTCTTCCACAATGACATTTGTGGATTCGATTACCTTTCTGGTTCTGGAGTTGTATACTCGAAAAGCTTTGCTAGATGTTGAGTATCCAACAAAGATCCCCTCGTCACTTTTCTCTTTGAACTTCCCGGTGTGTTCCCTGTCATTAAGCACAAAACACTTGCAACCAAAGATGTGAAAATATGATATTGAAGTCTTTTTACCCTTCCATAATTCATATGGAGTCATGAGTGTTTTAGGCCTGATATACACTCGATTTATCATATAGCACGCCGTGTTGATTGCTTCTGCCCAAAGAAACTCAGGAACCTTCTTGGAGTTCATCATGACACGTGCCATTTCTTGCAAGGTGCGGTTCTTCCTCTCCACTACTCCATTCTGCTGAGGAGTCTTTGGTGCTGAAAACTCGTGTTTGATCCCAATGCTGGAACAGTAATCCTCGAAGGCTTGATTCTCAAATTCCTTCCCATGATCACTACGAATTCTCTTCACTTTGCAATCCTTTTCGTTCATAATTTGATTGCACAATTTCATAAAGGCCTTGAATGCTTCGCTCTTTTCCCTGAGAAAATCAACCCACGTATATCTGGAAAAGTCATCTACACAAACGAAAATGTACCTTTTACCTCCCAAACTAGAGATTTCAGTTGGCCCAATAAGGTCCATGTGTAGGAGTTCCAGACAGTGTGTTGTGGCATTGTGTTCAGTCACAGGATGGGACACCCGAGTTTGCTTGTTTTTGGCACAATCTCCACAAAAGTCAGAGTCATGTTTCTTTAGATCTGGAAGTCCACGAACAGCTCCTGTCCTGCTCAACTTGATCAGATCTCTGAAGTTCAGATGACCTAACTTTTCATGCCAGAGTAGGTTTCGGGAGCTTCCTGCATCTTTCACAAAATTACAAGTTTGTACAAGTAAATAGCAGTCATTCCGAGATCTCAGTCCCCTCATGACGCATACATTGTTAGAGTCGAGAACTTCACAATATTTTTTGTTAAAGGATACAGTCAAGCCATCATCGCATAGCTGACTTATGCTAATGAGGTTAGCATGCAATCCCTCCACATAGTAGACATTGTTGAGCTTAGGCAGACCATCTCCATGGAGAGTTCCTTGTCCAGAGAGGTGACCCTTTTTGCCGTTTCCAAAGACCACGGATCCACCATCAATATCTTTGAATGGTTTGAGGACGTCTTTATCACCTGTCATGTGCCTCGAACAGCCACTGTCGAAGTACCAAGTTGCATTCTTGCCCTTTTGTCTGGAAGATAGGAGAGCCACATTGCATCTAGCAGAGATTTTGGTGACCCATTCACGCCTTATGGAGATCCTCTTCTTGAGTTCTTCATTAGGCCATCTCACCGGTTTTCCTTCAAGAAGATCCTTGATGATCTTTCGACAGTGTTCGGTCTTATGCCCTCTGAACTTGCAATAGTCGCATATGAGAGGTCCTCTGAATGAATTCCTCCTTTTGTTATACCCTTTAGGACTTTTGTGAACAGTCTTCGTGTTCTGACAAGGTGCTCGGTCACTCAGTTGTCCTCCTGCCACGAACTTGATATTCCCTTTGGATGTAGAGGCAGTACTGAAGTTGTTATACCCAAGACCTCGCCTGTTCCCATGAGATTTTCCAGCTGCTAGAGCGTCATCGAGTTTGGCCTTCCCTTTATTCATGTCCGACAGAATTTTCTCAGATTTGCTGAGTTTCTCCCGGAGTTCAGCGATTTCCACTGTAACTAAATCATGCTTGGTAGACATCTTCTCCTTTTCCTCTTTTTCAAAGAGAATTCCAGCCTCAAGTTCAGTTACGTGGATGGACACCGCTTCAGCCTTAGCTAGTAAGGTTTTGTTCTCGTCCAGGAGCCTTTCGACCTCATCTCTAAGGTCCTGATTGATCTTTTGCAAATCTTCTATCTCGGTCATGGAAGTTTCTAATTTCTCAAAAACTTCATTATAGAGGTCTGTGAGACGCTCTATTTTGTCTGCTTCTTTGCTGCTAAGAGAAGCACAATCATAATTAGTGAAGTCATTATTCATAGGGTTAGAAACAGTACCGTGTTGTGACTCAGTGTCCGAACATGAGTCTGAATCCCATGATCCTGGGGCCATGAGAGCAATCCCATGCTCAGATTCTCCCTCACTGCATTCAGGTTCCTCATCATGATCACTAAAGGTGATGTGGTAGGTCTTCTTATCCTTCTTCTTTAGATTTCCACAGTCGGCCCTAATGTGACCAAAACCTCTGCATTCGTGGCATTCCGGTCCCTTGGGCCTTTCTTCGGACTGTTGATCCTTGCCATAAGGTTTGGATCTCCTTTTGGAATCTCTTCTGGAGTTAGATCCATCGCCCTTCCCACTAGAAAAACCTTCCTTCCCCTTTTTATTTTTGAGAAGTCTGGCCAATCTCTTTGTGAGAAGGGAGATCTCGTCATCATCACTGTGATCACTATCAATCTCGGCTTCCTTGTCAGTCACCACCTTTGATTCGGCCTTGAAGGCTATCCTTTTGCCACCAACCTCCTTGCAATGATCCATTTCCCAAGACTCGAGTATCCCCATTAGTTCATCCACTTGCATAGTGGAGTAATCCTTGTAAAGTTCAAGGGCAGCAATCTTGGGGTTAAACCTGTCGGGAATGGTTCCCACAATCTTTCTCACCAACTCTTGTTGGGAATAAGTTTTCCCAAGTTGATGTGCCTGGTTGGTCAGGTTACGAATTCTACCAACATAGCTAACAATACTCTCATTCTCATCCATAACCAGTTTATGAAATTGAGATTCAATGGAGATTAATTTGGAAGATCTAACAGAGGCCATACCTTCATGGGAGTTTACCAGTACTTCCCATGCGTCATACGCCGTGTCACACGCGGAGATAAGCTTGTATTGGTCTTCAGTGACTCCATTGAAAATAGCATTAAGAGCCTTGGAGTTCATAGAGGATAGGGTCTTTTCTTCCGCATTCCATTTGTCCTTGGGTTTGGGTGTTTTGACACCTTCATCGTCCTCTACAGTGGGGCGTTCGAACTTGGTCTCAACAGCATCCCAAACACCTTCATCAATGGCCATAAGGAAAGCCCTCATCCTCGTTTTCCAATAAGAGAAATTCGTCCCGTCTAGCAAAGGTGGCCTGGAAATGTTTCCTCCTTCTCGACTCATCTTGACTTTCGGATCTCACCCGAAGGTGTGTGTGCTCTGATACCACTTGTTGGTCCCTTATACGTCAAGATTAAGAATCTTAACTACCACTGTTTGTCCAATCACACTTATATAACTTATTAGTAGGTTAGTGCTTAAAGATAAATAAGTGCAGTAAATAAACAAGAACAAACAGAGAGTTGTTGACCCAGTTCGGCCCAAGGCCTACGTCTGGGGGATACCAATCCAGGAGTGTTCCACTATGTGTTCGAACACCACGTTACAACACGAACAATAGTGAACCAGTAACCTTTTACTCCAACACCCAAGCGGATGATCGATGGTACCAGAAACTCCCTTTTCTGGTGAGAATTCTCCGATTCTGCTTCGACCCCTTGAAGACACCTTCTCCAAGTTTCCCTTGAGTGAGCCTGTAAAAGATCCTCCCTTTGATGTAGCAATGAAGGGTAGTATCTTTGTTGACACGATCTTGAGTGTTGCCCTTGATTAAGGTGTCGGAATTAATCAAGAGTTCAATGTGCACGATGACTCCAAAGAACACTCAAGTAGCAACCTCCTTCACAAGTGATGAATCTTGCGGATGGGGTGAAGAGATTGCTCAAGGATTTCTCAAGAAGGCTTTTGCAATGTATTTTCGAATGATAGTCTCGGTGATGAACCAACGCATTTTTCTTTCTTAAAAAGCCGTTCGAAATCCTAACGCTATGGAAGGGAATTATTCAATCCCTCGAATTCTTCCACCTTCCTTAGCTGCTTCCTTCCTTACTCGGATGAGGGGATCCTCTTGCCAAAACTTCTATGATCCCAGCAAGGCAATGGCAGACGACCGTTGGGCGTACGCTCCTTTCCATGCGGGGCAATGTTTATCCGGTTCGAGAAAGGCAATCCAAAGATTTGCTCCCAAGAATAACATGCGGATAAGATCAAGGGGGTGGGATCCTACCTAGTGTTCAACATCGGATTGGAACACATTATCTCAAAAGATAGAGGAACAAACAAATGTGTACTAGATTGCATAAAACCTTAGAACTTTTAGATTATGGAGGACTGTTTTGGGCCCTCCCTACTGATTTGCACATAAAGAACACATCCAGAGGCCGCACCGTTTACTTTATGTGGAGGCTTGTAAGCTTTGGACGACGGGAAACCACTTGACACTTGTCACTTGTAAGCTTGACTGACTCTACATTGCCATTCACCACTTACCACCACCATTAGTCAATACACAGAGTAGAAGAAAAAAAAAAAATTTAAATTCTGGGAAATGGAAAGAGATTGAAAGAGGCTGATGGCGATGGCTGCACTCATCAACAAGCAGCAGCTTTGGAAAATGTTTCATAGCCACCTCTTTCTACGGAAACTCGAATTTTGGTTCCACATGTTTTTCTATCACCCACTTTATGCGTCACGTTTCAAAAAATTTCATTTTTGACGCCATCAGATTATATTTTTTGAGCATTATTTGCACCATTTTTTTTTATCTCTTTGTTCACAGATGATTATTTCCGTAAATTGTGCAATTTAATTATTTGTAATAATCATGCAAATTATTCAAAAATGTGATCAACTATATCCATAATTGGACACACATTACGAGAATTTTTCTGGAATGTGACGAAAATGAAGACGAATGTCGTCGCCTAAAACTTTGTCGCCTGTATGATTTTGTCGTTTTGTTAATCGCCTCGTGCGCAATGCGAAGAACAGGGAGACAAAATCATTTCGTCGTTTTCTTGCAGAAATTTTTGTATTGACAAAAATAGATGAAATAACAGTCTAAAATGTTTTTATCAATAGTGATGGGAATTGGGATGGAAAAGTCATCGAATGATTGAAATTTAGATGAGAGGAAGAGTATCACATGAGTATGCTTGTATGCTTTTAGGTTGGAACTAACTCATCAACTAGTATAGCAAGAGACAAAGCTATATCTCCCTTTCAACTACTGAGGCTGGGTACATTCCACATTGCAGATGGGAGTCGTTGTAATCAATTGTTGTGGATGAAGCAAATGTGAAAAGATTATGGCATAAAGCAAAAGGAATTAGTCCTTTTTATGTGACAACATGGATGCAATCAACATTTCAAAGAACCCGGTCCAGTTCATTCTTGAATTAGTTGATGATTGTACAGTGTTCTGTAGCATGTTGAAATACTAGAGTATAACACACATCTTGACCAAAGACTTTGACCGAGATATATAGGTTTGAAAATTTAAAAAGAGAACTTGGACTTGGCACAGTTGCTATATAATGTAAACTCACATTACTGCAGTTCCAAATCCAACAAGTGCTGCCCCCTTGTAAAATTCAAGGATAAATTACGGATTCCCATTTTTCAACAAAATAGTATTGAGTGCGATTTGGTTTGGAATTTAACAAGGGAACATATTGATTTCCCATTCATTTTTCTTCTTCCTTGGCATTTTTTCCTTTCGACAAGGGGAGTTTGAAAAAAGGTAACCCATGCATCCACGCAACTGCATTAATCTTTAGAGAAAATTCCAAAAACTAGACCCCAATTATGTTAAAATTTTCACATAGGTATCTAAACTTTTTAATTAAAAAAAAAAAAACCTCTACTTTTAAAAGTTAGAAAAAACTAGACCTCCACGGAAAATATGTCAATTTGGTGCCGTAACTTTGTCCATTTTCCAATTTGGTGTTTAGAGTTTCATAATTTGGTGTCATAACTTTGCTAATGGTCACCAAAATGATCTCATCAGACCTTAATCACCCACATTTGCCAACATGACACGAGATTGGTGTAAATAATTAATTTAATTGTGTCTCGTTGTTGGCTTGACCTACAAATGTGGATACTTAATAACCCAATAACCCATTTGCAACATGCTTGGAGAGTGGGAATGAGACCATTGAGTTAGAAATGGGGTTAGAAAGTGTCCATATGTGTGAGTCAAACACGCTCAATGCCTAAGTGACACAATTAAATTGATTATTTACACTAAATTCATGCCACGTCAACAAATGTGGGTGATTAAGGCCCGGTGGGACCATTTCGTAAACCATTAGCAAAGTTATGGCACCAAATTAGAAAAATTCGAACTTATGGCACTAAATTAAAAAATGAGCAAAGTTACGACACCAAATTGACATTTTTTCCAGACCTCCGATCACCCACAGAACTTTTTTAATAGAGTAAGAATTTTTCTGTTAAAATAAGAAAAAAAAATAGAGGGCTGAGAAATGATATTTTAAAGAAGTTTATTTGGGTGGAAGTCTAATTTTTTGGAAAAGAAAACCTATTTAGTCCCATATGTTTTTTCAATTTCCAAAACCATTCCACAAATATCGAATTAAACGAATTCACCCATGAACCCGGTCTTTTCACAAATCATTGCCGAAACCGTCCATTAACTATCCTAATGGAGGGATGGGTTCGGCAATGATTAGGGTAGTTAAGAGACGGATTCATCTAATTAGATATTTGTGAGATATTTGTGAAGCCTAATTTTTTCCAACAAAAAGATTTAGGTACCTAAATGGAAATTTTAACATAATTAGGGTCTATTGTTTTGGGATTTGCTCTAATCTTTATAACCTTGACTGACTGAAAAAAAAAATCCAAAATGATTCTGAAACTTTGTTTGATTTCCTAAACCATCCCATAACAATTCAATTATCCGAATTCATCCGCTAAATATACTAATCCTCGCCCAACCAGTCTCACCCACCCCTTAATCCCGATAAAGGATGACATGGCACTCCCATTAACCACAATAATTAGAGTGCCATGTCATCGTTAAATAGGATTAAGGGGTGAGTGGGACTGATTGACCGATGATTAGTATATTTAGCTAATGAATCGAGTTAATTGAATTTTTATGGGATGGTTTCAGAAATCAAACAAACTTATGGGATCATTTGAGTTTTTTTTATTTTTTTCCCCTTGATTGACTGTACAACCACATTAATAACTAAAGACTAGAAAAAAGTGTGGGTTAGTTTTATCTGAAGAATGAATTGTGGGATAGTTGAATGAGTAGAGAAAGCAAAGATGATATCGTCGTCGAGGGACAACTGGGAGAGGCTGATGGCTGCCGTCATCAAGAAACAGCAGCTTTGGGAAATGTTTCATAGCCACTCTAACAGCTCTTTCTCATCTGATCTTTCTTCCATGACCGAGTGTGTGCTCAATTCATTTTTATTTAATCTTAAATATATACCATAATATATGTAGCTACGATTCTTCACTTACCTAATGAATTACTGTTATGTTTAGTGAAACAGTGTCTCATCATACTGCTTCAGTTGATGTCACAACCTCATTGTCTACCTCTTCAGGTGCGTCACTAAACTGGTTTCTCCTCTGTTACCATGTTTGAATGAATACCCAGAAAGAATTTCTGTGTATGTTGTCTGAATTAGGATAAACCATTCTGGTGCCAACCAATATCCGGATGACACGTCAGCTAAAACCGCGATTAAGGGGTGGGATGGTTTGAATGAAAATTAAAATAGTTAGTGGATAGATTATGTTAATTCAATTAATATAAGATTGTTCAAGAAATTGTTCAAAAGGATAGCTGAATCCATGTCCTTCATCTAAAAGTACTAACAAGATCAGGTTTTTATTCCTCTTGCAGAAGCAAATACCACTACTGGACTCTTTATTAGGAAGCTTATCTCATGGCTGTATCCAAGAAAGCATCATAACGCCTTGGAGACAATCGGTTAGTCAGACGGTTGTCCTGAGAATTATATCAAAATCCTATTTGTCAATTTGTGCATTTCCTAATTTGGATATGAACCCGTGCGTCGTGCAGATGAGGATTATCCAAAATTTCATGGACAATTTATAAGATTTTCTCGACACCAATTACAAGTTGCAACAGATAATTTTAGCATAGACAATGTGCTCGCCGGACCTGGATGGCGTACAGTATACAAAGGCAAGTTAGAGGATGGGTCATTTGTGGCAGTTGTAAGAATGAGAGAGGGAGCGTGTGGCAACACAAAACACAATATAGAGCTGCGATTCAAAACGGAAATTCAAAGAAAGAGCGTGGTTGCACATCCCAATTTAGTAAATCTGTTGGGGTTTTGCATTACAGTTGAGGAGCGGCTGTTGGTTTACCCTCATGCGGTTAATGGAAATGTTGCCTCCTATTTAAAGGGTATATATATCTCTTCCATTCCATCTCATACGTATCGAAATGCTGGAGTCGTTTGAGTCATAAATCATGATATGTTGAATGTGAAATCATACCCACACATTTGATCGTGATATATTTCTTTATGGATAAAGTCAATTAATTCATATTTCTTAACAAAAATTGGTTGTGACCGGTGTTTGTTCGAGCACCACAATTTCATATAAAATCAATAAATATAGGACAAGATGAACACGCATCTACTTTGGATATGTCATTGTATATGGAAATAATTACTGTCATATAGAAGTACTCCCTCCCATATGGTCAAATATGAAGCAGTGCACTTGTGTTGTCCAAAATCAAAGACTCTCTCATTTCAAGTGGTAAAAGCAATGTCCGCAGGGGAGTGAGGCAGATACTCCAGAGGATCTCCTAGGTCGTTGTTGGGAGCAAGTTCTAACAATGCGTTAATCACTGCATGGGTTAGTTCGATGAATTTTCCACGAATATGTATCTTTCCAGCCCATGGAGAGTTCTTGTTCAGAATCTCAGGGTGAAGATTAGCATAAAACTCCCTGACCAAAGTTGGAGAGTAGGCCTTGAATGCTCTCGCTCACTTCAATATATGTCTCTTCTCCAAGAACTTGTCAAACCCTATTTCAGTGTAGGTATTGTGAACAAAGGTTTCCTCAGGGATAAACTTTCTATTAACAAGATCCTCAGTGCCAAACTCCATCATCTCTTTAGTGAAATAGGTTGGATTGAACGCTCCTTGGGATTTTGGATTTGTTGGAGTCCTCCGTGTTCGAGGTCGTTTTGTCGCTGTGCCAACATCACTTGTAGAAGAGCTTCTCTTCTTTTTCTGAGTAGATCTGGTGGTTGGTTGTAGAGGTTCTGTTACAACTTCGGCTGGGTCAGGAACTTCTGGTTCGTCATGTCGGAGAATGTCATCTTCCAAATCAACATAATCTCCTTCAATAATGAATTGATCAGTGGGATTCTGTGGAGGAGGAGGGGATAAATCATCATTCAAGGGTTCTGTATATGGGATGATTTGTGTTTTAAAATTTTCGGAGGTTTGAGTAACATTTTCGATTGTGGCAATGGCTTCTTTAGTGTGATTTTCAGTGATAACTGGATTTTCAGAGGTAATGGGGAGTTCGGAAGTGGTTTGAGTTTGCTCAGAGTGTTTCTCCGGATGGTTGGTGGAAGACGATAAAGCCATAGCTAGGTAAAATGGTTTCTGCAAAACTCAAAACTTGAAAATGAAAGGCAGTGTGTAGAATCAAACAAAAAAGAAACTTATTTAAAGAGAAAAGAGAGAAAACGAAGAGGCGAGAGAACGACAGTTTCCCTGATGTGCGACGTGAGAAAGATGATGGCTGTCAGTTCTGCAGTCATGATTACTCTGTAGACGACGGTTCCCACAAGCTTATCGGATTGAAGAATTGGGCCTGAAAAATCCTTATGGGCTAGATCAAGTGCAAATATATATAGATAAAAATGAATTTAAATGGATTTACTAGAGTAGAAAAGGCCCATAATTGATCTAAGTGTTTCAAACCTTTCACCGTCGAGTGTCTTTGTAAGGATGTCAGCACGTTGTTCTAATGTCCCAATATGTTCAATGTTGCACACACTGTCTTCTACCAGATCTCTTATGAAATGATACCTTATGTCGATATGCTTGCTGCGATTATGTAGAACATGGTTCTTTGAGATGTTAATCTCACTAGTATTATCATAGTAGACCTTGAAATCATCCTTCTTAACACCATATCATCGAGCATTTGCCTCATCCACATCAACTGCGAACAACAACAAGTAGCTGCAATATATTCAGCTTTGGCTCTTGAGAGTGCTAATATATTCTGCTTTCTGAAAACCAGGAAACTAGATTGTTCCCAAGATAAAAATAGCCTCCCGTTGTTGAACGTCTGTCATCGCTATATCCTGCCCAATCTGAATCCGTATATCCTATCAAATCCAAATTAGATCTCCTAGAGAACCATATTCCCATTCCAATAGTTCCTTTGATGTATCTCATAATGCGTTGACTGCTTTTAGATGTGTCTCCTTTGGATTAGATTGAAACCGTGCACATACTCCGGTACTAAAAGAAATATCTGGTCTAGTTGCTGTTAAGTAGAGTAAACTTCCAATCATACTTCGATACAGCTTCTGATCTACATTGTTTCCTTGCTCATCTTTAGAAAGCTTATGCTGTTATCCTTGAGGTGTTCTAGCAACCTTGCTATCATTAAGACTGAATCTCTTAATCATGTTGAGGGCATACTTCTCTTGACTTAAAAAGATTCCATCATCCTGTTGTTTCACTTGCAAATCCAAAAAGTAAGTGAGTTCTCCTATCATACTCATCTCGAACTCAGACTGTATTGCTTTGACAAAGTCGTTCCTCAATCGTTCTGACGTTGATCCAAAATAATGTCATCGACGTACACTTGTGCAACTATCAGATGGTTGTTCTGATGTTTGATAAACATTGTCTTGTCTGCATTTCCTCTTTTGTACCCGTTGATGAGGAGGAATAAAGACAACCTGTCATACTAGGCCCTCGGGACTTGTTTAAGACCATATAAAGCTCCATTTACCCGATAAACATGATTAGGTCTTGATGGATCCTCAAAGCCAGCAGGTTGTGCGACATAGATCTCTTCCTTTATTTTCCCATTGAGAAAAGCTGTCATGATGTCAAATTAATATAGCTTGAAGTCCATTGAACAAGCAAAAGCTAATAAAATTCGAACAGCTTCCATCCTATCTACTGGGGCAAATGTCTCACCATAATCAATGCCTTCAATCTGAGTGAAACCTTGATCAACGAGGCGTGCTTTATTTCTAATGATGTTACCCTGTTCATCTGTCTTGTTTCGTAAAATCCATTTTTGCCAATCACATTGATGTATTCTGGTTGTTCTACCAACTCCCATATTCCTTTCAAACTGAATCAGCTCATTTTG
The DNA here is from genome assembly GCA_030278955.1 of Hygrophila difformis. NCBI lineage: Eukaryota > Viridiplantae > Streptophyta > Magnoliopsida > Lamiales > Acanthaceae > Hygrophila > Hygrophila difformis. The sequence goes on along the minus strand of JAOANR010000015.1, from coordinate 14,046,849 downwards.
CATAGCTGCTATCCAATATTCATCTGTTAAGGCTTCAGAAATATTCTTTGGCTCTATCTTTGAACAAAACAGTTCATCCCTGCCAATTCTCTGTAGTCAACCTTCTGATTCCTTGTTTGTCGTTGAGCATCTGGATCTCCAACGATATCTTGTTGTGAATGGTGTTTCAATCTCTTGGGCCTTTTCTTTTTGTTAGGTACAACATCTTTAGAACTTGGCACAGTATCTTTTAAATTTTGCTCAGTGCTAGCTTCTTCATCATCATCATCAATATCTACACCATCTAACTGTTGTTGTCCGGATGTTCCAACTTCAGGATTTTCTGTGGTAGTAGAAGTAGGAACACTAGAAACTGCATCATCATCCTCCCTTCTAGGTAAAGTATACTTATCCTCAAATAGGAAATTTACTGTTTCAGTGACCTTTCTGGATTGAATCAGATAGACTCGGTAAGCTCTTGAGTTATTGGAATAACCCAAAAACCATCCTTCTTCACCTCTAGCATCAAACTTCTTAATTTGTTCCCTATCCCTGTAGACAAAACATTTACATCCAAAAGTATGAAAATATTTAACAGTAGCAGTGTTACCATTCCAGATTTGATAAGGAGTGTTGTTAGAGTGAGGTCTCAACAACACACGATTGATGATGTGGCATGCGGTATGAATTGCTTCTGCCCAGAAATACTTGCTATGGGTGCTTGCATGTAGCATTAAACGAGCCATCTCCTAGAGTGTTCTATTCTTCCTTTCAGCGATCCCGTTCTGTTGTGGCGTTTTTGGTGCAGAATACTGATGAGATATACCGTGGATGTTACAGAAATGTTCAAACTCCTGATTTTCAAACTCATGTCCATGGTCAGATCTAATCCTTTGAATTTTAGCTTGATTTTCATTCAACAGATTCAGGCTAAGTTTTTCAAAATGCTGGAAGGCTTCATCTTTGCTCATGAGAAAACAAACCCAGGTGAATCTCGAAAAATCATCAACACAAACCAATACATACTTTTTTCCATTTAGGCTTTCAGTTTCTGTTGGTCCCATAAGGTCCATATGGATTAGTTCTAGACAATGATTAGTAGAGATTCCATCAATCTTCTTATGTTGTGCTCGTGTCTGTTTTCCTTTGGAACAATCCACACATGTAAGATCTTTGTTATTCTGAAGTTTAGGCAGACCTCTGACAGCAGCTGAACAACTCAGCTTGTACAAAGTTTGATAGTTGAAATGTCCTAGCCTTTTATGGTGTAAGTTTGTGAGGTCATCTTTGTTTACTAGTGCTTGAACTAGATTTGCTTCCAAAGTGTAGCAATTATTCTTCGAACGTTTACGTGTCATAATATTGTCTCTCCAGCAATCAAATACTTCACAAAAGTCTTTAGTAAAAATAACAAGAGAATTTTCAACACATAATTGACTAATTAAAATGAGATTAGTAGTAAGTCCTTCAACATGATAAACTCTAGAAAGTTGAGATAGATCACCATCCTTTGTGTTACCATAGCCTGTGATCTTACTTCTAGCACCATCACCGAATACTAAATTCCACAATCTTTATTTGTGAAGTTGCTTAAAATATCCTTACTCCCTGTCATATGCCTTGAACAGCCTGAATCGAAATAGCATTTTTAAGAACGCAGTTGTTGTTGCGTTGATAGAACAACGAGGCATTGAGCTTCCTTTCTCTTAGGCACCCACTCCATTCGGATTTTGATCTTCTTCATTAATTCCTCATGGGGCCAGACCACAGAACGACCATTCATAAGATCACGAACAATTCTCATGCAAGTTTCAGCAGTGTGACCAATTCTGATGTGATAGAGAGCTTGACTCAGCATTCAAGTTTCCGCCGCTAACAAATAACCTTTTCCCTGTAGATGCTTGATACTTGTAACCAGTTCCCGTCATGTCTTTGTAGCTCTTTCCAATAGAAAGTACTTCATCCAGTTTGCCTTTACTTTTCACTATCTTCTCCAAGTCAGCAATGTGATTCTTCAGATTGGCCAACTCCTTATTAAAGGATTTCTATTCTTTAGTCAAAGTGGTGACATGAAGCTTGAGATCATAATACTTTCCCTTAAGTGCTTTTAGATCATCAATAGCTTTAAGCTTTTCAGCTTCTACTTTGTCCAAAGCTAAGCCAGTGTCAGTAAGTTGTTTTGACAACTGCTCATTCTCCTGTACAACTTCTTCATACTCCTCTTTAAGATCTTCATATATATCAACAAGTTCTTTGTAGAGACTACCTGTTTCAGCCGTAACAATAGAAGAAATGTCAGCAATTAATTGAATTGACTCAGAGTTACCTTCTGAAGGGGTAGGACTGGCATCTCTTGTCATGCATGCTTGATAATGGCCAAAATTGTCCATTATTTCCAATCCATTTCCATATCTGAGACGGACATTTTGATCGTAATCCCATCTTATTTTAATAAGAAAGCAGTTGAATTCGACAGATTAATGCAAGTTTGTAAGAATAAAAAGCTGGTAATGAAAGACACAAAAATATGCAATTTTAATTGTATTTGTGTTAGAAAAATCCAAAAACATGAAAAAAAAAGGAAAAAGAAAAGAAAAAGGAATGAAAAAGATTGGCAAAAGAATAAAATAGCCCACAAAAATCAGAAGATGGGAAAAAGACAAAACCCACAAACTGAAATTTTGGTTAAGTGTTGAAAATCAATGCGGTTTACATAATGTGGTTTATACCGCATTGCCCATGTAAACCGCATCACTGGAGAAAGAAGAAAAATGGCCAAGTGTTGAGAGAAGATGCGAAATACCCAATGCGGTTTCCTCAATTCGGTTTATACCGAATTGGCCTTGAAACCGCATCACTTCAAGAAAAGGAAGAAACCCAGAGCAAAATGAGAGATGCAATGCGGTATTACTCAATTCAGTTTATACCGCATTGACTTGGAATCAGCATTGCATCAAAACAAAGAAGCCAAGCAGGAGGCCATGAGCAATGCGAAGTGAGCAATTCGGTCTACACAATGCGAATTAAACTGCATTGATGTTGAATACCGCATCCCAGCCAAAGACCAAGAAAAGAAGACCTCATGCAATTCGATATATACCAATTCGGTTTATACCGAATTGCTTGAGGAGACCTCATTAAGTTCAAAATGCATCCGGATGAAGCTGTGGAACACGTGAAAAATGCATGCTACTATTAATGGGCCCTGATGGACCTAGGGTTCTGATAAAGAAGTGTGAAAGCTGACCTTCTCACACACTTGATATTCAGCAGAGGACAAGAAGAATAATCAAGGAGGATCTTCACCCCTTAAGGGTTAGGTAGGTAGTTTAGTTAGTTTATTTTTCATGCATGTTAGCTCAGTTTTAGTTGTTTTAACTATAGAATAGTTGTAAACATCTTGTTACTACCCTTTTAGTATAACCATTTCCATATTTTTAACATGCTTTTTAGTTAGAATGAACCCTACTTCAAACTAATGAGTGGTTTGGGTTATTTATTATGCTTTCAAGTGTTAATACAAGGAAAAATTCCAGAAATGGGTTTTGTTTCATGTGTTTGACACTCTTTAAATGCTTTCCTTAGCAATAAACGTTAGAATGTTTGTTTGTTTCAACTAGGTTTCATTTATTATGCTCCTAGCTGACTTACAAACTCAATAAATGCATGTTTTGTGCGTTTGTAGTATGTTTTATGCCTTAGAATTTCAAATAAGTGTTCTTAGGTTTTTTGAAAATTTAGGGTTTGTTAGAAATAGGTTTTAATGCTTTATTTTTATCTATCTTGTTCTAGATCTTTTATTTATGCTCCCTTAGTTAATGTAGGTGTTCTTATTGTTATGCATGTAGTTCTTAGATTTTTAGACTGTTTTAGGTAGATTAACCTTTGAATTTCATATTTGTAGTTTTAGGGTTTAATTCATGCTATTACCCACTGCATACATATACTGTTATTAACCACAAAATATTCACAAGTATGACTGCGAGATGACACTAATGTGGTCAATCCCATCTATCATAAACCGCATCAGCTTAGAAACCGCATGAATACTTGTGAATAAAAATATAACTTATGCGAAAATTGCATGTAATGCGGTATAGGCAGTGCGGTTTATACCGCATTGCCCATGAAAACCGCATCACATAATAAAAAGTGTTGTTCATTCCCATCTCAATGCGGTTTCAACCAATTCGGTTTATGCAATGCGGTTTATACCGCATTGCCCATGTAAATCGCATTGGCTTGGAATCCGCAATGCATGCACTCCGCACACCTCATGCCTTAGTCCATTTTCTCTTTTCAACCCAATGTGGTTTATACCGCATTACCTTGGCAAACCGCATCACTCTCACCTTTTGAAGCAAATGCCTTAGCCAAACTTGAGTGAGGAAGTAATCTTATCAATTCGGTTTGTCCAATGCGGTTTATACCGCATTGATTTGACAAACCGCATTAGATGATGTTATTTCGCATCCTTGCAATGACTGATTGGGTAAGGAAAAACTTCATTTCTCATGCATTTTCAATGCGGTTTATACCACATCTGACTTAATAGACCGCATTGACCCTTTCCTTCAATTTTTTTTAAAACTCCAAAAATATTTTATTTCTCGAGTTGTGTAAGTTGCATGGGTGTATTGGGCTTAGGCCCAGTACATCTAATCTTATCTATTACACATCTCAATCCATTATTGTCAAAATTATTGTGTGATTAACACTCACACAATACCAAAAATCTTTTCTTTATTTTATTTTACTTTCCTTTCTATTGTGTGAATGAATGAGTAATAAGGAATATCACAGATCAATGTTGGCAAAAAAGTCCCTTCACAGAGATAATGATTACCTCGTCTTTTATTTATTAATTATTGCTCGTTATTTTGCATGATTTAGTTAGAGATTGGTGGAAGCTACGTCAAAAAGGTCTCTTCACAGGGATAACGATTAGCCACTCAGCCAATTCCTAATTAAATATTGTTTTCTTTTCCTTATCTTAATTTCAAACCCGAATTTCGAGCTATGGTAATATTAGACAGTGTCGATCAACACTGTTATAATATTACCGCAGTAAGAAAACATGTGGGTTTTTCCTCATTCATGGATGGTAGAACTCCCGATGATAGCGATCACTGTCATTGAAGGTCTCTACTGTCTAAAAATCATACCATCTGGAATAATTGGTAACTAGATAGCAGATGTTTGCAGTCCAGATTACCCCAGTTATTTCTAGCATTCTTTTTAGTCAATTTCTTCTTACCTCAGGCTAATCCACCTTTGTGTACCAAATTCTGTCTAACCCTATCATTATATTTTGGGGTACTTTATTTGATCTTCTCTTATACATGTATGCATGATATTATTATGTAGATGTTTGTGTCATACTACCTCCGTTCTTTTTTATTTGCACGTTTTGACTTTTGTCACTGTTCATTGAGTAGCTTTGACTCGACTTTTTAATATAATTATATAAGATAAAATATAGTCAAGTGAGATCTTGTTGGATTCGTCTAATCGCATAGATTTAGAATATCAAATTTGCATAATTTTTACTTGTGTGGAATTTGAGTTATTACGGATTAAAAATGTGCATTGGATTGCGTGAAATGTGGATATGTTGCATTTATTTAGGAACGGAGGAAGTATTATTTTAGGGATCCTTCCCCTTGGACATAGAAGTCTTGATCGAAATCAGATGTTGCATAATAAATTTCCAAAACAAATCACTTTATAAAACCCGGATCTGAGTAAGGGATAATTTCACAGTTATGGTTAGCTCATCTTCTACTGGGGGTTGATTTTGAGAACTTAGAAGCAGAGTCAGCGATTAGGTCTCACCTAGACTGAAAGGATCTGTGTTTTAATTGAGAGCTTAGTACCTGTGTAGGGAATGGTTTTCAAATATCAATTGTTTTCTCAAAATTGTTGTCTGTTGGAAATCTTATATTAAATATTACATCAAATCAGTTTCCACTTGGATTCAGACGAGATGTGATAAATAATACTAGAGGAACAACATATAGGCCTTGGTTAATTTCTCAGGTAGGGTTGAGTATTCTTTCAACCGCTATCTTCTTCTGCCAAAGCCTAAAATCGAGTCTTGAGTGAGTATATTCGGAATAGATTCTTCACGGATCTGTTTCATTCAGTTTGTATCTCATAACTAACCAGATGTTATAAGCCCTGTGGCTTACTGATGTTTGGGAGGTTCTTGATCTGCATCTGGTCACCAAGACTAGGGGCTCTTTTATACTAACGGAATGAGATAACTTTTAAAAGCTTTCGAGTGATAGGATTTTAATGCTTTCTTTACAGCTTTCTTTTAATTGCTTTCTTTTAATTGCTTTATAGAGGACACTCGGAAGAATTAGAGGTTGGCCGCCGTATGTAAGGTTTAAGAGTTATGGATTGGGTTTGGGACTAGCTTTGAGCTTTGGACGTGACATGGGGGAATGATAGGAGTACTTGGCATGTCAACTAATGATGTGTCGGGTGTTGCTTATCCATCACAGATATAACACACCTCGGCAGGGGCAGTTATAGATCTGTGGTATCTTAGATTTTGAGGTCATAAGAGCATATAAATTCTTGCTGTAAGTACCTGTCTGTTAAATGGAACATAGTATAGAAAGCATGGGAGTTAGCTAACTGATGGATTATCCTAAACAAAGATCTGCGTATTAAAAATGGATGGTTAATTATTGTTTCATCTGAGTCTTGTCCAATCTTTATTATTTTCTCCCTGTCCTTCTGTCACATTTTAAATCTGCTTTCTAGATAGCATAACATAAATTTCAATGCTTTCGTAGAATAATTTTACCCGCTTTCTTAGAATAATTTTAGTTGCTTTCTTAGATAAATTTAACTTCTTTTTAGAATAATTTTTACATGCTTTGTAGAGTAACTTTAATTGCTTTTATAATCTAGTTTAAATTATGTCAAGTAGTTTTTAGAAACCAAACTCAAACTTGAATCGAGTAACCGAGTGGAAAATCTTAGTAAACGACGTGGGCCCTGCTTCTATCGCACATCCTCCAGTGAACGATCCGGTCTTACTACAAATTACTGCAATTTTTGACACCGTGCGCTTTCGGGCCACAGTTTCCTACATGAGTATATAAAAACGTGACAACCTATAAACATATCCCTAATCTCAACTCCATCTTCATAATTGGTTTCATTAAATAAAATTAAACCGGGATTATATTATTTTCAGAAAATACTCATATAGTGGGAAATTGTCAAAAGTTTCAATGCTACAACATCTTCACTGTCACTGGATTGATCATTTTTTGCTTCATCTTCAGAATCATCACTCAATTTGGCTTGAAGTGCTTTTCCTTTCTTCTTCTTTGCAGTGGGACATTAAGCTTTAACATGACCTCTTCCTTCACACTCAAAGCACCTTATTTCAGAAGATTTCTCAGACTTATCACCATCTTTATCTTTCTTAAACTTCCGAAACCTTCCATCAGCTCTCTTCTCATTCCTGTTGTCCTGCTTCTCGGTTGTCGACAGATTGTCAGAACATCTATTTTTCTTCTGGAGCTTTTTGAAATGCTTATTTTGAAGTATCTTTCCAATCCTTTTAGAGAGTAAAGAAACTTCTTCTTCAAAATCTTCTATAGGCTCATCCTCGGCTTTGAATACAATGTTCTTTTGAGACTTTTCTGAGGCTAGATGATTCATCTCGTATGTTTGAAGAATTCCAACCAATTCTCTTGAGGACATCATCTTGATCTTCTCTACTTCTTCAAGGGTTGCAAATTTAGCTGAATACTTCTTTGAAATAGTCTTGAGAAACTTCCTCACTAATTTTGATCCTTCAAATGTAATTCCAAGGGCAGTAGCTCAATTCATAATATCTTGAAATCTTCCAAAATAGGAAGTGATATCTTCATCATTTGTCATTCTCAGGCTGTCGAAGATAGACTCGATTCGTTGTAGCCTGGTTAATTTAACATCCTCGGAACCTTCATGTTGAGTTTCCAAGAAATTCCAAGCTTCATAGGCGGTTGTGCAATTTGCGATCGTCCTGAATTGCACTTCATCCATGGCTCCACTGATGGCATTTAGGGCTGTATAGTTCGCTTGTCTCGCAGTTTTCCCAGCTTGTGTAAGTTCAGCGTTGGTAGCCGGTCGAGTTGTTGGAGGATCTGTTGATCCTTCTGCAGCACGAACTTGTCTTGTTGGTTGAGTCCACTGTTCCAGAACAGATTCCCAAACTCCGTCTCCTTGAGAGAGTAGGTGATTCCTCATCCTTGCTTCCAATATGCATAATCGTTTCCATCGAACAAAGGCGGTCGAGTGTTGGATGCTCTTTCACGGTTCATGATTCTTGAATCTTGAAAGAATGGATTTCCTCAGCTGCGTTAGAGGACTTGCTCTGATACCAAATTGAAGGTCCCGATAACTTCAAGTTTCAGTTAATGTCGTTAGCAGTGTGTTATAACGTCGTTTGGAAAGCAGTAAAGAACACCAAGGGATTTGTTGACCCAGTTCGGTCGTGAGACCTACGTCTGGGGGATTCCAATCCAGGCGCCTAAGCTAGACTGAAAATCAAGAACACAGACTATATCCAATGCTTAAAACCAGAGACCAAATTCAGTAACTCTAGATGAACTGATCTAGATGAACAGACGTCATTGGGACTTCCCCTCAATTCTGACTGTAGGGAAACCACTCTAGTTGAAATCTCCAAGGCACGATGTCAATCTGTCATTCACCATGATCTCCATCTATTCCCTGAAATGTTCCAGACTTCTTTCTGATTGTAGATCACAGAATATCTTTAGATATATATCTTCGATGTAGATTCTTTCTTGATTCTTCGTTATTCCAAGGGATTTACAACTCAATTCCTGAAGAACATTATTAACACTCTCACAAAAATCTAAACAATGAAAAACTCTATCTATCTAAAATTACAGACCCTGCATAAGTAAATAAGTACAAATTAATGTAACTTCCAGCAGAGCGGGTAACTGTCGTCGTTAATGGGATGTGCTAACACCTGTATCATCATCTAAATGAAAAGTACAAATTATGATCTTCAAGCAATGTATTAACAGAGATGTGTTGTAGTTCATTTGTTTTGATAATAATTTGTACCTTTCTAGTTCAAAAATATCGTCGCCTGCGGGCGAAACCAAGTGATGAATTGTCCCAATCGAGAAAATAGGCGACGAATTGTCTCTCAGCTCCTCATGAGGTGACAAATCAAGTAAGAAAATAAAAAATGTCTTTCACACCTAAAAAGTGGCAAATATGCTGGTGATGAAAGACATAAGTCGCCGAACGTACGACCACAATAATCCAGGGTGGTGGTTCCCTGGTGACTATAGTAGACTATTAAGGATAAATTATATTTGAAATTAAGGAAAAGATGTTGGACTATATATATTAGACTATTTTGGCGTAAGGCATATATATATATATATATATATATATATAGTAATCTATAAGGTGGTGGTTCCCTGGTGACCATGTTTCTTTTCCCGAAAAGGCTAGGTAATTCTATTTTGTAAATTGAACATTTATTTATCAGTTTAAATTAAATAAACTGATTTTGATGTATTTAACAAAGTAGAATGTGCTGACCTTTGTTTTTGGAAGCGGTGTGTTGCAGATGGTCGATATTCACAAGTTCCACTTCGCTGGATAATAAGAAAGAAGATTGCATTAGGGACCGCCAAGGGTCTCTCTTATTTGCATGAGGAATGCGAACCGAGTATTATTCATCGTGATGTTCGAGCTGCAAATATATTTCTCAACGACGAGTTTGAACCCTTTATTTCCGACCATCAACGCGATATTGTACATGTTTCCATAAACCAAATTGGTGCATATGTATCTACTGCTGGACGTGGAACACTTGGCCATATAGCTCCTGAGTACCTCTTTGAGGGTCGATTTTCGGACAAAACAGATGTCTACGGCTATGGAGTCTTTCTTCTTGAGCTCTTAAGTGGGCTGCAGGCTTTCGATCTTGCCCAAGCAGTCATTGATGAGTCCATGGCAGTAGTCGATTGGGTGAGACAATAATCAGCTTAATTTTCTAAAACCAATTAAATGTGCTTAATTTATATCGATAATCGAGTTGCCCGCACATTTTTTTTTTTTAAAAAAAAAAGTTAAATCTGACATTCGTGTCCTATAAATTTCACATGATATTATGCTATACGCAACAATTTTACCTTAGACCAGGCCTTTATGTGAGGTGGCAACCCAAGTCCCACATCGAAAATTAAAGGAAAAATCGGCTTGAAAAATAAAGCGCACAACTAACTTAATGACGGGCACAATTTCATTACGCTAAGGGTTTACCGTCACATTTATAATAATAAAATATGAATAGATTACTATTTAGCACGTGCTGATCAACTAATTAATTAATTTTTGGACCGTATTTTCAGGTATGGAGAATTGTTGATGAGGGTAGATTTGAAGAGATTGTTAAGCAAAACATGTTCAATGTCAGGGATGATGACGGGACAGAAGTGGTAAAGCTTCTGCTTCAAATGTGTCTGATATGCACAAACCAATATCCAGATGAACGTCCCAAGATGTCACAAGTTGTACGTATGCTTGAAGATGGCAATTGCTTGGCCCAGAGATGGGAACACTACCAGCGTACTCGAAAGAACCAAATCAACCAACTGCAAGTGCACTTTGTAATCTATGCATCTTATGAAATTTTAGCCGAAGAAGTATATGGGACAAGGTGATGAATGTTGAGAATGAGAATGAAGAATCTAAGTAATGCATCATGCAAAGGAAGCGGCGGCAGAAGAATGTTGGAGTTGGATAGTTAATCCGATACATTGTTGTGTCTTTTAGGAGTATCATTTAAGGGTAGTTTAGTATTTATTCATATAAGTGCTACATGGTCTGTATAAATCGTGTTAGCACTTTACTCATATTAACAGGGTTGATCAGTGTATTGTATCAACAACTTGATTCATTCTCAATATATATTCACAGTTATTTACATTTTTGTTGGGGCCACAAGAAGTGGTGGGCCACGAAAAAGGTAATTGGGCCATACAACATGGGTCGGAGAAGGATTTTTAAAGAAGGTGGGCTTAGAATTGATTGAGCCGAGAAACTAAAGAAAGATGATCCAAAAAGGATGAAGAGTCCGAATAGAGGAAGATCCCAAAAGCAAGATATTTCGGCCGAAACAAAGCCAAGTCAGCACATAATCCGAGAGATCAATCAAACCCTCAAATTCCTTTATCAAATTTAATTCTTTGTATCTTTTACTGCTTTCTTTACAGCTTTCCTTTACAGTTTTTCCTAGACTCTAGCTTAGTTCGTAGCGGTTACTTTCCAAATCCGCCGTTGTTCCTTAGCAACCGGTAGATTGGTTCCTGTTTTTCCGGTGAATTCGCCGTTGTTCCTTAACAACTGGTAGATTCCTCATTGTATCTAGTTTGCCATTAAAATTCAAGAGAATATTCAGTCAAGTTTGGGCGTAATTAGTCAAGTTTGGGCGCATTATCATTAATCCGGACCCGTAATCGGTTTGATCTTTTTCCGATAGCCTCCCTTGAGGAGAAAAAGGTCCTTGTCTCACCACCAGCCAAACAGTGGCACGCCCAGTGGGACTGGAAATGGCATTCGAAACACAGGCAACTCCAGCAGTTAACACGGCGGCAATGACCGATTTGCCGCCGATTCAGGAAGAACGCACAGCAGAACCGGGTGAATTCCCCCCAGGGTTCCCTGGACCATCAAGCTTCCACAATTAGGAGTTTCCGCATGACGATCTAACCCCGCGGTTCCGTGATCATGTCCAGTTTATGGTGGAAGCGGCGGTTACTAATTCGGTTCGGCAGATAGAAGGCAATATTCTGGCAGCGATGCCAGCGATGTTCAGAGCCGAATTAGCGAGGAATACGTATCCGATAGGAACGCAGAACGCATAGATGGCGCAAAATCTACCACCTGTGATGCAAAATCCTCACAACTTTCAACAGCAGGCCTATCGGCCGCTAGGAGGGCAGGGACCACGGCCTTTCGTCCCTCCGCAACAAAGGTACGATCAGCAGCATAATCAACCGCCTTAACCGGTAGTGCAACCGCCTGCTCCAGTGGTACAACAACAATATTTACCACAGCAGCCGAATCCGCCACAACTGGTTGACAGGGAACTTATTGCTCTGATAATTCGTACACAATTTGGAAATCTCATCAGCCAGGAGAATAGGCCGATATATAGGAAGCCTTACCCCGACTACATCGAAGAGCAATATCTACTACCTAGAGGAGTGAAGGTTCCAGATTTCAATACTTTCTCGGGAGAGGTCGGCCAATCTACGATTGAACATATTGGCTGATTTACAACTCAATGCACCAGAATAGCGCAAAATGATTTCCAAAAGTTGATATTGTTCAGCTTATCACTCACTGGTCCAGCATTCGAGTGGTACATTAATTTGCCAGCAGGATCGGTTAACACTTGGGCCGAAATGGAGGGGTTATTTCATGACCGATTCTACAACACCAGTCCTGAAGTATCAGTGGTTGATCTGACATCAACCAAACAGAAGGCGGCGGAATCAGTCACTGAGTTTATAGAGAGATTTTATGCCGTTAAAGCTCAAATGAAGACAATGATGCCGGAGCATGAATATATCCAAATCCTGAAGCAGAATCTGAAGTTCGCCATCAAGGACAGATTGATGGTCACAAGACCTAGGACTGTGGCCGAATTAACGGCCGAGGCTATAAGAATGGAGACTGATAATGGCCAAAATTGACCATTATTTTCAATCCATTTCCGTGTCTGAGACGGACATTTTGATCGTATTTCCATCTTATTGTAATAAGAAAGCAGTTGAATTTAACAGATTAATGCTAGTTTGTAAAAACATCGAGCCGGTAATAAAAAGACACAAAATATGCAATTTTAAATTGTATTTGTGTTAGAAAAATCCAAAAATATGAAAAAAGGAAAAAGAAAAGAAAAAGGAATGAAAAGATGGGCAAAAGAATAATATAGCCCAGAAAAATCCAAAAAGATGGGAAAAAGAGTGAAAATCCCACAACTAAATTTTGGTCAAGTGTTGAAGCACAATTCGAATTAATTCGAATTACACACAATTCGAATTGCTGAAGAGAACAAAGATTGGTTAAGTGTTGGGAAGGGATGCAGAAGAGCTAATTCGAATTACTATGGCCAATTCGAGTTAATTCGAATTGGCTTGAATAATTCGAATTAGGGAATGAAGAGAAGAAACCCAAAGGCAAGAATAAGTGCAATTCGAATTGTCCAATTCGAATTAATTCGAATTGGCACAAACAATTCGAATTGCCAACAGATGCAAGGAAGCCAAGCAGAAACCCTCACCCAATTCGAGAAAAGACCAATTCGAATTCTTCGCAACAATTCGAATTGATAACTGAAGGCCACATCTCCAGCTCAAGGAAGAGATCTCACAATTCGAATTAATTCGAATTGATTGAATTAATTCAAAGTTCACTCATTGAAGCTGTGGAGCATGAGCACAACATTGGTGGGCCTAGGGTTTCGAAATTTTTCTATAAAAGCAGACCTTCCACAACAGAACAAGAAGATCAAGAATTTCAACCAAAAAGCAGCTGGGACAAAAAGAACAGCAGGAGGTTCCACACCCCTTAAGGGTTAGGTAGGTAGTTTAGTTTAGTTTAGTTTATTTTTCTCGCAAGTAGTGTAGTTTTTTACATGCTTTGATCTTAGTATAGTGTAGAAGCAGTTTGTGTAACCCTTAGAGTAGCCATTTCCAGATTTTTACATGCTTTCTAGTTAGAATAAACCCTACCTTCAAGTTAATGATGGTTTTGGGTTCTTTATTTTGCTTTCAAAGTGTCAATACAAGAAAAATTTCCAGAAATGGTGTTATTCATGTGTTTTGGCACTCTTTAATGCTTTCTTTAGAAATAAATGCTTAGCATGTTTGTTTGTTTCAACTAGGTTACATTTATTATGTCCTAGTTGACATTCAAACTTAATAAATGCATGTTTGGTGGGTTTTTGGCTTGATTTTGTGCCTTAGAGCTTCAAATAAGTGTTCTTGGGTTTTAGATGTTTTTAAGGTTTGTTAGTATTTACCTTTATGCCTTATTTTCCTGCCTTGTTTTTATTTTTATGCTGCCTTAGATAACATGAGTGTTCTTAGTTTATTCATGTAGTTCTTGATTTTCTAGATGTTTTAGGTTCTTTGATCTTTGATCATTTGTTTGTAGAAATAGGGTTTAAATCTTGCCAATACCCACTGGACGTGTTTGTTTATTTCTTGAAAACTTCACTAGGGTGGCTGTGAAGTGACATTGATGTGAGATGAGGGATTTAGTAAATCTAAACCCATCATTACAGCACAGTGTACACCTAACCCATACTTGTGAGAACAAAAATTACTATTGTTCGAAAATGTGTAATTCGAATTGAGGCAATTCGAATTATCTCGAATTGCCTAAGAAATTCGAATTGCACAACCAAAAATTTCCTTCATGTGGTTTCCAACCAATTCGAATTCTCTAATTCGAATTAATTCGAATTGGTTCCACAATTCGAATTGGCATGAGAAACCACATTGTATTGCATACCACCCATTCATGCCTTAGTTTATTTCCCATCTCTTACCAATTCGAATTGTTCAATTCGAATTAATTCGAATTGCTGGACAATTCGAATTCACCTTCCCCTTGAGGTAAATGCCTTAGTCAATTTGAGCAAGAAAAGGGACTTCGCCAATTCGAGTTGTCCAATTCGAATTAATTCGAATTGGTCAATAATTCGAATTAGATGATGCTCCAATTTCTAGCAATGATCAATTGAGTAAAGTAATACTTCATCCTTCATGCATTCTCAATTCGAATTACCCCAATAATTCGAATTGAACTATCCCTTCTACTTTGAAAATTCCAAAAATATTTTTCTTCCATGATTTGTGTAAGTTGCATGGATGTATTGGGCCTCGGCCCAGTTCATCTGACTTTTATCCATTACACATTTCAACCCATTAGTGTCCAGTTATTGTGTGCTTAACACCCACACAATACCAAAAACATTTTCCTTATTTTCAAGTTTTCCTTTTCGTTGTGTGTATGAACGGATAATGAGAAACACATAGATTAATGTTGGTGAAAGGTCCCTTTACAGGGATATCGACTAACCCGTCTTCTGTGTGTCAATCATTATCTGTTATTTTGCATGATCTGGTTAGTGGTTGGTGGAAGCTTCGGCGAGCATTCTCTTCACTAAGAGTTTCGATTAGTCACTCAGCCAACTCCTAATCAGATACAGTTTTCATTTTCCTTATCTTAATTTCTCAACCTGAATTCAAGTTGCAATAGTATCAACTGATGTCGACCAACATCAGTTGAGAAATATTACAGCAAGAAATATGTGGGTTTTTCTTCTACTCACAGACAAAAGAAAACTAAATGACGGCGGTCACCGTTGTTTGGAATTCTTTTTGTCTAAAATCAGTCATCTGGGAAAATTGGGAACCGGACAGCAGATGTTTGCAGTCCGGAAAACCCCACTTATCTCTGGCACTCTTTTTAGCCGATTTCTTCTCATCTCAGGCTAATTCACCTTTGTGTATCACATTCTGTCTAACCCCACCATATATTTTGGGGTATTTTATTTTCCTTTTCATATACTTGTATACATGATAATATTATGTAGCTGTTCCGGTCATATCATTATTTTGGGGATCCTTCCCCTTGGACACAGAAGTCTTGATTTAAATCGGATGTTACATAATAATTTCCAACAAAAATTCCTTTATAAAATCCGGATCTGAGCAAGGGATAAATTCGACAGTTATGACTAATTCATCTTCCACTGGGGATTAATTTTGGGAGCTTAGAAGCAGAGTCAGCGATTAGGTCTCATCTAGACTGAAAGGATCTGTGTTTTAATTGAGAGTCTAGTACCTGTCTAGGGAATGATTTTCAAATATTCATTTGCTTCTCAAAATTGCTGTGTGTTGGAAATCTGATATTAGATATCGCATTAAGTCAATATCCACTTGGGTGTAGATGAGATGTGATAAATAATACTAGAGGAACAACATATAGGCTTTGGTGAATCTCTAAGGTAGGGTCGAGTATTCCTTCGACTACTATCTTCTTCTGCCAAAGTCTAGAATTGAGTCTTGAGTGAGTACATCCGGAATAGGTTCATTTATGGATCTGTTTCATTTAGTTTGTATCTCATAACTACCCAGATGTTGTAAGCCCTGTGGCTTATTGATATCTTGGGAGTTCTTGATCTGCATCTGGTCACCAAGACCAGGGGCTCTTTTATACTAACGGAAAGAGATGTTTTTAACGATTCCGAGTGATAGATTTAAATGCTTTCTTTACAGCTTTCTTACTGCTTTCCTTTAAAATGCTTTCATAGAGGTCACTCGGAAGAATTAGGGGCTGTCCATCTGTTAAAAGGTTTGAGAGTTATGGAATGGTTTGGGGCTTGATTTGAAACTTTGGGTGTGACATGGGGGAATGATAGGAGTACTTGACATGTCAACTAATGATATGTTAGGTGTTGCTTATCCACTACAGATAAATAATGTAACTTCACAAGGCCTGTGAAGGGAGTTATGAGTCTGTGGTATCTTAGATGTTGTTGTCTTAAGAGCATGTAAACTCTTACTGTAAGTACCTGTCTGTTAAAGGGAACATGGTATAGAGAGCATGAGGGTTAGCTAACTGGAGGATTATCCCAAGCTGAGATCTGTGTATTAAAAATGGAAGTTTAATTGTGTTTCATCTGAATCTTGTCCAATCTTTATTATTTCCTCCCTGTCCCTTCTGTCATATTTAAACCTGCTTTCTAGATAGTGTAGAATTATTTTGTATTGCTTTCGTAGTATAGATTTAATTGCCTTCTTCGACTTAGTTTACCATGCTTTGTAGAATAATTTTTACTGCTTTCATGATCTGGTTTAATTTATGTCAAGTAGTTGTTAGAAACCCTTGCAAAACTTGAAACGAGTAACCGAGTGGAAAATCTTAGTAAACGACGTGGGCCCTGCTTCCATCGCACATCCTCCAGTGAACGATCCGGTACTTACTATAAATTACTGCAATTTTTGACTCCGTGCGCTTTCGGGAGCACAGTTTCTTGACACGAGTAAATAAAAACATAACATTTTGGGAAAATACTCATGTAGTGGGAAGATGTTCAAAAGCTTCATGGCAGGTATCTTCTTGACATGAAATTGAGAGAAGCATCATGGTGCAGATACCAGGGACTTTCAGGGTGACAGACTGAAGGTCAATCCCGGTTGCACCGTGATAATTGTCAAAAGTTTCATGGCGGGAAGGACCACAGCGCCATTTGAGATCAAAACACCCCACATGAGTAGTAAAAAGGGAAATCTTAATATATCCTTAAACCCCTTCCCTAAATCATAACTCTTTTCATTTAATAATCCAAACCTGATATTTCAGAAAATTACTCGTGTTAATGAAACTCGTCAAAAGTTTCATGGCGCCGTTGCCGGGGAGGATGCAGCGCCGTTTACTAGGAGAATTACACTCCTGATTTACTCATAGATAGTTTTTGTATATACTACCAAACAATCACTAACTTGGGGATTGTACAGGTACTGTCAAAATCTTGATACCAACTGCTTATGCAACGGAGGAGGAACACATTGCCGGAGCTACCGTTCGATC
The DNA here is from genome assembly GCA_030278955.1 of Hygrophila difformis. Classification (NCBI taxonomy): domain Eukaryota; kingdom Viridiplantae; phylum Streptophyta; class Magnoliopsida; order Lamiales; family Acanthaceae; genus Hygrophila; species Hygrophila difformis. Next base: position 14,029,197 of record JAOANR010000015.1, on the reverse strand, counting down.
TAGAAATAGAAAGGACCGCTCGCCAACTGAGGGCAGAAGCCAGAAGACGGAAAGAGCAAGAGCGTCGGACCCGCACTTCACCTGAAACATCGAGCAGCGATCTATCAGACATGGCAGATAACCAGAACATTCCCCCGATCTTACCCATAGACCAACCACCAAATAACCCTGGTAATGGAGCTGACGGAGGAATGGTAGAACATCCTAATCGTGCCAACGAAGAGGAGAATATACCAAATCCCAATCAGCAACAGTACCAGCAATTCCACCAACAACCGCCACCACCCCTAAACCAATTTCACCAAAATCAAAACATACCAAACCAACAATACCAAAACCAAGCTTTCAATCCAGATCAGTTTCGGAACAACCCTCAAGACCCACATAACTTCCAGCAATTTCCCAATTACCACCAACAGTACCAGAACCAAGCTGAACAAGGAAATCAACAACAGCAGCAAGCAGCAGCAGACTTCATGCAACCAATAGTAGAGCCCTATCTGGATGGACCTGGGAGAGCACACTTTCCCGCACGCAATTTCGAGCTCAAACCGGCACTCATTAATTTGGTGCAAAACAATCAGTTCTGCGGTGCAAATCATGAGGACCCTCATGATCATCTCCAGACCTTCCTGGAGCTCTGCGACACGATCAAAAATCAAGGAGTCTCTCCTGATGCTATTAGGCTAATGTTGTTTCCATTTTCTTTATATAGTGGTGCCAGGGACTGGTATAAGTCATTGCCTATCAAGCTGAGGAGCACTTGGGCAGACTTGGTGAGGAGCTTTTTGCTGAAGTATTTTCCAGAATCAAAGATTGAGGAAGGACGAGCTAAGATTGGAGATTTTAAAATGAAGCCAGACGAGTCATTATATGATGCGAAAGAAAGATTCTTGGGCCTCATCAGGCGATGCCCCCAACACGGGTACGCACCATGGGAGCAATTGAGGAAATTCTACGGAGGACTCACCCATCCATGGAGAACAATGTTAGACGCTGCAGGCGGACGACATTTACTCCACCTGCCTATGGACCAAGCTTGGGAGAAGATTGAGACAATGTCTGTCAACAGATCCATCCTAAACACAGATGATAGGAAGGAGGATCCTCCTAGAAAAGTCTTTGCTGTAAGTGAAGGGAAAACAGATTTTGAAAAATTGCAAGAACAGGTAGCTGAGATACAGCTGAGCCAGGATAAAGGGAAGGGAATAGACGCTTCCCAGGCACGAACCTCATCAGACCAAGTTCAAACACAGCAATCGGGAGTTGTCTGTGGGCTGTGTCAGGGACCTCATCCAACTGATACATGCCAACAGATAGCTACCGAGAGTTGTAATTATGCCGGGAACTACCAAAATCGCCATCCCAATCTCTCCTATTCCAACAACAATGCACTTAATGCGCATTTGTTGCAGCCAAACCAGCCCAACCAGTTCGCAAATCAAAACCCACAGCAAAGCTTCAGACCTCAGAATCAAGGATTCGTCCAGCAAAGAGTGCAGAATTTTCAAAATCAGAATCAGAATTTCCAACCTCAAATCCAACAGAGGCCTAATCAGAACCAAGGCCAGAATTTCCAGAATTTCCAATCCCAACCTGATCAGAATCAACAATATAACCAAAGACCACCATCTCGTCTGGAGAATCTGATGACTGAGTTTATAGCCAACCAGAAGGATATAAACCAACAACTGCAGTCACCAATCAAGAATGTGGAGACGCAAGTCACCCAATTGGCCAAGGAACTACAGAACAGGGGGAAAGGAACACTTCCAAGCAGTACTGAAGCTAACCCGCAGTGTAAAGCAATCACATTGCGAGGAGGCAAGACTCTAAAAGGAATTGTTGGACATGGAAAAGAGACGGCCGAGGAGGAAAAGGATCCAGTGGAGGGTGAAAAAGAAAATGAAAGGATTGAAGGAGGAGACGGTATTGGACTGGTCGAGGACAAATCAGAAACAGCTATTCCGCAGGCTGAAGCTGCAAAGGGAGCTGAAAAGGGTAGGGTTGAAGGTACAACTTCCTTCTCTTTACCACCAAAAACAAACAATAATAAGTACATGCCAAGGGTGCCATACCCAGCACATCTTAAAAATAAGGAACATGATCTTAAATTCAAGAAATTTCTAGAACGGTTAAGGTCTGTAAAGATAACCATTCCTCTCGTGGAAATGATTTCAGAAATGCCCACCTATGCTAAGTTCTTGAAAGAATTGATTTCAGGAAAAAGGCAGGTGGAGCAGGAGGAGGTGATTGTTCTCAACAGCACATGCAGTGCCATAGTTCAGAAAAAACTGCCCGAAAAGAAAGAAGACCCTGGATGTTGCACGCTACCAGTACAGATTGGGAAGGCCAAAGTGAGCATGGGGTTATGTGATCTAGGATCCAGCATCAATGTGATGCCCTTAGCCATGGCAATTCGCCTAAGGCTCGGGGAGATTGAACCAGTAAAGATGAAGCTGCAGCTTGCAGATAGATCAATCACAAAGCCCGTAGGAATCCTCAAGGATGTGGTAGTCAAAACCGGTCAAGTTCTTTTCCCGGTTGACTTCATCATCCTCGACATCGAAGAGGACTCTGAAATGCCACTTATCCTGGGACGCCCGTTTCTGGCCACTGGCGGTGCACTGATCGATGCCAAATCTGGAAGAGTCATATTGAGGGTCGATGACACAGAGATCACCTTTGACATGGAACAGCTGCAGAAGTTTCCGAATGAGGGATCTTGTTCCATATTTGATGTAATAGAAAGTAGGAGTGAGGATGAGAGCATAAACTCTGTGACTGATGAGCCAAACAAAGTTTCAAAACAGGTACTGAAGCCTGAAGGTGCGGAGCAACCAAGGAGCTGCAACGTTGTCTACTTCGAGGACCCTATCTCTGGGGACCTTGAGGAATTCGATGGGGTTGAGTTCATCCCGGAGGAAGAGGAAAGCACCGCTGAGGAGGAAGTGGATCCTGTACTGACACAGGATCCTGAAGGTAAATCTGATCTCTCTCTCCCATCCATTTCTCGCAAATTACTGCCTTCCGTTGAATGCCCACCAGAGCTTGAACTTAAAATACTTCCGGATCATCTTAAGTACGTCTTTCTCGCTGAACATAAAAGATTACCGGTGATTGTGTCTGCCAAGCTGACACAAGAACAAGAAAAAGCTCTGGTAGACATTCTAAAGAAATATGTACATGCAATCGGATGGACCATTTCTGATATAAAAGGAATAAGCCCCTCTGTTTGCATGCACAGAATTTTAATGGAAGAGGAGTACAAGCCCTCAAGGCAACCACAAAGGCGTCTGAACCCCCATATGCAGGAAGTGGTAAGGAAAGAAGTTATCAAGCTCTTAGACGCTGGTATCATCTATCCTATCTCTGATAGCAAATGGGTTAGCCCAGTGCAGGTCGTACCTAAACGTGGGGGGATCTGTGTAACGACTAATGAGCAAGGAGAAGAAGTGGCGACGCGTCCAGTGACCGGTTGGAGAGTTTGCATCAACTACCGGAAGCTCAATACCGCTACCAGGAAGGACCATTTCCCCTTGCCATTCATTGATCAGATGCTGGAGAGGTTGGCCGGGAGGGAGTACTACTGCTTTTTGGATGGGTACTCTGGCTATAATCAGATTGTAATAGCTAGCGAGGATCACGACAAGACCACATTCACATGCCCATATGGAACTTTTGCGTACAGGCGCATGCCTTTTGGACTTTGTAATGCGCCTGCCACATTTCAAAGATGCATGATGTCAATTTTCTCAGAATTTATCGAAAAATGCATTGAAGTTTTCATGGATGACTTCTCTGTGTATGGAGATACTTTTGATGAATGTTTGACTAATCTTGCACAACTGTTGAAAAGATGTGAGGACACCAACCTAGTTTTGAACTGGGAGAAGTGCCATTTCATGGTCACCGAAGGAATAGTGTTAGGTCACCGCATCTCGCGCGCAGGTATCGAAGTCGACAGAGCTAAGGTCTCAGTCATCTCAAACCTACCATTGCCTAATTCAATAAAAGCAGTTAGGAGTTTCTTAGGGCATGCCGGTTTCTACCGGAGATTCATTAAAGACTTTTCTAAAATTGCCAAGCCGCTCACTAACTTGCTTTGTAAAGAAAATCCTTTCGTAATAAATGAAGCGTGTGTTCAAGCCTTTGACACGCTCAAAGAGATGTTGATTTCTGCTCCAATAGTGCAACCACCCGATTGGTCAATGCCTTTCGAGGTAATGTGTGATGCAAGTGATCTCGCCGTGGGTGCAGTTCTCGGGCAACATAAGGAAGGGAAGCATTGTGTAATTCATTACGCAAGTCATGCCCTGAATGAGGCCCAAATTAACTACACCACCACGGAAAAGGAGATGTATGCTGTGGTTTTTGCGTTTGATAAATTCAGACAATATCTTATTGGTACGAAAACCACAGTGTACACAGATCACTCTGCACTGAGATACTTGTTTAGCAAACAAGACGCCAAACCTCGATTAATCAGGTGGGTACTTTTGTTGCAAGAATTCAACATTATAATAAAAGATAGAAAAGGCAGAGACAATGGTGCTGCTGACCATTTGTCTCGACTAGAAAATGATAAAAATGAGCTAGCCGTAAATGAGAATTTTCCGGACGAGCAACTGTTTGCCTTGCATCTTCATGATCAAGCTTGTCCGTGGTTTTCCGATATTGCTAACTTTTTAGCATGCGGAATAACCCCACCATTTCAAAGCAGGGGCCACAAAGCGAGGTTCAACCGAGATGTAGTTAACTACTTCTGGGAAGATCCTTATCTCTTCAAGCATTGTGCAGATTTGATTATTAGACAATGTGTAACTGAGCACGAAGCTTATCAAATAGCTAAGAAATGCCATGAGTCGGAATATGGAGGTCACCATGGCCCCACTCGAACAACCCATAAGGTGCTCGAGTGCGGTTTTTACTGGCCTACCATTTACGAGGATTGCAAAGCGTTTGTTAAAGCTTGCGACAGATGCCAAAGACTAGGAAATATTTCCAAGAGGGATGAGATGCCTCAACAAGGAATTCTCACTCTCGAGATTTTCGATGTATGGGGTATTGACTTCATGGGACCATTCCCGACATCTGATGGGAACCATTACATCTTGGTAGCTGTCGATTACGTTTCCAAGTGGGTTGAGGCCGTTGCACTGCCAACCAATGATGGCAACCAGGTCGTCAAATTTTTGAAAAATAACATTTTCAATAGATTTGGTGTACCCAGGGTGATCATATCAGATGGAGGAACCCATTTTGTTAATAAAGCATTTGCAAATCTTATGAGCAAAAATGGGATTCTCCACAAGATCGGCACGCCTTACCATCCCCAAACCAGTGGTCAAGTCGAGGTCTCAAACCGCGAAATCAAACACATACTCGAGGCCACTGTGGGGACAACTCGCAAAGATTGGTCACGTAAGCTCAATGATGCTTTATGGGCATACCGCACTGCATTCAAGACTCCCATTGGGATGTCTCCATACAGACTCGTCTTCGGAAAAGCCTGTCATTTGCCCGTAGAACTAGAGCATAAGGCTTACTGGGCCGTACGAACGCTCAACTTTGACTCACGAGTTGCTCAGAGTAAGCGCAAGTTGGACCTCAATGAAATTGAGGAAATACGTGCGCAAGCTTATGAAAGCTCGAGGATTTATAAAGAGCGGACCCAGAGGTTACACGATCGTCGTATCAAGTCTAAACACTTCTATGTTGGCCAGAATGTCTTGTTATTCAATTCTAGGTTGAAGCTGTTCCCCGGAAAGCTTAAATCTAGATGGGAAGGGCCATATGAAGTGGTGCACGTGTTTGAAAGTGGAGCTGTCAGGATCCGAACTGACAAAGGAGAGCTGGTAGTGAATGGACACAGATTGAAGGAGTATCTTGGGCAGTTCGACCCCGAAAAAGAAGCTCAAATGACAACAGAACCGGCTTATGCTCAATAAATATTATACATATATTTACTTACTTATTTATTACTTGCTCCACCTATTTTTATTGGGATGAAGTATCCAAAAATCAATTGAACATTTAGAGTACTAAGACTCTAAATGTGAGGATGTTGATATTTGGAGAAAACCTAATGCTTTCTTATAATTGTTTTGCAGGAATTCGAGGAACCAACAAAAAGAAAGATAAAGCTTCCAAAAACCAGGTTCCCGGTTGGGTTAATATTATATTTAATGAAAACTAATTCTGGAATTTAGAGAAATCTAAAATCCAGAATAAATTCATAAAATAAAATTGTTAACCCAACCTAATTTATGCAAGCAATATGTTTTAGATTCTATTTCTGTGAATAAACGTTTGCTTTTGAGTTCATCTTGATGAACATAAATTTTTGAAAACCTAAAAATTTTTCCTAAGTCTTGACTGTGGTTTATTTTTCATTTCAAGAAAATTCGAATTAATTCGAATTGCTTGGAACAAACCACATAAGACATTTTGCCTTGGAAATTTTCACTCTCGGATTAGTTAATTCGAATTATGCAGGCAATTCGAATTAATTCGAATTGACATGCAAATTCGAATTGGCACCCAAGGCAGAACTTTCGGATGTTTTATTTGGCCAAGTATTACAATTCGAATTATAAGGCAATTCGAATTAATTCGAATTGCCTGACTAATTCGAATTAGCATACAAAAGGCATTCTCCTCAGCAAGTGAGCAATTCGAGTTATTCAAGCAATTCGAATTAATTCGAATTGGCCATAATAATTCGAATTAGCTCACTTAGGCACCTTGTGCAGATTTTTGCTCACAACCTCCAGTTCGAATTGTGAGTCAATTCGAATTAATTCGAATTGATCGCAGAATTCGAACTTGGTTTGTTTCTTTGTCTTTCAAGCCAATTCGAATTAATTCGAATTGGCCTGAATAACTCGCACCCCTCACAGAAACCATCAATTCGAATTAATTCGAATTGATGAAATAATTTGAACCTCCCTTCCGAATTCTTTTTATACCCTTGTTTCCCCCCACTTCCATCACTTTCACTTTTCTCTCTCCCAAACCCCCCCCCCCCCCCCATGTTCTCTCTCGCGAAACTGTCTTCCTCGCGAAACCGGCCAAAGATTTCGACTTTCCCTCCGTTCATACCCGTCGGAAATGGCATCCTCTTCGTCTAATCCAAGTGGGAGTCGGGGGGATCAACTCATTATAGATTCCTTGTGGGTCTTCCAAAGACAACTCCAGATAGTGCCTTCTTGGAAATTGAGAGGCTGAAGAAAGAGGCAGAGGAAAATAGGGTGGCCATAAGGAATGAGTATAACTTGAATATGGACCACCAGATTGAATGGAGGTTCGAAATGAAGGACCATTGGTGGAACGCGATTCCAGAGGAAGAAAGAAATGATAGAGCGACGGGCCTCGAAAGAGACTTTTGCCAACATGTATGGAACTTCTGGAACCAAGAGTTCGATGAGGCAAGGTACGATCAACGGTTTAATGAGCCGAGAGTTCATTATGAGCGGATGGTTTGGAGGATGAAACGACAGAAGGCTTATTGGAACAGAATGCTTGAAATCCACTTCGGAGATAGGAGAGCCTCAGCCTTTGATCCAGTCCTCATCCAACCACCCATTACAAGGGAAGTAAAAATGCATTATTCCCCCATGACGTCACCACACTTAGTTGCGTCAACTGGTGTACTTTCCATGCCGGAGACCTTCCCATTTACGTACAAGAAGGAACTATTCGACAATGGGACCATTTGCGGACCGGAGGAGCAGCTATGGCTGACATTGCGTGCAAAAGAGCGTCATACTGAAATGACATTCAACTTCCGGGACTCTCTCCAGGCGGTACTGAACTACGGACAAGCCCACCACACTCCAATGCTGGATTCGATTATTGAGAAAACAAAAGCAGTCAGGAAACTGTGGGTGGAATACATGACTGCATGGGGAAAATGGGAAAAGGACATCAGGAAGTCTGTACTAAGACCGGGAGTAGTAATACCTCCGGGAAATGTGGAGATTTTGCCAGTCTTCTTACCACAAAGGATTCCGGAAGTTGAGCCCCGAGAGACTACAATGAAGGGGATGCCCAATTTCGAGCTGATGAGAGCTGAATGCATCGCGATGATTCGAAACAGATCATGGGATAGAATGGGACGCAAAAGGAAACAGACCTCAGTCATGGGCAAAAACAAGTGTTTGGAGTTTCTCAACATTCCACCAGTCCGAGACCTAGGACATCTAAAGGAAAAAAAGGCGGACATCATGGACACCTTGTACACGGAGATGAAAAAGAAGTTCCTCGACCTGTTACGTGAAATGGATGCAGAGGGTCTAAGGCACTGTCAAGAACACCGACCTCGTTTGCAGTATAACACGGGATTCCAAGGTGTCCTAGGCACATATTTCACACTAAAATGGACTGCGCAACTCACAGCCATGTCTGAGCCTAAATTCATTCAAAAATTTCTGAAGATCAAAGGACCGGAATTTGGATTGAGTGTTGAGGATGAAGAACAGATCATTGACGATTATGTTGATCCGACCTCCGAGCAATCTGAACCTGCCGAATCTGAACCCTCTCAGACTGAATCCGAATCAGAGCCACCCAAGAAGAAGAGAAAACTGATAAGGTTGGCAGATAAAGAAAAGTCTGAAAAGTCTGCTGAGCCTCAGATCAAAATCCAAGAACCTCCGAGTCAGCCAAGGATCATTCCCCCTGTGCCCAAATTCTATGATGAGCCTCCCAAGCAAAAAGACAAAGGCAAGAAGCAAGCCATTGAGTTATCCAAGAAAGAACAACAGCGTAAGGCCCAAGTGCAAGCCGATGCAGAAGCAGCAAGGATAGCTCAAGAGGAAGCTGAGATGGATAGGATTGAGGCACAGAGGACAGCCGAGTACGAGGCCCGACAAGCTGAAAGAGCAAGAAGGGAGAAGGAGGAGGCTGAGATCGAAATGGCAAAAGAGACGGAGGAGTGGAAGCAGAAAATGGAAGCTGCAAGGGCCGAGAAAAATCGACTTTGGAAAGAACAAATGGCCAAGGCAGCTGAAGAGGAGGCCAAGAAAGCAGAAGAAGACGCCAGGAAGGCAGAAATGGAGGAAAATATTAGAAAAGCCCGAGAGGAAGAGGAGAATAGAAAAGCTGCTGAAAAATTGCAGGCTGAGCTAGAGAAGAAGAAGAAAGCTGACACTGAAACACAGGTTGAGGTCGAGGACGATGATTGTCAGATAATCCGCGGAACCGACATTATTCCTGTCAAGGTGAAAGCTGAACCAGCAGAATGGGCCAAGGACAAGCAAGAAAAAGTGAAGGAATCCACTGCTCGCAAAAATGACGCAAGGGCGGATGTTGAGAAAGCAATGGAAGGAATGAAGCCTATAGAGGAAATAGAGGAAATGGTGCACGAGAGCAATGAAAGAATTGAAGAGTCAAAGAAGAAGTTGGCCGAGCTTGCGAGTGATTTGAACGACATAACGGCACAAACTCTGGCGGCAGCCACTACTCAACCGCAACCCACAGTGCAAGAAATAGCGAGAACTGAAAGCAGTAGTGGTGACAAGCGAACGGACTTGGAAACCATAGAAAACTATTTTAAGGACAAGTCGTTTCAGCAAATACTCCAATACGATCTCAATATTCCTGTGGAACAAGGAGATGATATGGGGGAGGAATTCGAAGATTTGTCCATCAGGAGGGAAGTCGAGGCATCACAAAAGGAATATCAACATGTAGATGATCCCTATCTTCACGAGGATTTCCTAGACTCCGTATTCCCCGAAGATCCTTGTAATTTGCACGAGCATGGAGCAACTCAACGAGGTGAAGAAACTGAGTTGGAACAAACTGAGGAAGAGCCACAACCGAGTACACAGGTTGAATCAGAACAGCACGAGCAAACTGAACAGAGGGAACAGCCAAGGGAGAATTCTGACTCTGATGGAGAACAGGCAGGAACTGAAGGAACCCAAGAATCAACCGGATCAGTGCGATCGGCTGATTATTGGGCCAACTCAACTTCAAGGGGCAGACTGGGTGTATCCACTAAGAAGTTCAAAAAATTCCGCATCAGGGATGATGCTGATATAATGAGGAGGTTCAACGGGAATGAGCAGAATGCGGGACGATACATGGCACTGGCTGGAGTATTCGTCCCTGATAAAGGATTCAGTCCAGAACTGATAGATCATCCAATGCTACTCAGGCTAAAAGAAAACCACGGATGGACTGAGTTCCTTAAGCATCACGCTGAACCCGGGATAGCAGAATTGGTTCGGGAATTCTACTGCAACATCAATGCCACACGAAAGACAAGTTGGGTGCGATGAGTTGACGTAAACATCTCTGGAGAATACTTGAACAACTTCCTTGGCACACCCTGTAATACCCGAGAATTTTCCAACATAAAATAAATGCAATAAATAAAATAAATAAATAAATAAATATAATAAACATGATAAAGGGGTAAAGAATCATAAAAGATGAGAAATGAAATTTAAATTAAAAAGGAATCAAAATTCCAAGAACCCGGGAAGCCGAAGACAATTTAATCGAACAAATGGTTACACGGAAACCCAACACCGATGGACTCAATAACTCGAGTCCAAACATAAATTTAGATCCGAGTAAAATTAAGATAGGAAATCGGAGCCCGAAGATACCCCGGAAATCCGAATCCGGGAACATAGGGGGATAGAAGTCCGAAAGAGAGGAGGAAACGCCCGACGGATCGCACGACCCGGCCCAGACCGAAGTCCAGGCCAGGACGGCGCGGTGGCCGCGCGCCCAATGGGGAAAACCGCGCCAAGAGCGCGCCACATGACAGATTTGTTTGTTGCGTGAATCTCTCGCCCGAACGCGGATTTTTCGACTTTCGGTTGAACATATCTCGACTCAAGACGCTTGGGGTCAGATCTTGGACGCCCTAGGTCTTAAATATCTATAAATAAACCCTCTTGGGAGCCCCGAACATCTTTACAAAACCCTACGAAATCTCTCTACACACAAAACCCTAATTCCGGAGTCGTCGGAGGCACAAAACCGAATCAAGGGACTGACTTGGACGAAAATTAGGAGTCTTCGATCATCGGGGTAAGATTCGAACCATTCTTGTCCATTCTTTTCCATTCAAGATTCGAAAACGAATCCTAATTAAATCTCTTTCCTATTCTAAACCCCGATCCGGACGCGTTGAGGAAAAACGAAGGATCTCGGAGGGAGAACGAAGAACGTGGAAGCCACGCCTCCGAATCATCGAGCCAAGACATCCGTAATCAGTAAGTTAACGCTTACACGGTTTTGGGAGTAGTAAAAATATTCAAATCTAGAAACTTGAGCAAATCTTTCGTAAATCTGTCCATATGTGATTTTTAACGGTGCAACAGTTTTGTTGAATTTTTCCGAACCTTAAAACCACTTCAAACGGAAAACCTTAAAACACAAAAAACGTTTCTAAGACATAGATCTATGTACTGTAAAATTTTCATAATTTTTCATCGTGTTTTGATATCCAAAAACGACCACAAACAGACCTGCCTTGAGTTTAGATCTTGAAACGGTGGCAGAACTTTAGTTCGAACTTGTTGGTGATTTCTACCTTGGATCTAGACCGATCTAGGCTTAGCGTTGAACATAAGAGTTGTAGATCTATGCGTTAAGAACACCTCCGTAAAGTTTCAGAATTTTTCGTGATGATTTGATATATGAAATCCACCCGAAACCGAACTGCTAGGATGTGGATCTTGAAATCTTGACAGATTCTTGGCCCGAACTTGTTGGCATTTTTGACAATAGAAATAGGATGAATTAGATCTTTTGCTGAACATGAAACTTGTAGATATATGTCTTAAGATGATCTCTGTCAAATTTCGTTAATTTTGGAGTTGATTTGCTATGGTAGAATTCGAAATCTCTAAACTGTGACCTAGGAAATTCGGACAGATTTATATTTCTGTGAAAACTAGTGTTTTTGACCTATTTAGGCATCTCGGATTGAAAAAGTTAAAACACGAAAGTTGTAGATCTTGACGTTTTGGAGTCAGACGCGAAATTTCGGAATTTTTGAAATTAAATCTGATTTTAGACGCATTTTAGATTAAACTGTGGTTGACCGAGTCAAATCTTGAACTCTTGATGAAACTCGTGAAATTTGCGAAACTTGTTTGACCTGCGGGTTCGATTCCCCAGGATGTCTGTGTCAAACCTTGCGGGTTCGATTCCCCAGGGTGTGTTTGAGTTCTTGCGGGTTCGATTCCCCAAGGGCGATTGTATGTTCTCCTGCGGGTTCGATTCCCCAGGATGTCCGTGTCAAACCTTGCGGGTTCGATTCCCCAGGGTGTGTCTTTCTGCGGGTTCGATTCCCCAGAATATGTGTTGATTCCTACGGGTTCGATTCCCTAGGATGTATGTGAGTTCTTGCGGGTTCGATTCCCCAAGGGCGATTGTTTGTTTTCTTGCGGGTTCGATTCCCCAAGAATAAATTATACTAGATTATATCGAATAAAAGAGGGATAGTGAAATCCTGAAATACTTAGATAGTTTCCTTATTTAAATTATGCCTTTAAATTATGTCTTGCAATTATTTTATCATGTTGTTGAATTATGATCTTATGGAAACCCTTGTCTTTTAAAATACGCAATTAAATTATTATTAGTTGGATAAATTAAATCATGGATATTATGCACATGTTTTTAAATTTAATTAAAGGCTTTGAAACCTCACAATCATGTTTGTGGTAACTTACTCAGCACGTAGTGCTGACCAAACCATTTTTATTTCCCTGTTTATTTCAGAGCTGAAGAATATGCATCATCATATGCATTCATGGGAAGTTTGGAGAAACAATTTATTTTTAAATGTTACGTTAGACTAGAAATTGCATGAACGGGCCTGTTTAACCCGTATTCTGGCCGTGTTGGCTATATTTAAATTCCGCTGCATTGTTCTTATGTAAATATTATTTTCCGCTGCAACTTTGATGTATTAATTTTTAAATTATATATAAATGGGCTGTTTGAATGTTTTAAATTCTGAAAAACCATAGCCTTGCATCTCTTTAGCAAGCTCGGAGAAACCGTGTCTTGCTAGGGAGGTGTGGCGGTGACATCCCGACCTGGGTGACCAAAAACCGGGGTGTTACAGGTTGGTATCAGAGACAGGTTATTTTAAAGCTATTTATTTTAAAGAAAATATCTGATACCAGGTTGGTATCAGAGCCCAGAATATTTTAAAGCTATCTATTTTAAAGAAAATATCTGATACCAAAGTTGGTATCAGAGCCCGGATATTTTAAACTATTATTTTTAAACCCTTATTATTAAACTACTATAATATTTTGACTATTATTTTAAATTTTAAAGTATTATTTCCATGGAGAAATTTTTATTTTAAAACCCATGGGAAAAATATATATAAAGTGCATTAAATATTTTGGGGAAATCGTCATTCGCATTTGCATATTGCATCTCTTTTATGTAGAGAACTTAGAATCTTTGCGAATTTTAACTTAGAATCTTTGCGAATTTGAACTTAGAATCTTGGCGAAGTTGAACCTAGAATCTTGGCGAAATTAACTTAGATCTCTTGTTACACCTATATAATCTTGAGGCATGACATCGAATTAGAAGCAATAACTAGATACTGATCCTGCCGTAGTTCTAGATCTCATTCATCTATGCGTTCGCCTAATCATAACAATCATCGGTCCTTGTCATTCCTATCCTCATACGAAACCATTCCCTTATGTTAAAAAAAAAAAAAATCAAGTTTTATTAAAACACTCTTTATTCCAAAAATCTTGTTTGGATTTCCAAACAACAAATCCGAGAATTTGAAATTTTAAATTTACGAAACGTCTCGTTCGAGCGATCTATCTAAACTCTACACGTTATAACAGAAAATGGCGCCTAGGAGGAAACCAAGGAAGGTGAGTCCAAACGGCACTGACGCTAACCTTTCCAACACGCCCAACAACAGTGAAAGTCCTCAGAACCTAGGAGAGCAAGTGCCTCAAGCGCCCAATAATATGGAAGCACGTTTAAAAACGATAGAGGGATTCCTAGTAGCATTAGGAAATGCGGAGGTGCATAGGACACCTGCAGCAGAAACTCCGCCCGTCGCTCAAACCAACTATCTAGCGTTGGTGAATCCCTATCAACCACCACGTTATGATGGGCAGGAGGATCCCGCCAAACTAGAGGGGTGGATCCATACATTTGATAAGCTCTTGGATGCTATCAAATGTCCTGATGAGGCAAAGACACGAGTAGCAACCTACTACTTAGGAGGCGAAGCCGATGAGTGGTGGCAAGACCTCCAGAGGAATTTAGAGGAAGCTGAAGAAGCTTATTCGTGGACTAAACTTAAGGAGGATTTAAGGGACCGATTCTACCCCATGAGCACCAAGGCGGCAATGTACGAAGAGTTTTTATCACTGAAGCAAGAGGGACGGACGGTGCAGGAGTATTACACCCGGTTTAAGGAGTTAGTACGATTTGCTACGAGGATAGTACCAACCGACTCTGACAAGGCTCAGAAATTCGAGATGGGTCTGAACCTTAGTATCCGGGAGATACTTGCAGTAGGACAATTCACGAACCTGCAGACGGTTTATGATCGAGCTGTAGCAATTGATCGAGTCCAGCAACTGAAGCGTAAGGAAAATGGGGAGACGAGCAAGGACTCGCAAGGATTTGAGAAGAAGAATCGGAGCAATAACGGTGGACAAGATAGGAACGAGAATAAGGATTTCTATAATGGGAGAAATGGCATACGTCGTACAGTCGTACCCCGTTGCCCACAATGCCATCAAGCCCATCTGGTGCGCGAGTGCCCAAGGCGTGGGACTTGTTATAGATGTGGTGGGGAAGACCACATGATTAGAGAATGTAATGTTCGTGAGGAGATGATTGAGAAGATGATAGAACTGGTAAACCCTCAACAAGGAGATCAAGGAAGAGAATAAAAAGTAGGCAGTTATGGGGACATAACTGAAGTCCTAAGGGGGAGAGGATGTAATACCCCGTAAAATAGACATTTATTTTTGACGATATGTATTCCGAATGAATAAATAAACATATTCAAATTGTTTTGAACTACGTTATGGCTTGATCCCTTCACCGGGTACGTAGGCAGCTTAGAAGTTTTAATTCTAAGTTCAGTCACAAAATAATAAAACAAACAAAAGACTTTAGCACGAGAAAAGCCGAAACACAACTTCGAGGACGAAGTTGATTCTTAAGGAGGGTAGACTGTAATACCCGAGAATTTTCCAACATAAAATAAATGCAATAAATAAAATAAATAAATAAATAAATATAATAAACATGATAAAGGGGTAAAGAATCATAAAAGATGAGAAATGAAATTTAAATTAAAAAGGAATCAAAATTCCAAGAACCCGAGAAGCCGAAGACAATTTAATCGAACAAATGGTTACACGGAAATCCAACACCGATGGACTCAATAACTCGAGTCCAAACATAAATTTAGATCCGAGTAAAATTAAGATAGGAAATCGGAGCCCGAAGATACCCCGGAAATCCGAATCCGGGAACATAGGGGGATAGAAGTCCGAAAGAGAGGAGGAAACGCCCGACGGATCGCACGACCCGGCCCAGACCGAAGTCCAGGCCAGGACGGCGCGGTGGCCGCGCGCCCAATGGGGAAAACCGCGCCAAGAGCGCGCCACATGACAGATTTGTTTGTTGCGTGAATCTCTCGCCCGAACGCGGATTTTTCGACTTTCGGTTGAACATATCTCGACTCAAGACGCTTGGGGTCAGATCTTGGACGCCCTAGGTCTTAAATATCTATAAATAAACCCTCTTGGGAGCCCCGAACATCTTTACAAAACCCTACGAAATCTCTCTACACACAAAACCCTAATTCCGGAGTCGTCGGAGGCACAAAACCGAATCAAGGGACTGACTTGGACGAAAATTAGGAGTCTTCGATCATCGGGGTAAGATTCGAACCATTCTTGTCCATTCTTTTCCATTCAAGATTCGAAAACGAATCCTAATTAAATCTCTTTCCTATTCTAAACCCCGATCCGGACGCGTTGAGGAAAAACGAAGGATCTCGGAGGGAGAACGAAGAACGTGGAAGCCACGCCTCCGAATCATCGAGCCGAGACATCCGTAATCAGTAAGTTAACGCTTACACGGTTTTGGGAGTAGTAAAAATATTCAAATCTAGAAACTTGAGCAAATCTTTCGTAAATCTGTCCATATGTGATTTTTAACGGTGCAACAGTTTTGTTGAATTTTTCCGAACCTTAAAACGACTTCAAACGGAAAACCTTAAAACACAAAAAACGTTCCTAAGACATAGATCTATGTACTGTAAAATTTTCATAATTTTTCATCGTGCTTTGATATCCAAAAACGACCACAAACAGACCTGCCTTGAGTTTAGATCTTGAAACGGTGGCAGAACTTTAGTTCGAACTTGTTGGTGATTTCTACCTTGGATCTAGACCGATCTAGGCTTAGCGTTGAACATAAGAGTTGTAGATCTATGTGTTAAGAACACCTCCGTAAATTTTCAGAATTTTTCGTGATGATTTGATATATGAAATCCACCCGAAACCGAACTGCTAGGATGTGGATCTTGAAATCTTGACAGATTCTTGGCCCGAACTTGTTGGCGTTTTTGACAATAGAAATATGATGAATTAGATCTTTTGCTGAACATGAAACTTGTAGATATATGTCTTAAGATGATCTCTGTCAAATTTCGTTAATTTTGGAGTTGATTTGCTATGGTAGAATTCGAAATCTCTAAACTGTGACCTAGGAAATTCAGACAGATTTATACTTCTGTGAAAACTAGTGTTTTTGACCTATTTAGGCATCTCGGATTGAAAAAGTTAAAACACGAAAGTTGTAGATCTTGACGTTTTGGAGTCAGACGCGAAATTTCGGAATTTTTGAAATTAAATCTGATTTTAGACGCATTTTATATTAAACTGTGGTTGACCGAGTCAAATCTTGAACTCTTGATGAAACTCGTGAAATTTGCGAAACTTGTTTGACCTGCGGGTTCGATTCCCCAGGATGTCTGTGTCAAACCTTGCGGGTTCGATTCCCCAGGGTGTGTTTGAGTTCTTGCGGGTTCGATTCCCCAAGGGCGATTGTATGTTCTCCTGCGGGTTCGATTCCCCAGGATGTCCGTGTCAAACCTTGCGGGTTCGATTCCCCAGGGTGTGTCTTTCTGCGGGTTCGATTCCCCAGAATATGTGTTGATTCCTACGGGTTCGATTCCCTAGGATGTATGTGAGTTCTTGCGGGTTCGATTCCCCAAGGGCGATTGTTTGTTTTCTTGCGGGTTCGATTCCCCAAGAATAAATTATACTAGATTATATCGAATAAAAGAGGGATAGTGAAATCCTGAAATACTTAGATAGTTTCCTTATTTAAATTAAGCCTTTAAATTATGTCTTGCAATTATTTTATCATGTTGTTGAATTATGATCTTATGGAAACCCTTGTCTTTTAAAATACGCAATTAAATTATTATTAGTTGGATAAATTAAATCATGGATATTATGCACATGTTTTTAAATTTAATTAAAGGCTTTGAAACCTCACAATCATGTTTGTGGTAACTTACTCAGCACGTAGTGCTGACCAAACCATTTTTATTTCCCTGTTTATTTCAGATCTGAAGAATATGCATCATCATATGCATTCATGGGAAGTTTGGGGAAACAATTTATTTTTAAATGTTACGTTAGACTAGAAATTGCATGAACGGGCCTGTTTAACCCGTATTCTGGCCGTGTTGGCTATATTTAAATTCCGTTGCATTGTTCTTATGTAAATATTATTTTCCGCTGCAAATTTGATGTATTAATTTTTAAATTATATATAAATGGGCTGTTTGAATGTTTTAAATTCTGAAAAACCATAGCCTTGCATCTCTTTAGCAAGCTCGGAGAAACCGTGTCCTGCTAGGGAGGTGTGGCGGTGACATCCCGACCTGGGTGACCAAAAACCGGGGTGTTACACACCCAACTGGAGGTCAGAAATCCCGACATCTGAGCATTTTGAGAAGGGAGCAAGCAGGGCAGCTGACAGGCAATATCACGACAACATCACTAGGTCCCTTACTGCTGAGAGCTACACTGGTGAAATCCCCTTCAAAGCAAAGCACCTGAAGCTGGAGTTTCAACCCTCCTATGACTTCTACATGTCGAAGGTTAGGCCAAACCCTCACGCACATGAAACATCTGGTCGAATGTTGAAGGGTTTTGCCAAGATTTGGCATGGACTGAAGATCAACGTGGGGGAGCAGATTTTTCATGTCATGACAACAAAAGTCACGGGCACCAGAGCTGCTGCTTTATGCTATCCCAACCTCATCAGGAGAA
Organism: Hygrophila difformis; assembly: GCA_030278955.1. Taxonomy (NCBI): domain Eukaryota; kingdom Viridiplantae; phylum Streptophyta; class Magnoliopsida; order Lamiales; family Acanthaceae; genus Hygrophila; species Hygrophila difformis. Next base: position 14,010,862 of record JAOANR010000015.1, on the reverse strand, counting down.
TTTGTGAGGCCCAAGGAGTAGATCTAACAGTTTTTGCAGAGAGCGATCTTATTGATATGAGCCGGCCGATCCCAGTCCCAAAGACAAGGATAACTAAACCAGTTACATACATTATGCCGGAAGAATCAGACGCTCAATCCAGATACACTCCTAGGACACCAACAACTGGACGCAAGGGACGCAAGAAGAAGGACCGTACTGAAGCGGTACCTTCAACAGAAGAAGCTGCAGTCACGCCAACAGAACCTGCTCCCACTCCCACTCATCCTGGAACTGATGTTTCCACTCCAAGCTTATCACGAAGACATCCAGTCCGACCCTCTCGCAGAAGCCCGACTGTGTCTCAATATCTAGCTGATTCTCAAACTCTAGAAGCAGTGAGCAGAATGGGAGAGTCAATGATGTAGAGTGTCAGATCTTTGGCCGATGCCATTGTTTCGACTCACGAGAAACAAATGCAGAAAGAGGAAGAGTTTAGGCTGAGAATGCTTGAGAGAGAAGAGGAGTTCAGAAAGGAAGCAGCAAGGCAGCATCAAGAAAGGACTGAGAGTGAGGAAAAGAATAGAAAAATGTTCGAAGCATTGTTCGCCAGTCAAGCCAGAATGTTCGACAATCAAGCCGAAATGATGAAGACCATCCTCAGCAAGTTCCCATCACATCCAGGAGATGCCACCGGATCCTCCACACAGCCCACGGAAAAGAAGGACTAAGCTAAGTGATCACATTCATGCGAGCTCCATTGTAAACATCATGCATTAGATTTTCCATTCATTCAGTGCACTTTCAATCCTCACCATGGAAATCTATTGTAACTGATGTACATTTACTGCTTTCCAAAAGAGAATTTCGTCTTGAGTTCTCTATTCTTTGAAAAAAGATGTGTGGCAGTCCAAGATGAATAAGTGACTGCCACACCAAAAAGAAGCTGTGACATGCTTGCATGTTCACAGTGTCTTTTTACTGCTTTCAATTAAACAAACCGGCATAAAACAAGCATAAATCTGTCACCTAAATTCACATGTTGAATTTAGGCCGATGATGAAATTTTCAGACTATTACATTGGGATAAAACAATTAAAAATATGCATGACATGAATTCTCGAAGTTTTGAGCTATAAAAATCCAATGATATGATCACTTGAAAGAAAAACAAATCTTCACGTTGAGAATTTGATTGAATAAGCTGTAAGAATTTTTCAAAGGCTAAATTTGAGAATAAGGGTGTGACATGATCAAACCGTCCATGTGAGATCTGAGCCGAGTCATTTTTACTCAATATTTCTTTGATGAGTGAAAATCAATTCGATTAAAGGACACTAGAACTTGCAATTGAGACCGATTCAAGACCATGCCATATTCCCGAAATCGAGCAAATGATCGAGGCACTTAGAAAACCCAAAATTTTGGCTTTCGTTTGAATTCCAAACCCAAAAACATTTTCCCTTTAGGATTAGCCAACTTGAGCCTTTAAGCCTAATTTTTCTTTGAAACCACTATATTATTCCCAGCCTTACAAAAAGACCAAGAAAATCAAACCCAAGTGTACATGAGCCATCCCATCAAGGCATTGTAATTTTTGATCATCAAATATGTATCAATCGGTGTGCTATAAACCGATCCCAAAAAAAAAAAAAAGTTGAGATCTATTCAACAAGAATAAATCGCAAATGACAAAGCAAATTAGACAAAGTCTAATGTCATGCAATAAAGAAAGAAAGAAATAACGATGATCATAGATTCTACAACATGCCAAGTTATGGTGGAATGGTGTCGTGACACTGTTTAGCCCAATATTTTCCCTTTCCTACCAAATGTTACAACCGTATGCCCCGTTACAACCTTGAATAAGACCTCGGGATCTCGATTTGAGGAAATGAGTCGGTGGCGAGTTGGTCCAGTTGCAAGCTTATGGGAGAATTTAATTGAATTGGATTTTGAGCGTTGATGATAAAAGCCAATCTTGAGAGTGAGTGAACTTTCCGATTCTACTATATGTGAGGCTCTGTTTCTATTAATCAATGATCATGTCATGCTTAAATTCAAGGATTAAGCCGATGGAATCTTCTAAACATTTATTCAAGAAGAATTAACAATAATGATTGATTTGTGCGTTCATACAAGTGAGAAGTATCATTCCATTAAACACTGCAACCAAGAGAGTTTAATACTTGTAATTTTGATTATCTTATCCCAATATAAGAAGAATGAAATTTCTGAGGCCACGCAAATGGATTGAATATGCAGAGTCCAAGCTCCTAGGAGCACTGACTCTGACTGCTCGGGGACGATCAATATTAAATGTGAGGATGTTGATAATGGCCAAAATTGACCATTATTTTCAATCCATTTCCGTGTCTGAGACGGACATTTTGATCGTATTTCCATCTTATTGTAATAAGAAAGCAGTTGAATTTAACAGATTAATGCTAGTTTGTAAAAACATCGAGCCGGTAATAAAAAGACACAAAATATGCAATTTTAAATTGTATTTGTGTTAGAAAAATCCAAAAACATGAAAAAAGGAAAAAGAAAAGAAAAAGGAATGAAAAGATGGGCAAAAGAATAATATAGCCCACAAAAATCCAAAAAGATGGGAAAAGAGTGAAAATCCCACAACTGAATTTTGGTCAAGTGTTGAAGCACAATTCGAATTATGCAATTCGAATTAATTCGAATTGCACACAATTCGAATTGCTGAAGAGAACAAAGATTGGTTAAGTGTTGGGAAGGGATGCAGAAGAGCTAATTCGAATTACTATGGCCAATTCGAGTTAATTCGAATTGGCTTGAATAATTCGAATTAGGGAATGAAGAGAAGAAACCCAAAGGCAAGAAGAAGTGCAATTCGAATTAATTCGAATTGGCACAAACAATTCGAATTGCCAACAGATGCAAGGAAGCCAAGCAGAAACCATCACCCAATTCGAGAAAAGACCAATTCGAATTCTTCGCAACAATTCGAATTGATAACTGAAGGCCACATCTCCAGCTCAAGGAAGAGATCTCACAATTCGAATTAATTCGAATTGATTGAATTAATTCGAACTTCACTCATTGAAGCTGTGGAGCATGAGCACAACATTGGTGGGCCTAGGGTTTCGAAATTTGTCTATAAAAGCAGACCTTCCACAACAGAACAAGAAGATCAAGAATTTCAACCAAAAAGCAGCTGGGACAAAAAGAACAGCAGGAGGTTCCACACCCCTTAAGGGTTAGGTAGGTAGTTTAGTTTAGTTTAGTTTATTTTTCTCGCAAGTAGTGTAGTTTTTTACATGCTTTGATCTTAGTATAGTGTAGAAGCAGTTTGTGTAACCCTTAGAGTAGCCATTTCCAGATTTTTACATGCTTTCTAGTTAGAATAAACCCTACCTTTAAGTTAATGATGGTTTTGGGTTCTTTATTTTGCTTTCAAAGTGTCAATACAAGAAAAATTTCCAGAAATGGTGTTATTCATGTGTTTTGGCACTCTTTAATGCTTTCTTTAGAAATAAATGCTTAGCATGTTTGTTTGTTTCAACTAGGTTACATTTATTATGTCCTAGTTGACATTCAAACTTAATAAATGCATGTTTGGTGGGTTTTTGGCTTGATTTTGTGCCTTAGAGCTTCAAATAAGTGTTCTTGGGTTTTAGATGTTTTTAAGGTTTGTTAGTATTTACCTTTATGCCTTATTTTCCTGCCTTGTTTTTATTTTTATGCTGCCTTAGATAACATGAGTGTTCTTAGTTTATTCATGTAGTTCTTGATTTTCTAGATGTTTTAGGTTCTTTGATCTTTGATCCTTTGTTTGTAGAAATAGGGTTTAAATCTTGCCAATACCCACTGGACATGTGTTTGTTTATTTCTTGAAAACTTCACTAGGGTGGCTGTGAAGTGACATTGATGTGAGATGAGGGATTTAGTAAATCTAAACCCATCATTACAGCACAGTGTGCACCTAACCCATACTTGTGAGAACAAAAATTACTATTGTTCGAAAATGTGTAATTCGAATTGAGGCAATTCGAATCATCTCGAATTGCCTAAGAAATTTGAATTGCACAACCAAAAATTTCCTTCATGTGGTTTCCAACCAATTCGAATTCTCTAATTCGAATTAATTCGAATTGGTTCCACAATTCGAATTGGCATGAGAAACCACATTGTATTGCATACCACCCATTCATGTCTTAGTTTATTTCCCATCTCTTACCAATTCGAATTGTTCAATTCGAATTAATTCGAATTGCTGGACAATTCGAATTCACCTTCCCCTTGAGGTAAATGCCTTAGTCAATTTGAGCAAGAAAAGGGACTTCGCCAATTCGAGTTGTCCAATTCGAATTAATTCGAATTGGTCAATAATTCGAATTAGATGATGCTCCAATTTCTAGCAATGATCAATTGAGTAAAGTAATACTTCATCCTTCATGCATTCTCAATTCGAATTACCCCAATAATTCGAATTGAACTATCCCTTCTACTTTGAAAATTCCAAAAATATTTTTCTTCCATGATTTGTGTAAGTTGCATGGATGTATTGGGCCTCGGCCCAGTTCATCTGACTTTTATCCATTACACATTTCAACCCATTAGTGTCCACTTATTGTGTGCTTAACACCCACACAATACCAAAAACATTTTCCTTATTTTCAAGTTTTCCTTTTCGTTGTGTGTATGAACGGATAATGAGAAACACATAGATTAATGTTGGTGAAAGGTCCATTCACAGTGATATCGACTAACCCGACTTCTGTGTGTCAATCATTATCTGTTATTTTGCATGATCGGGTTAGTGGTTGGTGGAAGCTTCGGCGAGCGTTCTCTTCACTAAGAGTTTCGATTAGTCACTCAGCCAACTCCTAATCAGATACAGTTTTAATTTTCCTTATCTTAATTTCTCAACCTGAATTCAAGTTGCAATAGTATCAACTGATGCCGACCAACATCAGTTGAGAAATATTACAGCAAGAAATATGTGGGTTTTTCTTCTACTCACAGACAAAAGAAAACTAAATGACGGCGGTCACCGTTGTTTGGAATTCTTTTTGTCTAAAATCAGTCATCTGGGAAAATTGGGAATCGGACAGCAGATGTTTGCAGTCCGGAAAACCCCACTTATCTCTGGCACTCTTTTTAGCCGATTTCTTCTCATCTCAGGCTAATTCACCTTTGTGTATCACATTCTGTCTAACCCCACCATATATTTTGGGGTATTTTATTTTCCTTTTCATATACTTGTATGCATGATAATATTATGTAGCTGTTCCGGTCATATCATTATTTTGGGGATCCTTCCCCTTGGACACAGAAGTCTTGATTTAAATCGGATGTTACATAATAATTTCCAACAAAAATTCCTTTATAAAATCCGGATCTGAGCAAGGGATAAATTCGACAGTTATGACTAATTCATCTTCCACTGGGGATTAATTTTGGGAGCTTAGAAGCAGAGTCAGCGATTAGGTCTCATCTAGACTGAAAGGATCTGTGTTTTAATTGAGAGTCTAGTACCTGTCTAGGGAATGATTTTCAAATATTCATTTGCTTCTCAAAATTGCTGTGTGTTGGAAATCTGATATTAGATATCGCATTAAGTCAATATCCACTTGGGTGTAGATGAGATGTGATAAATAATACTAGAGGAACAACATATAGGCCTTGGTGAATCTCTAAGGTAGGGTCGAGTATTCCTTCGACTACTATCTTCTTCTGCCAAAGTCTAGAATTGAGTCTTGAGTGAGTACATCCGGAATAGGTTCATTTATGGATCTGTTTCATTTAGTTTGTATCTCATAACTACCCAGATGTTGTAAGCCATGTGGCTTATTGATATCTTGGGAGTTCTTGATCTGCATCTGGTCACCAAGACCAGGGGCTCTTTTATACTAACGGAAAGAGACGTTTTTAACGATTCCGAGTGATAGATTTAAATGCTTTCTTTACAGCTTTCTTACTGCTTTCCTTTAAAATGCTTTCATAGAGGTCACTCGGAAGAATTAGGGGCTGTCCATCTGTTAAAAGGTTTGAGAGTTATGGAATGGTTTGGGGCTTGATTTGAAACTTTGGGTGTGACATGGGGGAATGATAGGAGTACTTGGCATGTCAACTAATGATATGTTAGGTGTTGCTTATCCACTACAGATAAATAATGTAACTTCACAAGGCCTGTGAAGGGAGTTATGTGTCTGTGGTATCTTAGATGTTGTTGTCTTAAGAGCATGTAAACTCTTACTGTAAGTACCTGTCTGTTAAAGGGAACATGGTATAGAGAGCATGAGGGTTAGCTAACTGGAGGATTATCCCAAGCTGAGATCTGTGTATTAAAAATGGAAGTTTAATTGTGTTTCATCTGAATCTTGTCCAATCTTTATTATTTCCTCCCTGTCCCTTCTGTCATATTTAAACCTGCTTTCTAGATAGTGTAGCATAATTTTATATTGCTTTCGTAGTATAGATTTAATTGCCTTCTTCGACTTAGTTTACCATGCTTTGTAGAATAATTTTTACTGCTTTCATGATCTGGTTTAATTTATGTCAAGTGGTTGTTAGAAACCCTTGCAAAACTTGAAACGAGTAACCGAGTGGAAAATCTTAGTAAACAACGTGGGCCCTGCTTCCATCGCACATCCTCCAGTGAACGATCCGGTACTTACTATAAATTACTGCAATTTTTGACTCCGTGCGCTTTCGGGAGCACAGTTTCTTGACACGAGTAAATAAAAACATAACATTTTGGGAAAATACTCATGTAGTGGGAAGATGTTCAAAAGCTTCATGGCAGGTATCTTCTTGACATGAAATTGAGAGAAGCATCATGGTGCAGATACCAGGGACTTTCAGGGTGACAGACTGAAGGTCAATCCCGGTTGCACCGTGATAATTGTCAAAAGTTTCATGGCGGGAAGGACCACAGCGCCGTTTGAGATCAAAACACCCCACATGAGTAGTAAAAAGGGAAATCTTAATATATCCTTAAACCCCTTCCCTAAATCATAACTCTTTTCATTTAATAATCCAAACCTGATATTTCAGAAAATTACTCGTGTTAATGAAACTCGTCAAAAGTTTCAGAGACTTATTTTGCGAAGCAAGCGACTTTTAAATCAAGCCAAAGTCAAAGTGGCAGATCACAGCCTATCCAGTTGGCCGCATCGTTTGCAGAATCTCTGGATAGATGTGAAATTGAGGAAGAGTATAATACGGATGATATTCCTGCCTTAGCCGAAGTCGCAAGGGCTGAATTGGTGATAAAGAAGCCCATGACCTGTCCTGCTCTTCGGCTGCCAGTCAGAGGCAAGGAGAAAGAGGGAGAAGTCAGGGATGAATCTCAGAGGTTTTATTCTTTTGATATATCCTAGATGGACGAAATATTTGAGTATTGCCAGAAGAATGGCTTATTGGAGTTCAAAGGAAATCACCCACAGCCAATCCAAGAGCAATTGGAAGCCGGGTTGTGTAGATTCCATGGTTCGGCTACTCATTGTACAGCAGTTTGTGGGCATTTCAGAAAGCTGATTCAGAAACATGTGGATGATGGGAAATTGAAATTCCGGGACAGACTCATGGCAATTGACAAGAATCCGTTTCCTGTTGCCAACATGGTAATGGTGCACCCCGATCAGAACAAGTCTGTACACGATCGTTTGGGGGACCAACCATCGACCAGTAAAAGCTCTGTATACGATCGACTAGGTAGTCAGCCATCGGTCCAGAAGAAAACAGGAGTGTGGAGACGGTTAGGGTCACCACAGAAGGTGAAAGAAAAGATTTCGGATGTTTTCGACCGATTGGGAGATTCCTCAGAAGATGGAATTCAGAGATGCCAGTGAAAGGCCAACGTTGAAGATCATAACTAAGGGTTGGGACTCAGAAATGAAATTGACAGCCGATAAGCGGAATGGAAAAACTGTGATTCAGATCACAGTTCCCGAAGATGATGTGTCCCCGGAAATGAAGAAACTTAGAAGGCCACCAGCGAATACCCAGGTAGGCCGATGGGTTCAGAATTCCCCAGAAAAAAGGCATTTCGGCGAACGCCGGTTTGAGAATTCAGCCTGGAGGGCAGGGGATGAAAAGACTCCAAAAGGAAATGGATCATATCGTACCTTCAAACGGAGAATGCAGCGGTTTAAAGCGGCCAGAGCAGATGAGGTAGAAGAGTACGACATGATGCACATGGAGGAAGACTTCCCAGACGATTGCTCTTCATCTGAAGGAAGGATCCTCAATAAGGTATTTTCGGATCGACTGAAATCAGCCGAAAGGAAGGAAGAAAGGAAGCCGAAAGAAGGGCAAGATCGGTTGAAAAACAAAACTGAATTTCGGCCGAAAGCAATCCAGCTAAAAGCCGATAATGAACAGCCGAAACTAAAAGAAGAATGGAAGCTGATAATGGCAAGAAATGACCATTATTTTCAATCCATTTCCGTGTCTGAAACGGGCATTTGATCGCATTCCGGTCTTATATTGAATAAGAAAGCAGTTGAATTGGACTGATTTATGCATAATTGTAAAAATAATAAGCTGGTATGAAAAATGCATAAATATGTAATTTTATTACATATTTATGTCAGAAAAATCCAAAAACATGAGAAAAAGAAAAGAAAAGAAAAAGGAATGAAAAAGATGGGAAAAGATAGAGAAAGCCCACAAAAAAGAGTACCTTTGGCCCATCTGGCCCAATTCAGTGTGTCCAGAAATACCTGGTCGCGGAAGTCCTGTGTCGCGGTCCATGACCTCGCGACACAGGAAGGTTTGGCGACACAACAAGCAGCAACTGGAGAAGAAGCCATGTCCCCAGTTCCCGGTCGCGATACCCCGGTCGCGATCCATGCCCTCGCGACACAGGCATGGCTAGCGACACAGATACACAAATTGAAGACCAAGACCCTGTCGAGAAGCCTTGCCACATGCAGTGTTGTTCCGCGACACAATGTGATGTGTGTGATGTCTTGAGACACAATGGGCTTCAGACCAAGGCCCATGGGCCTAGGGTTTCACTTCTATAAATATGAGGTGATTCCCTTGAGAAAAGAGAGCTTTTTGAATCAGAAAACACGTTCTTGAAGACAAGTTGGGAGCTCAGTTTGTAGGTAGTTTTCTTTTAGGTTAGGTTAGCTTAGCTTTATTTTTGTATTATTTAATTCATGCACTAGCATTAGTTTAGCTTAGTTTAGTTTTCAGTTTCAGCCTAGATAGCCAGAGTTTACATTTTGTTCTCTTGTTTTAAACTTGTGTTTAGGGTTTTGTAATATCCAAAATGATGGGTATTAACAAACCCACTAATAAAATGGGAGAATATTCTTGAAATGTGTCCCAAAAATCATGAAATGGGTTTCACACGCCATGGATTTATCACTGCTTTCCTTTTCTTTTGGGTCATTTGACCTTTATTTCCTATCTTATGTCACTGTTTGGTGATTTTCTCTTTGGATAATGTTACATGCTTATGAGTGATCAAACCTAGATTAGGGTTTGCGTTATTTTAAATCTTGTCTTATTCTCCTTTATGTTGAAGCATGTTCTAGCTAGATTCAAATTATGTTTGGTTATTTTCAGCTTAGTTTAACTTTTGAATCCGAAATGGGTGAGGTCACGCGTAATGCATGCCACTGTTCCACTTTACTTTTCTGACATGTGTCCTGAATACACTCATGTCGCTAGCCACTTCCTGTCGCGAGACCACGTCTAGCGACAGGAGGGCAGTTTAGTGACATGAGTGCCAAAGAACACTTGTTTGATAACTTTTAAAACCCTCGGTCGCGAGGCAATCCTGTCGCGAACCCACGGTTCGCGACACAACCCTTGATTACGACCGAGGACCCAAATGCTTGCAATTTTATTCTGGAAGGGCTCTGTCGCGAAACCCCTGTCGCGGACCCACGGTCCGCGACACACCCCTTGTTCCGCGACCAGGAATTATGCCCTTGTTGAATTTTCAAACCTTGTGTCGCTAGACCCTTGTCGCGAGGTCACGCCTAGCGACACGGATTTTTGTCTAGCGACACAACAAACCCTAACTTTCAAAATATCCAATTTCTCTTATTTCCCACCTCTCTGTCGTGATCCCCCTGTCGTGGACCCACGGTTCACGACACAAACTCTGTCTCATGACATGCATGGCACCTTCTTGCCAAATTTTCATTCTCCATCTCTCCCCTTTAATTAATTGAACCTTTGTATTGACATTTTGAGGTTGAAATCTAATGATCTCAACCCATGATTAATTTGATATAAAGAACTTTGTTCAATTCCTCATTAAAAGATTATTCTACACATGATTGAACTCTAATGATCTAAGTATATAATCCGGACTGTAATTAATTAATTACGGAATGAGTGATTATTTAGACATAAAGAGTAATCATGGAACCATTTCCATGTCCTTGCATGAGAAACCAATGTCTCTCATGCAAGTTGACCCAAAAATATATTCTTTATTTATTTCGTCTTTTTCGTGTTGTTTGAAACAGCTAGTAAGAGATATAACAGACTAATGTTGGCGGGTATTCCCACACGGATAAACTAGCTCGTGGTCTGTATATTAATTACTAGATGTTATTTTGCGTGGTTCGGATAGTGGTCGGTGGAAGCCTTGGCGGTTCGTCCATCCGGGATTATAATAGCTGCTCAGCTGACTCCTATCCGGATACAGTTTCATTTTCTTTATCTTATTTTCAAACCTGAATTTTGAGCTGTAATATTATCCAATAGTGTCGATCAACACTGTCTGAATAGTACTACAGTGAGAAAATATGTAGGTTTTTCTCTCATTTCACAGATAGTAGAAGTCTTGATGATAGCGATCACTGTCGTTTAAGGTCTTCTGCTGTCTAAAATCATCTCACCTTAATGATTAGGGAACTGGACCACAGATAACTGCAATCCAATTAACCCTAATTATTTTGCCATCTCTTTAGCCAAAATTCTTCTTACTGCCGGCTATTTCATCTCCGTGTTTCACATTCTGTCTAAACCCACCTTATATTTTGGGTTAATTTAATTTTACACTCCCTTATAAAATTATGCATGATATTATTATGTAAATATTGTGGTCTAATTATTTTGGAATCCTTTCCTTGGACACAGGAGTCTTGATCTTAATCTGACGTCTCACAATAAATTTCCAACAAAAATTCATTTATAAAATCCGGATCTGAGTAAGGGATAAATTCCACAGTTATGACTAATTCATATTCTACTGGGGGTTGATTTTGGGAAATTAGAAGCAGAGTCAGCGATTAGGTCTCACCTAGACTGAAAGGATCTGTGTTTTAATTGAGAGTCTAGTACCTGTTTAGGGAATGATTTTTCAAATATCAATTATTTTCCAAAATTGTTGTGTGTTGGAAATCGTGTATTAAACAGGGCACTGAACCAGAGACCACTTGGACTCAGATAAGGTGTGATGAGTAATGCTAGAGGAACAACATATGGGCCTTGGTTATTTTCTAAGGTAGGGTTGAGTATTCTTTCAACTGCTATCCTCCTCTGCCAAAGCCTATTTTTGAGTCCTGGGTGAGTGCATCCGGAACGAACTAATTCATTAGTTCATTTCATTAGTTTTTATCTCATAACCATCCGAAAGGAAGTGAACACTGCGAGCGGTTCACCGAGAGTCGGAAATTCTTGATCCACACCCGGTCATTCTGACTGGGGGCTGTCTTTCACTACCAGGGTCAGACTTTCAAAAAAACTTCCGAAGTGATAGGATTTTTAAACGCTTTCTTTATCGCTTTCTTTTAAATGCTTTCGTTAGAGGTCACTCGGTTGAATTGAGAGTTGTGTAACTGCTACTAGGATTGATAGTTAAGGGATAGTTCAGGCTTGATTAGAATCTTTGGGCGTGACATGGGGGAATGATCGCAGTACTTGGCATCTCAATAAATGATTTGTCGGGTGTTGCTTGTCCACCACAGATAACTAACACACTCTTGCAAGGCATTGTAAGGGGAGTTATGAGTTTGTGGTATCTTAGATTTTGTTGACTTAAGAGCATGTAAATTCTGACTGTAAGTACCTGTCTGTTAAAGGGAACATAGTACAGAAAACATGAGAGTTAGCTAACTGAAAGGATTATCCCAAGCTAAGATCTGTGTAACAAAATGGAAGTTTAATTGTGTTTTATCTGAATCTTGTCCAATTTTTATTATTTTCTTCCTGTCCCTTCTGTCTCAATTTAAATCTGCTTTCTTAGAATAATTTTATCGCTTTCTTAGAGTTATTTTTATTGCTTTCTTAGATTAAATTTAATTCGCTTTCTAGAATAATTTTATCTGCTTTATTTTAATTGCTTTCATAGCTTAGTTTAAAATTCCGTCAAGTAGTTGATAATCAAACACAAACTTGAATTGAGTAACCGAGTGGAAAATCATAGTAAACGACGTGGGCCCTGCTTCTATCGCACATCCTCCAGTGAACGATCCGGTCTTACTATAAATTACTGCAATTTTTGACTCCATGCGCTTTCGGGGGCACAGTTTTTTAACACGAGTAAATAAAAACATGACAACCTATAAATATATCCCTAATCCCGACGTCATCATCATAAATCAATTTTCATTAAATAAAATCAAAACCGGGATTATTTCCTTTTTCTATTATATTTTAGAAAATAATCGTGTTATGCAAATCTGTCAAAAGTTTCATGGCGCCGTTGCCGGGGAGGATGCAGCGTTGTTTATTAAGAAAATTACACTCCTGATTGCTCATAGATTAGTTTAGTGTAGTACATCTACTTCAGAACAGAGAAGTACCCTCGAATTAATTAAACATTTAGAGTACCAAGACTCTAAATGTGAGGATGTTGATTTGAGGAGAAAACCTGACCAATTGGGTATTTATCTGTCTTGCAGGAAATTCGGAACCATCAAAAAGAACGAGCTGAAAATAGCAGGGAAAACCAGGTTCTTGGTTGGATTAATTCCACGAGTCTAAGAAAATATTCACGGAATTTAAAGCAATTTAAAATCCGGAATAAATTTCACAGATAAATGGAACTGATCCAACCTAATTTTATGCGAGTAGATTATTTTACTTCCAGCCCAATATTTTGAATTTATTTGGAATGAATTTATTCAGACCCAAATCAAATAAAATGGACTCAGGGCCAACATCACACTCGGGCCCAGTCTGTTAAAAATTTGAAAATTCAAAATAATGTGTCGCGGAATTCCTTCTGTGTCGCGAGGCACTGCCTCGCGCCAGAAGAAGAATCGCGACACAGTTTCCCCATACAATGAGATCCGTGTCGCGGAGTGACCACCGTGTCACGAAGCACTGCATCGCGACCAGGTTCAACTCCGCGACATAGTCTCACTTGTCCCTGACTTCTGCTTGTCACTGTCGCGATACACCGTGTCGCGAGGCACTGCCCCGCGACCGGATTTCAATCCCGCGACACGATTTGCACTTAACCCCATTTTCCTTCCAACCTGGTCACGATACCCCCTGTCGCGAGGCACTGCCTCGCGACCGGATCCCATGCTTCGTGACACCTCTAATGTCGCTAGGGCCTGGTCGCGTAACCCAGTTCCGCGACATGGGCTAGGGTTTCACGACCTGCCCATTACATATTTAAACCCCCTCCTCTCCCTCTTACTCCCTACATTTCCAATTTCTCAAAACTCTCTCGAACTCGGAACCCTCTCCCAAAGAACACCACCGTGTTCCTTCGCACTTTCCCGACCACCATTTCAGGCGAAACTCCGTCCATTTTTTTCGCAAAATCGCAATGGCAGAATCCTCGTCCAAAGCCCAGCCTTGGTAAGGCCTCCGCCCCACTGATTCGCGGATTCGCACAGGCCCCTGTTTCGTAATTTTTGTGCTTTTCATTTCTATTTGTGTAGACAGGGTTATATTGTGTTCTTTTTCCTCGTTTTGAGTTCGATTTTGGGCGTATCCTATCGTGGGCAGCATTTATTCAAAATTTACTATGATTTGGGTGTTGGCCGAGCATGAGTAGGAGTAGGGATGTTGTTTCTGTTGATTTGGATGTATAAGGATGTTCTTAATCTGTTGGGCATTTGGAATTTTGAACTCAGGGGTATTAGAGAACGCAGGTGCGTTAGTAAGGGCTAGGCAGGGGCCATGTCCACCATTGTTGGATTTTCAAGACTGTTAGATTCTTAGGGGCTAATTTAATCTCTAGTCTCTAATGGATGATTGTCTTGCTTGTGTTCTGTTAGCCCCAAAATTTTAAGGATTATTGAGTTACCTGAGAATCTGAACCATGTATGGAAGTCGATGAACACTTGGTTATTTCTGAATAATTTGGTGTTGTTGATGACTCTTGATTGAAGCATGAATGCTCTGCTATGTTGAATCTGAAGTTTTGGAGCATGTTAGTATAGTTGATTCTATGTTTAGCTAGAATAATGAGTATGAAGCAGTTGTGTGCTTGATCTTGTGTTTTAAGTTGATTTTGGAAGCATGGTGTTAGTGTTTTTGCTGGTTTGTATGCATGCCACTGTGAACATTTAATGTGCCTTTCTGTTTTAGCACCCCTGTGTTAGTATATGTGGCAATCTGTAAAATGTGAGTGTTGGTATGTTTATGGCAGTCTCTGTGCACCAATTCCCTTTTCCTGAAATCACTTTTTCACAAAAGACAAAAATAGTGGTAGGAATTTTGGTTGACAAGTGTATTTTTGGCTCCCAATGGAACTTAAAGTGTGAGTTAAATAGCAGTATTTTTGCCACCTCAAACTGCTATCTTCTTTGCAAAAATCCGAAATGGGACCACACACATCCCACTTTTCATTAAATAAAACAAGTCAATCATTTTAAAAATTAAAAATAGTGTTTGCAAATTTCTTGAATGTTTTAACTGTCCAAAGACAGTCCAAGAAATCCGGGATTAGCAAATCCATTTCGCCACGTCTCCACTGCACATTCCAAATTCGAGCAATCATCCCGTCTTTTTCATCTCATTCCATTTCAACAAGTACCTCGAGCTTGTTTAATAAAATTGAAAAATCAAATCTTTTGGGCCCAATAGCCCACTAAAATTCTCCAAGTCCAATGACTTAGATTTTCAAGTAATTAATGTCATATGTCTTGCAATAAAGTTTTAAGTACTAATCAAATAAATCACATTTCGAGCAAAGCTCAAAATGTGAGGATGTTGATTTCTAACTTGAAACTCAATTTTCAAAAACATAAAAACTTGATTGGAGTTAATACTTCCTATATTTTTCAGGAACGAGAAAGTGATTAAGTCAGCAATTGGACTGCCTGATTGCACTCTACATCAGGCAGCAATAGAAGCCTCTGCGAACAGAACCCAGATCAAGAAGCTTAGGGATGCTTTCATAAGCGTATACAAGGTCCCATTGGACCAGAACACCGAAGCTGAATTGACACTAAGACCCGGATGGGACGTGAATATTCCTCCTGCAGAAAGATCAACCGCACTGACAAACATTGAAAGGGACTTCTCCCATCACATGCTGAAGTTTTGGGAGTTAATGACAGATCATGCCCCGAATGACTCCATAATGACTCACGCAGTTCATCTGGAAATGATTACACTGAAATTCCAAATACACACAGCTGTCTGGCAACGCCATTTAGAAGATGGAACAGTGGGAATTTCAGTCTCAAACTATGACAACTCATCCCCAATCAGCCAATAGACCCACAAGTACGACTGCAATTTGTGGAGAAGCCTTTAAAGGTGAGCCAAATACTGGGAAAGGGAGCTATCTCGATGCACGAAGCCTTCCCCTGTATTTGGAATCCGCACTTGTTTGACAACATGGGCAGGGAGGAGCAGAGATGGGTGACCAAGCAAGCCAAACAGAGGCATAGGGAACTGAGTTACAACCTACTCCATAAGTTGAGAAGAATCGAGGAGTTTAACGCAGAGAGGAACTCCACTATGCTGAACAGATTCAGAGAAGAAATCAATGCGGCTCGGCACGAATGGCATGAGTTGACATACCTGTGGGGGAAAGGCAAAGGGTTCATAACGCAAGAAAGACTGGATAAAGGACTGACCCTGCCAGATGGGGACAATCTTGAAACAATATTCATAAACAAGCGATTCGGCCAGACGGGAACAGCTGAGAAAGGAAATGAGGCGGATCCTGGATTTCCCGAACACATTAGAGAACTAAGGGAGAAAGCTCTTTATGAGGTACAGCATAAAAATTGGTCGGTGCTGACAAATAAAAAGGTGCAACTTAGATTGATGACTGAGGCTGAGGCAGGGGAGTATTTGAAGTATGATCTGGCACTAGACATGACTTACGTGACAGAAGAATTGGAAAGGGATATGATAAGCACCATGATGGAGCAATATAGAACTTCATATCTTGAACTCCTCATGGAAATGGATAGAGAAGCCCTGAAGTATGGGAAAGAAGGAAACAAAACAAAAGTCATGCACTATAATCGCACGATCAGAAACCTGTTCTGCAATCGAATTAAGAAGGATTGGGAATTCCAACTGGTGCGAATCACAAATCCAGTGTTTGTGCAAGATTATCAGAGATATGCACACAGGCTGTTTGGGACACAAGAAGCCCAGGAAGAAACACAGGAGGCCCAACAGGAAAACCAGGAAGATCCAGACGCTATAATTGATAACTACATCTCTGCTCCTCCTGACGCCAACCCGCAGCCTACCCAGCCAACAGTGCAAGCTTCAGCCTTACCACCAAAAGGACAAACTGAAGTGCAGAAGACTGATGCTACCAAATCTGCAGAGCAACAGGATACGGTTCAGGCCCTAGTATCAACTGCTATTGTGCCCGAACCTCCTGTACAGTCGATTCAACCTGAAACACCAGCACCTGCTGGTGTTAAAGTTGCAACCCAACCCGAACTTCCAAAGCAGCCCAAGAAGAAACTGGTGAAGTTAGCAGACAAGGAGAAACCGGCAAGGGCTCCAGAGAAAAAAGTGGTGATCCAAGAACCAGAGCCAACTTCTAAAAAACCAGTAGCACCGTCAGATCCCAAAGATAGAGGCAAAGCGATAATGCCACCACTACCGCCTAAAAGAAAAGAACTGATTGCTCAAGATGCTGCACTGGCCAAGAAGTTGCAGGAGGAAGAGAATGCACTAGCAGGTCTGCCATGGCAAGGAAATGAAACAGGAGGTTCCGGAGTGGAGAAAATGACTGAGGAAGAACAAGCTGAAAAAGAAAAGAAAGCTGCAGAGGATGAGCATATGAAAAAGAACATTCAGCAGACGAAGGATGAAGAGACTGCCAAGAAAATGCAAGCGGAACTTGAAAGTAGAAAAACTGGAGAAGCTGAACAAGAAGGTGATGAAGAGTTGATGATCACAGGTGGAGTAGAGGGAACCGGGCTGAAAATTAAAGATGAACAACCACCTGGTTGGACTGGCCCCACTGCACATGATGCTGAAATCATCCGGGGAAATATAAGACAGAACGTCAATGAACAAATTGAAACGAGAATCGATGCCGGAGAAAAACCAGACCAAATTAGGTACCAAACAGAAGTGGGCCGGTTGATCGATCCCCTTGTTGGCACGGCCAGAATTGAGGCAGTCATCACTCAAGAAGGCTCATTGCACCAAGCTGAACAGTCAGAAGGGCCACAAAACTCCATTGATCTAGCAGCACTGGCCAAAACATTGGATAAGCAGCCAGGCGACCATCCCATGGCCTCTGCGCTTAAGGAAAATGTTCAGGGAATTTTGACTGAAGCTGCAGATGGAAATAATTCAGAAGAAGAAGCTCGGCAAGAGGAGCAAGAATTCATGGACCAGATGGCGCCTATTTTCCAACGTCCCAAAGGACGAGCTGCAAGAATTAGGGAGGATGAGGAGTAACTTAGAGATGAAACAGCTCATGAAGAAGGAGAGCCAAGTCAAAGGGCACATGAAGCTGAACCAATGGATGAACAACCACAAGAAGGAGACGACCAAACAAACTGGCATACGAGCAAAGATGAATCAGTCGGGTCTATCCGGCCAGTTGAGTTTTGGTCTGAGCACACTGTAAGGCACAGAATGGGAGTTTCGAAACAGTATGAGAAAAAGAAGCTAAGTGAAGTAGAGGTGCAAATCAAATTCAATGGCAACAAGGAAAGGGCGGGACAATATGCAAAGCTGCAGCAAATGATAGTGCCTGATAAGGGGTTCAAGCAGGATGCTTTGCTCCACCCCACTGTCGAGACTTTTTACAGAAATCAAGAGTGGGGGAACTTTATGCTACATCATGAAGAAGATGGCCTCGTTGAGTTGACAAGGGAATTCTTCTGCAACATCAACACCGTCAATAGAACAACCTGGGTCCGAGGTCACGTGATAGACATCTCACCTGAGTGGTTGAATCAGTTTCTTGGAACCCCGGATATCAAAAGTGAGTTCCCCGCTGGAGAGATCATGGTAAAAAGAGGGAGGACAAGTGAGTATGCAAAGTATGCAGCCTTGGCGAACAGCATGACAAGAATAACCGCCCCGGGACACACATTTGATACAAACTTGCTGCGAATGCACTTCATGCCAACTTACGAGTTCTACATGTTAAAGATTCGGCCCAATTCGCACCCGCACACCACATCTGGGAGTGTTCTGATAGGATTTGCAAGAATGTGGAGCGGAGCAAAGCTGAACGTAGGTAGGCATGTGTTCGATGTCATGACGGCGCGGATAGAAGACAAGCAGGCCTTGTGCTATCCGAATCTAATTAGAAGAATTTGCGTTGCTCAGGGCGTCGACTTAAGTGCATTTGCAGGGGACAAAATAGTGAAGGTAAATCCCCCCATCAGCGTGCCAAGACTGCTTATGGAGGAACGAATTAGATATTCCTTTCCTCAACTGCCCGGTGAAGGCAATTCTGATGTCCAATCCTCCTTCATATCCGGTGCCCAAGCACCAAGAAAGAGAATCAGGCCATCGAGGGCAAAGAAGGGAACAAAGCAAGCCCGTACTGATGCGGGACCTTCGACAACTGTGCTAGAGGAGCACCAGACATCGCAAGAGCAACTTCCGATTCCACCCCCATCTCAGCCTCAGTCTCAAATCCCACCTGCAAGCCAACATGTTTCGCAGAATCCAGCTGATTCTCATATGATGGAGATTGTGAGCAGCATGAGCAAAACAGTTACAGATAGTATAAAGACGCTGGCAGACTCAATGATTCTGGGAAAGGAGGACGAAAGAAGAGAAAGAGCCGAAGAGAGAGCTGAACAGAGAAGGCGAGATGAGGAGTTCAAGAAGCTGTTATTGGAAAGAGAAGAGCGTATGCAGAGGGAAAGAATGGAGAGTGAAGAAAGGCAGCGCAAAATGATGGAAACATTAATGCATGCTCTCATTCAACAACTTTCCAAGCCACCTCCACCTCCATCAGATGCAGCCGGCTCCTCCAAGAAATCAGATGAGAAGAAAGATGGCGACTCCTGATCCTATCAATTGTGAGCTTAACTGTAAATATCATATAAGAGAATTTCATATCCATTGTGCAAGATCACTCTGATTGCAGTGAAATCTCTTATAATTGATATCATTTACTGCTTTCCAAAACGGAACTTTGCAGTCCAAAAACAATTTTATTCTTGAAAAGATGTCTGTACAGTCCGAGATGAATAAGTGACTGTCAGGCCAAAAATATGCTGTTGACATACTCCGTATGTCAGCAGTGCCTCTGCACTGCTTTAAATTAAATAACCAACAAAAATGTGCATAAACCTGCTCTAAATTCACATGTTGAATTTAGGCTTGTGATTAAATTTTCAAACTTTTAAAATTAGGATAATATAATTGAAGATATGCATGAAATGAATTCCTAAGGTTTTGAGCTATAAAAATTTAATGATGCGATCATCTTGTTGGGTAATAAATTTGCATGTTAGAAATTTTGATTGAATAAAGTGTCGGAATTAAGCTTTGATTAAATTTGAAAATACCGTATGACATGAATCAATCCAACCTTGTGAGATTTGAGCCATGAGTCACTTTTACTCATTTATTTTCCTTGATGTGTGAATCATGTTGATTAAAGGAAACTAGAACTTGCAATTGGGACCGATTCAAGACCATGCCATACTCCAAAAATCGAGGATATGATTGAGGCACTTAGAAAAACCCAAAATCTTGGCCTTCGTTTGAAATCCAAACCCAAAAATATTTTTCCTTTAGGATTAACCAATCTGAGCCTTTAAGACTAATTTTTCTTTGAAGCCCTCTATATTATTCCTAGCTTTACAAAAAGACCAAGAAATCAAATCCAAGTGTGCAGCGATGAATTCTGTCAAAAGGCATTAAATTTATGATCATCAGAAAAAGCAAAAATCGGTGTTCAATAAACCGATTCAAAAAAAAATTAAATAATGAATTGCAAATGACAAAGCAAATTAGACATAGTCTAATGTCATGCAATAGAAAAAGGAAAGAAAGAAAGAAAAATAGTGATGATCATAAATTTTAAATAAAAATATGCCTTGTTATGATAGAATAAATTCTTGCCACTTCTAAGCCTAATAATTTCATTCCATACCAAATGTTACAACCATATGCCCCGCTATAACTTTGAATAAGACCTCATGATCTCGATTTGAAGAAATGAGCCGGTGGCGAGTTGGTCCAATTGCAAGCATATGGGATAATTTGGAAAAAAGGCCAAATATATCCTTTTTGTTTAAAAAAAAAGCCAAATCTATCCTTTTTCTATTTTATTACCGAATTTATCCTCTACATATGCTAATTATATCCGAAAATATCCTAAATTCACTAATCGTGGAATGCCTGCTGACGTGGCAATAAATTAACTTAAACCCTACACGCTGGATCGAATTTGAAGTGTGTCTCAATTAGGGATGGGGAAAAATACCGAATATACTACATACCGCACATACCGTATCGAAAAAATACCGAAAATATCGAAATTTTCGGTATACCGTAACTTTCGGTATGGTATCATACCGTACCGTAAGATTTCAGTACGGTAACGGTATAAATTTTTTGATACCACGGTATATCGCTACCGTACCGAACATTGGTATATACCACGGTATCGGTATATACCGCGATACCGTTATATACCGTAATATCGGTATGTTGGTATATAGAGAATGTTCGGTATGCCGGTATATACCGTAATACCGGTATGTCGGTATGTCGTGAATGTTCGGTAAGTCGGTATATACCGCGATACAGTATGTCGGTATGTACTGAATGTTCGGTATAGCGGAATATACCGAACTTACCGGAATGTCGGTATGGAAATGGTATGAAAATATTTCATACCGAAACTTTCGGAATACCGAAGATCGGTATACCGAAATGTTCGGTACGGCAACGGTATGAAATTTGTCATACCGTAAAGTTCGGTAAGGTATACGGTACGGAGAATTTTTTTCGGTATGATACTGTACTGAAAATTACGGTATACCGAATATTTCGATATTTCTTTTTTCGATACGGTATGTGCGGTATGTGGTATACTCGGTATTTTTCCCCAGCCTTAATTGAGAGACACTTCAAATCCCATCTAGCGTGTAGGGTTTAAGTTAATTTATTGCCACGTCAGCAGGCATTCCACGATTAATGAATTTAGGATATTTTCGGATATAATTAGCATATGTAGAGGATAAATTCGGTAATAAAATAGAAAAAGGATAGATTTGGCTTTTTTTGAAACAAAAAGGATATATTTGGCATTTTTTCCTGGGATAATTTAATCAAATTTGATTTCGAGCGTTCATGATTTAGCCCAATTGAGAGTGAGTGAATTTTCCGATTCTCTTACATGTGAGGCTTTGTTTTAATGCACATGTTCATGTCATGCCTTAATTCTGATTCTTAATCCTTGCATTTTTCGAACATGATATTCATGAAGGGTTGATGATAATGTTTGATTTGTAGGCCCGACGTAGTGAGCGAGTATCATTTTATTAAACACTGCAATCAAGGGAATTTAATACTTGAAATCTTTGGTTGTCTTATCCCAATCCAAAAAGAATGTGATTTATGAAGCCACGAAAATGAATTGAATATGCAGAGTCCGTGTTCTTTAGAACATCGACTCTGACTGCTCGGGGATGATCAGTATTAAATGTGAGGATGTTGATAATGGCCAGAAATGACCATTATTTTCAATCCATTTCCGTGTCTGAAACGGGCATTTGATCGCATTCCGGTCTTATATTGAATAAGAAAGCAGTTGAATTGGACTGGTTTATACATAATTGTAAAAATAATAAGCTGGTATGAAAAATGCATAAATATGTAATTTTATTACATATTTATGTCAGAAAAATCCAAAAACATGAGAAAAAAAAAGAAAAAGGAATGAAAAAGATGGGAAAAGATAGAGAAAGCCCACAAAAAAGAGTAACTTTGGCCCATCTGGCCCAATTCAGTGTGTCCAGGAATACCTGGTCGCGGAAGTCCTGTGTCGCGGTCCATGACCTCGCGACACAGGAAGGTTTGGCGACACAACAAGCAGCAACTGGAGAAGAAGCCATGTCCCCAGTTCCCGGTCGCGATACCCCGGTCGCGATCCATGCCCTCGCGACACAGGCATGGCTAGCGACACAGATACACAAATTGAAGACCAAGACCCTGTCGAGAAGCCTTGCCACATGCAGTGTTGTTCCGCGACACAATGTGATGTGTGTGATGTCTTGAGACACAATGGGCTTCAGACCAAGGCCCATGGGCCTAGGGTTTCACTTCTATAAATATGAGGTGATTCCCTTGAGAAAAGAGAGCTTTTTGAATCAGAAAATACGTTCTTGAAGACAAGTTGGGAGCTCAGTTTGTAGGTAGTTTTCTTTTAGGTTAGGTTAGCTTAGCTTTATTTTTGTATTATTTAATTCATGCACTAGCATTAGTTTAGCTTAGTTTAGTTTTCAGTTTTAGCCTAGATAGCCAGAGTTTACATTTTGTTTTCTTGTTTTAAACTTGTGTTTAGGGTTTTGTAATATCCAAAATGATGGGTATTAACAAACCCACTAATAAAATGGGAGAATATTCTTGAAATGTGTCCCAAAAATCATGAAATGGGTTTCACACCCCATGGATTTATCACTGCTTTCCTTTTCTTCTGGGTCATTTGACCTTTATTTCCCATTTTATGTCCCTGTTTGGTGATTTTCTCTTTGGATAATGTTACATGCTTATGAGTGATCAAACCTAGATTAGGGTTTGCGTTATTTTAAATCTTGTCTTATTCTCCTTTATGTTGAAGCATGTTCTAGCTAGATTCAAATTATGTTTGGTTATTTTAAGCTTAGTTTAACTTTTGAATCCGAAATGGGTGAGATCACGCGTAATGCATGCCACTGTTCCACTTTACTTTTCTGACATGTGTCCTGAACACACTCATGTCGCTAGCCACTTCCTGTCGCGAGACCACGTCTAGCGACAGGAGGGCAGTTTAGTGACATGAGTGCCAAAGAACACTTGTTTGATAACTTTTAAAACCCTCGGTCGCGAGGCAATTCTGTCGCGAACCCACGGTTCGCGACACAACCCTTGATTAGCGACCGAGGACCCAAATGCTTGCAATTTTATTCTGGAAGGGCTCTGTCGCGAAACCCCTGTCGCGGACCCACGGTCCGCGACACACCTCTTGTTCCGCGACCAGGAATTATGCCCTTGTTGAATTTTCAAACCTTGTGTCGCTAGACCCTTGTCGCGAGGTCACGCCTAGCGACACGGATTTTTGTCTTGCGACACAACAAACCCTAACTTTCAAAATATCAATTTCTCTTATTTCCCACCTCTCTGTCGTGATCCCCCTGTCGTGGACCCACGGTTCACGACACAAACTCTGTCTCATGACATGCATGGCACCTTCTTGCCAAATTTTCATTCTCCATCTCTCCTCTTTAATTAATTGAACCTTTGTATTGACATTGTGAGGTTGAAATCTAATGATCTCAACCCATGATTAATTTGATATAAAGAACTTTGTTCAATTCCTCATTAAAAGATTATTCTACACATGATTGTACTCTAATGATCTAAGTATATAATTCGGACTGTAATTAATTAATTATGGAATGAGTGATTATTTAGACATAAAGAGTAATCATGGAACCATTTCCATGTCCTTGCATGAGAAACCAATGTCTCTCATGCAAGTTGACCCAAAAATATGTTCTTTATTTATTTTGTCTTTTCCGTGTTGTGTGAAACAGCTAGTAAGAGATATAACAGACTAATGTTGGCGGGTATTCCCACACGGATAAACTAGCTCGTGCTCTGTATATTAATTACTAGATGTTATTTTGCATGGTTCGGATAGTGGTCGGTGGAAGCCTTGGCGGTTCGTCCATCCGGGATTATAATAGCTGCTCAGCTGACTCCTATCCGGATACAGTTTCCTTTTCTTTATCTTATTTTCAAACCTGAATTTTGAGCTGTAATATTATCCAATAGTGTCGATCAGCACTGTCTGAATAGTACTACAGTGAGAAAATATGTAGGTTTTTCTCTCATTTCACAGATAGTAGAAGTCTTGATGATAGCGATCACTATCGTTTAAGGTCTTCTGCTGTCTAAAATCATCTCACCTTAATGATTAGGGAACTGGACCACAGATAACTGCAATCCAATTAACCCTAATTATTTTGCCATCTCTTTAGCCAAAATTCTTCTTACCGCCGGCTATTTCATCTCCGTGTCTCACATTCTGTCTAAACCCACCTTATATTTTGGGTTAATTTAATTTTACACTCCCTTATAAAATTATGCATGATATTATTATGTAAATATTGTGGTCTAATTATTTTGGGATCCTTCCCTTGGACACAGGAGTCTTGATCTTAATTAGACGTCTCACAATAAATTTCCAACAAAAATTCATTTATAAAATCCGGATCTGAGTAAGGGATAAATTCCACAGTTATGACTAATTTATATTCTACTGGAGGTTGATTTTGGGAAATTAGAAGCAGAGTCAGCGATTAGGTCTCACCTAGACTGAAAGGATCTGTGTTTTAATTGAGAGTCTAGTACCTGTTTAGGGAATGATTTTTCAAATATCAATTGTTTTCCAAAATTGTTGTGTGTTGGAAATCGTGTATTAAACAGGGCACTGAACCAGAGACCACTTGGACTCAGATAAGGTGTGGTGAGTAATGCTAGAGGAATAACATATGGGCCTTGGTTATTTTCTAAGGTAGGGTTGAGTATTCTTTCAACTGCTATCCTCCTCTGCCAAAGCCTATTTTTGAGTCATGGGTGAGTGCATCCGGAACGAACTAATTTATTAGTTCGTTTCATTAATTTGTATCTCATAACCATCTGAAAGGAAGTGAACACTGCGAGCGGTTCGCCGAGAGTCGGAAATTCTTGATCCACACCCGGTCATTCTGACTGGGGGCTGTCTTTCACTACCAGGGTCAGACTTTAAAAAAAACTTCCGAGTGATAGGATTTTTAAACGCTTTCTTTATCGCTTTCTTTTAAATGCTTTCATTAGAGGTCACTCGGTTGAATTGAGAGTTGTGTAACTGCTACTAGGACTGATAGTTAAGGGATAGTTCAGGCTTGATTAGAATCTTTGGGCGTGACATGGGGGAATGATAGCAGTACTTGGCATCTCAATAAATGATTTATCGGGTGTTGCTTGTCCACCACAGATAACTAACACACTCTTGCAAGGCATTGTAAGGGGAGTTATGAGTTTGTGGTATCTTTGATTTTGTTGACTTAAGAGCATGTAAATTCTGACTGTAAGTACCTGTCTGTTAAAGGGAACATAGTACAGAAAACATGAGAGTTAGCTAACTGAAAGAATTATCCCAAGCTAAGATCTGTGTAACAAAATGGAAGTTTAATTGTGTTTTATCTGAATCTTGTCCAATTTTTATTATTTTCTTCCTGTCCCTTCTGTCTCAATTTAAATCTGCTTTCTTAGAATAATTTTATCGCTTTCTTAGAGTTATTTTTATTGCTTTCTTAGATTAAATTTAATTCGCTTTCTAGAATAATTTTATCTGCTTTATTTTAATTGCTTTCATAGCTTAGTTTAAAATTCCGTCAAGTAGTTGATAATCAAACACAAACTTGAATCGAGTAACCGAGTGGAAAATCTTAGTAAACGACGTGGGCCCTGCTTCTATCGCACATCCTCCAGTGAACGATCCGGTCTTACTATAAATTACTGCAATTTTTTACTCCGTGCGCTTTCGGGGGCACAGTTTCTTAACACGAGTAAATAAAAACGTGACAACCTATAAATATATCCCTAATCCCAACGTCATCATCATAAATCGATTTTCATTAAATTAAATCAAAACCGGGATTATTTCCTTTTTCTATGATATTTTAGAAAATACTCGTGTTATGCAAATCTGTCAAAAGTTTCAGAAGCCGAGGCCAGTCCGAACTAGGGAATGGAACCCAAAGACAAGCATCGTCCCGAGTAGTGACACGCTTTCGATTGGGCAGTTCAAGTTTGACTTCGGGTCTAGTGCAAACATGATAGGGATGACCACAGCAACCGATGAGGAGTACTGGTCTGATTCCCAACCAGCTGTGGTCTTTTTTCAGAAGGAAGGAGAATACTTCAGCGAGGAAGAACCTATTGTGGACTTCTGTTTCGCCAAACTCGAAGCACATCGGCCTGAGGCCGAAGAAGAGAAAGTGGAAGAAGGGTACGAAGCATTTGTCCCCGAAGCTTAGCCAAGCACGATTTTACCTCCGACTACAAAGATGTCTCAGCATATGAGGCCTTTGTACGTCAAAGGCTGGGTCAACGGGAGACCACTCAGGAGAATGTTTATTTATGGCGGAGCAACCATCAACATTATGCTATTATCCACACTGACGAAGATAGGACGCTCGAAGGACGATTTATTGCCCACAAGGATGAAAGTATTAAGTTTCGTGGGAGCACAAACGGCGGCCGAAGGATGTATTTTAGTAGATGTAACAGTCGGAACAATCTCGATTCCGACTATGTTCTTTGTGGTGGATGCAGAGGTTCCGTATGCGGCCCTATTAGGCCGATGCTGGATCCATACTGCCAGATGTTTGCCATCAACACTTCACCAGAAGATATGGTTCTGGAAAAAGGATGTCACAGTTGAAGAAGTGGATGGTGATCAACCTCCGTTTCCAGTCAGCACAGCCGGCCGAATTGATGCGGTATTGTACGAAGAGCCCATACAACCATTCCAGACTTGGGGTTCGAGGTCCGGTATCAGGCCGACTCACCGCCAGGTGTTGAAGAAAGTATGATGAACGAAGAAGCTAAAGGAATGGTTGAGTTCGAATCGACCGAACTCGGATCTTAAGGAGAGAAAGGAAATTGGAGCCAACTCATGGATGCTATTCCAAAAGAAACACCAGATTTCAAAGCCCAAGATCCCTTGAAAACGGTCAATGTTGGTACAGAGGAGCACCCAAGGGAGATCCCGCTGAGTGCAAATTTAGATCAGCAGACAACGAGCCGATTCAAGGAGGTGTTGATAGAGTTCAAAGACTGTTTCGCATGGGACTACACAGAGATGCCAGGATTGGAACGATCAATTGTGGAGCATAGATTACCAATCAAAGAAGGGTTTAGGCCGCATAAACAGCCGGCCAGGAGGGCAGCACCCGAAATAGTCCCAAAAATAAAAGAAGAGATAGAGAAGTTGTTAGCAGCCGGATTTGTTAGGGCAACTAAATATGTAGAGTGCTTGTCAAATATTGTTCCTATATAAAGAAGAATGGGAAATTGAGAGTTTGTATCGATTTCCGAAATCTTAATATAGCCACTCCTAAAGATGAATACATGATGCCTATTGTCGATTTGTTAATTGATTCGGACGCAAATCAGGGGATGTTGTCTTTTATGGACGGGTATTCAGGATACAACCAAATCTTTATGGCCGAAGAAGATGTGCATAAAACTGCATTCGGATGCCCTGGAGCTATTGGGATCTATGAATGGGTAATGATTCCATTCGGGTTGAAGAATGCAGGAGTCACATATCAGAGGGCCATGAATTATGTTTTTCATGATCTAATAGGAGAGTACGTAGAGGTTAATATCGACGATGTCATGGTCCGATCCAGATATGTGGAAAGCCATTTGGATGATTTACGAAGAGTATTTGCCAGAATGAGGTTACATAGAGTTAAAATGAATCCAGCCAACTGTGCTTTTGGAGTGCAAGCAAGGAATTTTCTTGGGTTCTTGGTACACAACAAAGGCATTGAAGTTGATGCAAATAAAACCAAGGCCATCCAAGAAGCTAGGCCTCCACACGATAAGAAAAGTTTGCAAAAATTCATTGGACAGATCGGTTTCCTGAGACGATTCTTGGCAAATGCGGCCGGGAAATCGAAACCATTAACCGATCCACTAAGGTTGAAGAAAGAAGAGGAATTCAAATGGGGAACCAATCAACAGGAAGCCTTTGAACAACTGAAACAAGCTTTGATAAATCCACCAGTGTTGGTCCCACCAATTTTGGGCCGACCATTAAAGCTATATATAGCAGCGGCCGAAGAGTCTATTGGAACATTACTGGCATAAGAAGACGAAGAAGGAAGAGATCGGGCGATTTATTACCTGAGCCGAATCCTCAGGGATGCAGAACTGAGGTATTCGCCGATTTATAAACTGTGTTTAAGTCTTTATCATGCATGCCAGAAGTTAGAATATTATATCCAACCGAGGCAAGTGATTGTGGTGGCTTCGGTGGATATAGTCAAAATCCTGATGAATGATCCGATCAGCAGCCGAAGAATGGCCAAATGGGCCATGAAATTAAACGCATATGTAACACCCCGGTTTTTGGTCACCTAGGTCGGGATGTCACCGCCACATCCCCCTAGTAAGACACGGTTTCTCTGAGCTTACTAAAGAGATGCAAGGCTAGGTATTGCAGTATTTAAAAGTATTTAAATCATTCAAGACAGCCCATTCAATAATATCGGAAAATAATAATAGTATAGCGCAGCGGAAATAAATGGTTTAGTACAGTATCGCAACGGAAAATATAAATAGGGCCGACATGGCCAAAACACGGGTTAAACAGGCCCGTTCATAACATAGTCTAAAGTACGAGTTTAAAAGCAAAATAACATTTCCCAAAATCTCATGCATGAAACGTGCTCACACATGCTCATTCCACATATTCTGTAAGAAAAGGAATAAAAACGGTTTTGGTCAGCAAACTTGCTGAGTAAGTTAACACATGCATGATCGTAGGGTTTAAAAGCCATTAACCTTAATATTTTAATAAAAGCATGATAATAACATAATATTTAATTTAAGTTAATCAACTATCCAATAGCATAATTTATTTCAGGGCTCTATTTGATAACACATATCGTATGGTTTAGAATAATAGCCATAATTTAAAGAAATCATTTAAATAATTTAATTGGACGACAACATAATTTAATCTAATTTAATTTAGTTTAATATCCCCATTACATCCCCGATTTGGTATCTCAAAGTTTCACGATAGTATCGCGATGTCAACAAGTTTAGCCGGTAGCCCGGCGGCCGCAACCGTATCAGCCATACCCAGTACCACTCCGGAGCCTCGGGAAACCCATACGGATATTCACGAGAGTGTAGGCTCTATATTTCGCCGTTTTGGCAATATCACATTTCAAGTTTAGCGCGCGGGGTCACCATCGTCCATTAAGGCACGAAGTGAAGCAGTTAGGGGGCACCCTGCAGAGCACTCACCCCTAATTTTAATTTATCAAGTTTGTAAGGGGATTTAATTTTTAAAAATCTGACTTTAATTGTATTCATTTAAATAATAATATCTCAACTCGTTTCAACCCTAAAGGTTAATTCCATGTTTCAACAAGATTTCAAGATTTTATTTCCGGTAAACCACAGTTTACTCTAAAATTCGTCTAAAATCAGATTTAATTCCAAAAATTATAAAATTTCACATCTGACTCGGAAACGTCGAGATCTACAACTTTCGTGTTTTAACTTTTTCAATCCGAGATACCTAAATAGGTCAAAATCACCAATTTTCGCAGAAGAACAATTCTGTCCGAATTTAATGTATCACAGTTTAAAGATTTCGAATTCTACAATAGCACTTCAACTCCAAATTTGATGAAATTTTACGGAGATCATCTTAAGACAATTATCTACGACTTTCATGTTCGGCCAAAGATCTAAAACAGTCTAGATCCTATGTCAAAAGCGTGATCAAGATCATTCCTAAGTTCTGTCCAAGATTTCAAGATCTAGATTCAAGCAGTTCGGTTTCGGTGGGTTTTCACATATCAAATCGACTCCAAGAATTCTCAAAAATTTACAGTAGCTAGATCTAAGTCTTAGGAACATTTTTCGTGTTTTAAGTTTCTCCGTTTGAGTTCGTTTTAAGGTTCGGAAAAATTCATCAAATCTGTTGCGTCGGTAGAAAGTTTAAATTGACAGATTTTCGATTTCTTGTTAATCTTTTAGTTTTGCATGTTTTAATTCATCCCAAAACCATGTAAGAGTTAACTTACAGAGTTTATGAATGTCCGGGATCGTCTATTCAAAGGCGTGGCTTCCAGTCCGCCGTTTCTCCTCTCCGTTCGTCGGGTTCTACGATCTAGATCCAATACGAGGTGTAGAAGAGAAAAGAAGAAGATTAGGATTCGTTTTCGAATCGTTTATGGAACAAAGATTGGATCGAGACTTACCACGACTCTGAAGATGGTAGAATTTTCGTCCAACAGGTCTCGCCTTTGGTTTCGTGCCTCCGACAACTCCGGATTTAGGGTTTCGAATGCGTAGAAAATTGTAGGGTTTTGTAAAAGTATTCGGAGCTCCCAAGGGGGTTTATTTATAGATTTCCAGGTCCTAGGGCGTCCAACATCTTACCTAAGGGTCCTGGGTCGAGAGACGTTCAATCGAAAGTCGAAAAATCCGCGTTCGGGCGAGAGATTCACGCAACGGGCGAATCTGTCGCTTGGCGCGGCCGTGGCGTGCCCTTCCCCTTGTGACCGCGCGGCCACCGCGCCGAACTCGCCTGGACTTCGGTCCGGGCGGGTCGTGCGATCCGTCGTGCTTTTCCGCCTCTCTTTCGGGTTTCTATCCCTCTATGCTCCCGAATTCCGATTTCCGGGATATCTTCGGGCTCCTATTTTCTCTCTAAATTTTTACTCGGGTCTAATTGGATGTTTGGACTCGAATCCTCGAGTTCATTAGTGTCGGGTTTCGGTGTACAATTTATTTACCTTTAATCCATCCTTTTATTTAATTAAATTCCTTTAATTCCTTTTTAAGTTAAATCTCACTTCTCATTTCCTTATCTTTATTTATTTATTTATTTGCTGGATTTAATTATTTATTTATGGTATTTATTTTATTTATTATTTATTCATTTAATTATTGTTTTATTTTATGATGGAAAATTTGCGGGTATTACAGCATATGATTTGAAATATCAGCCACTCAGGGCTATGAAAGGACAAATTGTAGCCGATTTCCTGGCCGATCATGCGATATCGTCAATGTCCGACGATGTTTGAAGAAAAAGTTCGGCCGAAAGAGATAAACGAAATAGGGATAGTATATCCACATCCATGGGTGATGATGTTCGATGGTTCCAAGGCCGCCTCAGGGGTTGGGGCAGGGTTCACACTACATACGCCGGAGGGCAAGATATACAAATACTTCGTATAATTGTCGAATTCCTATACCAACAACCAAGCGGAATACAAAGCGTTGATTTCGGGGCTATAACGACTGATAGAAAGAGTAAAAGCTATTATAATCAAAGGAGATTCACAAGTGGTTATTCAATAGTTGTTAGGAGACTTTTCGGTAAAAATTTCTCAGTTGATCTGATTGTACGAAGAAGCAATCAGTTTATTGGAAGAATTCGACGAGGTGTATATCGAGTACATCCCAAGGGAAAAGAACGAGTTAGCCAACGAATTGGCTCAACACGCAACCAGATATCGGCTAATGCCGATAACAGGGAATGTGGAAATACATTTGGCCGAAACAGAAAAGGCCGAATGGATAAAAGAGATAGACGAACATTGGAAGATCCATCCGAAGCTAATCCGGCCGAAAAACGAAAGGCGATGGATTACATAATAATAGGAGGATTACTCTTCAAGCGAGCTATCGATGGAGTACTACTCAGGTGCGTCGGAGAAGAAGACGCAAAAAGAGTAATAGGAGAAGTACATTATAAAAATTATAAAATTTTGATATTCTAAAACTATGTGATTAGACGAGTCTAACAAGATCTCACATGATTATGTTTTTCTTATATAATTATAAAATTAATGAAAGTTACTCAATAAGTAGTAACTACTATGCAAATGTCTCACTTATATGAGAACGGAGGAAGTATTTTACACAATATATACCAATGGCTAACTAAATGACATGAGATTAGCGCTTCTTTAAACTAAAGCTAAATTGGTAGCTGAAGTGGATATTGTTTGCTGACAACTACGGGTGCAGAGGCTGTTGAGGAATTTGGAATGATATTGAAGATGTAGGTACCCTTAAATTTAATTCAAAGTTAAAGAAAATGCCTGATATAATCCTAATAATTTTATTTACACACGAATTAGGACTAAAGAGCCAATTCTGAAGTCAAGTTACAAACTAGAAAAATATTATAATTAATATATGGAAAAAAGGATAAATAGGTCCTTTTTCTTTTCAAAAAATTCAAATCAGTCCTTTTTCTATTTTATTACCAAAACAGTCCTCTACAAATGCTAATTATGTTCAAATCAGTCCTTTTTTCACTAATTATATTCTAATTGCTGACGTGGCAAGGGTTTTAATTTAAACCTGACACGTGTGCATAATATTAGTCCTTTTTCTTTTATCTTTTGTCAATTCAGTCCTAAACTTTTATTTTTTTCTATTTAGTCCTCTACCCCAATCACTCATTTTTATATTAATTGGCCTCAAACCTTTCAAATTATTTCATTTTAGGCCCAGAACCTTAAATTTTTTATTATTACTAATCCATTTATCAAATAAATGCACAACATACTTCCATAAATAAAATTAAACACCAAACCTCATATATTGGGTTCGACTGCTTTGTTATCAGGTCTTTCAAGTACCGGAATTTTACGGACTCTCTCTAATAACCACTCGACCGCAACCGATTGTTCATTGGTTTCCTTCAGTAACAGTCAACAGAATCTTACTTTGCGTCCTACCTTAGGATGTAGCAATATTTGAGTAAATGATTTAACTTGAATTTTTGGAAGGTTATGGATACAGGAAGCCTTGGTTTTATTGAAAAATATTAATATTATTAAAAATATTAAAAAAATAGCCTGAATTTTATTGTCCACAAAGTATGATTGTGCTGATTGTTGCTGAAGGAAACCAGAACCAATGAACCATCGTTACGGTCAGGTGGTTAGAGAGAGTTCGTAAAATTCGGAACTTCGAAGACCCGGTAACAAGGCGGTCAAACCCAATGTATGAGGTTTGGTATTTAATTTTATTTACGGAAGTATGTTGGGCATTTAGTTGATAAATGTATTAGTAATAATAAAAAAATTAAGGTTTTGGGCCTAAAATGAAATAATTTGAAAGGTTTGAGGCCAATTAATATAAAAATGAGTGATTGGGGTAGAGGACTAAATAGAACAAAATAAAAGTTTAGGACTGAATTGGCAAAAGATAAAAGAAAAAGGACTAATATTATGCACACGTGTCAGGTTTAAATTAAAACCCTTGCCACGTCAGCAATTAGAATATAATTAGTGAAAAAATGACTGATTTGAACATAATTAGCATTTGTAGAGGACTGTTTTGGTAATAAAATAGAAAAAGGACTGATTTGAATTTTTTGAAAAGAAAAAGGACCTATTTATCCTTTTTTCCATTAATATATTCATCTCAATCTTTGATCTGTTGAATATTTTTGGACCTTCTACATTTTTATGCCTTAAATCTTTGGTCATGGCGCTTCTTAGTGGTTTTGTTGGAGTCTACACAGAGGTAAATTAGCAACATATCCCTCTCGTTAATGAGTAATGCAACCTGTAATATATCCGGGAATTTTGTTGTTAATGGTAATGTAATTACTGTGAAATCACAAGACCTTGCTGATAATCATTCCTCTGTTTCAGATGATGTGATGAAACTTCATGCATTTGCTGTATTTAGCCTTGTTTTGATTTTCGCTAATTCTTTTTGCAGGCCAAAATTTAAAAAAGGCCTTCAAGAAACATTAATGTTCACAACTTCTGGTTATATGTATTTTGATGGCTTTCAATGCTTTTGCAATAGTGGTTCAAGAATTTGATGCTGCTGTGAACGAGTAAGTTACTGTGTTTTGTTCTTCTATTACTTATTGATTGTGGATATACATTTTCAAATTCATGCAGTTACTCCTGTATTGTAATAAAGAAAGACAGTTTCTGGCTTGGAGTTGAATTTATGCTGATTAGATAATCTTTGCTGGGCAATTTGCTTCAGAAGGTTTACTTACAATAGAATATATTTAAATTAGTTGCATTGGTGCACCATTTATAGTATCTCCAAAGTCCAAACCATATATAGCTCCAAAAGCCTTATGGTTCAAGAACTTACGGTTGGTTGTAACTTTTTATGATATGCATTACTTAATTGTTTTATTCAATATGAGAAATTAATCCTACATTTTGCTTTAAACTTTTCAACTAATAATTTTCCCTCTAAGGCTGATTACCTTGAGTTCTTGGCATATCTTGTAGCAAAATATTCCAAATGATGAAGTGGTTCGCAGGGTTTTCTTCTGTGCTGTATTTTTGTACTATTTGGTTAACACAATGTGCAACTCCCAAAATCAATTCATATTTTTGGTCAACAAGGGATTCTTTCTGAAATTGCAATAACCCGGTCAATCTGAGTTGTATATGGATTTGCAGACAAGTATTTTGAGGGTATCGACAACTTGGAGTATACAGGGTTTACAATGACTGAACTTCATCATGGTAGTTTGAAACCATTGTTTGTGCAGTAATAGCATCTGTTGAATCTTTGGTCACTTACACTTACGACAACATTTGAATGTCGATCTCTTTAGACAAAATTAAAAACTGATCTTGGGGTCCTTCACATAAAATTGAGTGATTGGTTACAAATATACTCTCTGTATACAAAGATTTTGTCATTGTGATATGTTGTCATTTGGATCTTAGGTTTGTCTCTTTTTGAAGTAGAATAGGGTCTTCTTTATTTCTCATACTCTCTAGTTTGTTGTGAATCTTTGTGTGGGATAGTGAAGGCATGGGGTTTAACTTGTAGGATGGCCATATTTGATTCAGACACTGAAGAGTTACTTGGGGATAAATTTGCTGGAATTTTGAAGAAGAAAAATTATTACAGAAATGAATATTCAACTTATAAGTGTACCTTAGTGGTGTGGCAACTACCATCCTATGACAATATGCATCATTACCCAAATGAAAGCAACTAATTAGCTTTTGTGTCAATACTCAATAGTATTCCATAATGTGCCTGTGTGCTATCTTTCCGGCTACTTATTAACTGTGGTGTAGGTTGGAGTTGAAAGTCAATTTAAATTTAAGTTTGTCTTGTGCATTTATCAGAAGAAGTTAATGCTCTTGCCGGCTTGTGATTGCAGAATAAAATTTTCATACCCTTTTCAGTGGGGAGCTCCTTCAAGTGCAGTTGCTCAAGTCTTGGAAATTCGCCCCTTAATAGGGATGTCAACTTTACCCTTAGGGTCGGGTAACCCGTCGGGTAATCGGGTATCGGGTAGGGTAGGGTAGAGATAATCGGATAATCGGGTAGGGTATTACCCGAAACCGAAATAAATCATATCGGGTGCGGGCAGGGTACGAATTTCATATATTACCCGATTACCCTACCCGATTACCCGATTAAATATATATATATTTATTTATTTATCTATATATACTTATATATATTTAATTTATATTATATATTGAGATATATTTATATGATTGTTTATTTATTTATTTATTTTTATATTTCAAATTTATTAACGTTTGAGATTTGACAGTAAAAAGATTTATGAATTTTTTACTGAATATTCTTAAATATTACAGTATTTATTTATGTTGCTTTAGCGGTTTCTTTTAAATATTCTTTTAAAATTTGTTCCCGTGCAATAATGAAGGTTTTATTTAATTTTTTATGGTTAAAAATAAGTTTTTTCTTTATTAAAGTGGGTCGGGTAGAGTTGGTTAACTATGTAATATTTAAGATTTCGGGTACCCGTTTACCCGCGGATAATCCGCATACCCGACGGGTATTGCCCGAATCCTACCCGATATTTGATTTTAGGGTAATAGGGTAGGGTAAGGGTAGGATAATTATATTTCGGGTAGTGAGTGGAGGTGGCCTACCCGTACCCTACCCTACCCGTTTACATCTCTACCCCTGAATTGGAAAATTTGGTTTGTTATAGGTCTTGGAGATATTTCATTTCATTTTTTTCTTCTCAAACTGGGCATATATATTGGTGCTTAATTTTTTTAATTTTGTCTCTCTGTCAAATTTTCGCAGATTTAAAGTTAAGATATCCGTCTGCTTTTGAACGCGGGAAGAATTTGGCCACCACATTGCATCCATGAGATGTGGCTTTAATAATAAATCAGTGAACAAGGCTTGCTAAATTATTTTTACTTGTTTTTCTAATTGTTAGTGATATGCTAAAATTGAGTTTTCCTATTGAATTTCTGCATCCCGATCCTTTTTCCAGCCTCTTATTTAGCTTTTACTTGAAGTGTCATTCTTAATTCCCTTGCCTCTACTTGCCGGTCGGGGCCAGGACCTTGTTGTGGAACATCGGCTACCCATTAAGGAGGGATTCATGCCATATAAACACCGAGAAATTTACATGCCATCTTTGCCCCTCATTCTCATTTTCTCCAGGGCTTTCATATTGTCGATCTTCCTATATTTGCTGCCCTAATTCCATATTTCGAATTTGTAGCGGAGTTCACCGGCAATTGGGCTTCTCGAATTCGATTTGCAGAGGAAATCATCGCCGACCGCGTCGCCTAATTGCAGATCGACGCCGTTTGAGTGGAGAAAAAGGAGCAAAGGTATGAGTTTTATTTCGATTTCCTTCATTTTCCCCGATTCCCCATTTCTTGTTATGATCGGCCGGAAATCCGCGCAGCAAAGGGGACTTGGCGGGGTGAAATTGGAGCTGGCAGCGGGAGGAGGAGGACCAGCCGACCTTCAGGTGTCGTGATGGGGGTGGTGCCGCGCAGTGGTGGGGGTGACGTGGCCTCGCTGGGCGGCATCGGGCAGCAGCAGGCCGCTTTGCAGCGCCGCTGACCATGAACGCTGCTGCTGCGCTAATCGCCGGCAATGGGTTCCCCTCGTAGGTGGGAGAGGCGATGCAGCTCCAGTTGTTTGGGGCTTTTATTTTTATTAATTTTTTTTCTAAATCTTTGCCCCGTTCGGTTTAAATCTTTGTTGTCTATAATACTTGTGTCTACCTTTATAGATACATTCAGTTTTAATCAACTTAGGCACTCAATGTGTTTGATTGAATGCCGGATCAGTACAACTTGTCGCCAATTGAGCCATGTCGAGTCTAAAGTCTGAACTAAGAAACTGACTCGCAGCAGATTTCAGATATTTGCTTATTGTTATTGTTTTATGGTATTTTGTGGCTTATAAGTTGAAATTCGTGGCGATCTTTCCGGATTTTCAATCAGAGGCTGCACATTTTTTTTAATCCTTGTTTTAGGTTTTATACCAGTTGAGATTAAGTTGGAATCAATCATAATTTATTATTTATTTTAGCAACATTAATGTTATTGTGCTTAACTTGGTAGTGTGAGTGTGAGATTGTGCACAGAATTGAATCGATTTGAGTGCTAATTTTTGTGGGTGAGTGTTTCTGTGCATGTTAATTGGCATCTTTGGACCTTTGATTTTGCTAAAACTTTCGCCTGTGGTTTATGGTGGGGTCCTCTGGTGAAATATCCCAAGCTCTGATGAATAAGTTTGCTGGATATGGAGGGTACAGATAATGTTATAGCTGACAATGCTGGAACTTTCGTTTGCACATCATTTATGTTCTTTATGAGGGTGGGTGGGTTAAGATTATTAGCTATTATGTTTAGTGATTTGATTCATTCGTTATTTTTATCCTTATTTGAAGCTCTTTAGTTATATTTGGCTCTCCAAAAAGCACAAGTTAGATAGAATTTAGTTCGCAAAGTTTGAAATTTATCCAGTTGAGTCGATGGATTATTCTGCTCTTTCCATAATTCTCTCTATAAAACACCAATTGCTTTGTGTGAGCTCTATGTTACTGTTGAGTATAATTCAGTTGCATGTGCATTCAAAGAATGGTTGTTGAGCTTCTGCTGCGGTCTGTGGTTTACTTTCTATTTAGTATTTTTGTTTAATGTTGTTAAAATATTTTGTTCATCTTTATTTATTGGTGAAATCATGTGACGGTAGAGCTTAGCAATTTTAACTTTAACGACTCTAATGAGCAAAATTGTTTGTTACAGTGTCTTCAAGACGGTAGTTTGCTTTCAAAGACATTATTTATGCATTGAATGTTTACCTTCTCACCATGTCTTATTATTCCTTACCCCTGAACTTCTTTTCTAGATGCGGCCATGAGACACGGAAGAGGGTAGTAGCATGCATAACAGACGTTAATTGCAGTAAACACCTGTGAGCACTTTTACTCTTGCTTTACGGTTTGTTTTTCCTCTGTTGTTCTTGATCTTTTGACCAGTTTTCTGTACATCTAAGTAACGTTGTCCTAAAGTTTGTTTCTTATTTTTCTTATTTTTTGTTTGAATTTGGATATTGCTTTTTTTTTTTCTCCCCGACTCTTATTTATCAGCTGTGCAAAGCTAATTGAGAGGAATTGTGTGAGACATTATGATAGCAATGAAAAGGAATCCTGGCGTCGAAAAGAAGACCGAGCTCCAATTGTTTATTCACGACGAGCTAAAGGAGGGCTAGCATATTTTGGTTTAATTGGAGCTATTGGAATGTATGAGTCTAAAAGTAGTAATTAGAATATTTGAATATGATATTAGTATCCTGCGTAAGATTTAGTAAATATTTAGTAAATATTTTATTGGGCTTTTAGGCCTCTTATGGAGTCTATATATTGTAAGTCTAATGGTTTAGAAATCATCTTGGGGAAAATTTATGTGAACCTGGTACAGGTTGGGCGGAATTTCTTTCCGTTAAAAGTTCTAAGTTTTGATATCAATAAAGATACATATTTTCAGGTGTATCAATTTGGTCCGACCTGCCGGATCTTCAAAAGATGGTTCACACACGATCAACCGATGTTGAAGCCCGTCTCACCACACTGGAAGAGACCATGGCAACTCTCACTACTGCTCACGACGAGACGCGCCTTCAGGTGGATGCTGTTAAGGCAACGCAGGTCCAGATACAGAGTCAGATGACCTCCCAATTTAATCAGCTCATGGCTGCACTCCAGGGAGGGCCTTCTCGCACCACAAGTACCCGCAATACACTACAGGCTGCCGAGGGTCGTTCCGAAAATATTCTACCTCCTACAGATGATCCGCTTGCTACACACCTGACACCTACTTCACAAACAACACCTACTGCTCTACCTAACGTTACTCTCCCAATTTTCAACGGTGGGGACCCAATAGGTTGGATTGGAAGGGCGGAACAACAATTTGAATTACATGAAATTGAGGGGAATCGTCGAGTCCTACTCGCCATGGTAGCTATGGAGGGCATGGCCCTCAATTGGTTCCGGTTTTTTAGGTCGAGACATGAAAACTCGTCCTGGCGTGAGTTCACACAAGCCATGGTGCGGAGGTTTGATGATCGATTTGCAGGGAGTCCATATGAGCGCCTGGCCTCCTTGAAGCAAGATGGGGATGTTGACACTTATATCGACAGATTTTTACAATTAGCACAACAAACTCCGGACTTGACTGAAGAACATGTTTTGGGATATTTTTTTAGCGGGCTCGACAGGGCCATTCGAAACCGATTAAGACCCTTAGACCCCAAGGACTTGGATACAGCAATCATGATTAGCCGGACTGTAGAAATTGAATTATTGGAATCTCATGGAAAAAGCTTCAGTCGATACGAAGCCTACCGAGGCCTAACACCCAACCGATCCGGAACAACAACTATTTCTAGAGGTGCCAACCAACAGCCAGGGCGTACGCTGGAACGGGACAGCTCCAAGGTTGGGCGGGACCACTATACTCAGTCTGCAACTTCTGAAAAATCAACGACAAGAGCTCCATTCAAGCGGCTATCACCATAGGAGTTCAGCGACCTCAGAGCCCGAGGATTATGTTTTCGTTGTAAGAAACCATATAGCCCGACTCATGAGTGCCCCTTAAAGCAGATTCGAACACTCATCATGGAAGAAAGTGACTCATGGGATGCAGAATTAGAACAGTTACAGGAAAAGGATGATGGTCCGTTGAATGAGGGGATTACTGACACATCTAAGGTTGGGGGAGATGCCTCTTTACCTCTTTACTCCTTGGCAGGATTTACCGGACCACAAACCATGCGAGTTTTTGGATCTTTAGAAGGGGTAACAGTCATAATACTGGTAGACAGTGGTGCAAGTCATAAGTTTGTTTCACAAGAATTAGTGGGGAAGTTGCCATTATCTATTCAACAAGCCGGGCTATTCACAGTGACTTTGGGAGATGGAAGAAGACTACCATGTAATGGAGTTTGTCGAGCATTAAAGCTAGGAATTGGCGATGCAAACATTATAGCCGACTGCTATGTGTTTCCTTTGGGGAGTGTGGATACCATATTAGGAGTCGCATGGCTACAGACATTGGGGGATGTTAAAGTGAACTGGAAGACGATGACCATGTCCTATAAACAAGGCACCAAATCTGTCACACTCCAGGGAGATCCAAGCTTGTCGCGCTCACCAGAGGCATTACACACTTTACTTAAAACCCCAGGGGCGGAATTTTTGGCCTTAGTAGCAGATCCAGAATTTCGTTTATCGACTAATGGGCCCTTGATCACTGCCTGGTCCGAGCAGAATGATGGAAATAATATCCAGCAGGTGTTAACAAAATTTGCACCTGTGTTTGCTGAGGCCGGGAAGCTTTGAAACTTTTGACAATTTCCGTCCCACGAGCTTTTGCTAAAATTATACCAGGTTAGATTTATTAAATGAAAAGCGTTATGATTCACGGGAAAGGGTTTAGGGGTATATCAGGATTATTAGTCTTTTTATTACTCAAGTGTGGTGCTTTGGTTTCAAATGGCGCTGTGGTCCTCTCTGTCATGAAATGTTGACAAATCTCATGGCATAGCCGGGATAGGTTGACCTTCAGCCTGTCGCACTGAGGATCCCCGGCAAATATGCCATGATACTTCTCATCAATTCTTGCCATGAGATTTCCTGCCATGAAACTTTTGACAGACTCCCACTACACGAGTATTTTCCGAAAAATCATGATCCTGGTTTAGGTTTTAATTAGTGAAACCAAATTATGATGGCGGGGTTGTGATTAGGGATATATTTATAAGTAGTCATGTTTTTATTGCTCGTGTTTAAGAAACTGTGGCCCGAAAGCGCACGGTGTCAAAAATTGCAGTAATTTATAGTAAGACCGGATCGTTCACTGGAGGATGTGCGATAGAAGCAGGTCCCACGTCGTTTTACTAGATTTTCCATTCGTATTGCTCAATAGGTTTGAAAGATGATTAATATCTACTGACGGGAATTTAAACTAGATCTTGAAAGCAGTTAAATTAGTCTACAAAGCAAATAAATCTATTCTAGAAAGCGGATAAGAATTATTCTAGGAATGCAGTAAACATTATCTACGAAAGCAGGGAAAAGGTGCATTGTGCCTACCGTGAAGTTGAGTCACAATGTAGACAGAAAGGACAGGAAGAAAAGAATGAAAATTGGACAAGAGTGAGATACAGCAATATTAAACTTCCATTTTCATACGCAGATCTTTGTTGGGGATAATTCTATCAGAGAGCTAATTCTCATGCTCTCAATAAGGCTTTCCCTTTAACAGACAGGTACTTGCAATATGAGTTTACATGTTCTTAAGACCGCAAATTCTAAGATACCACAGATTCGTAACTGCCCTGGCCTGGGTGTGTTACTTCATCTGTGGTGGAAAAGCAACACCCGACACATCATTTATTGAAATGCCAAGTATCACTATCATTCTCCCATGTCACACCCAAAGATTTGAATTCAGCCCTAAACTATCCCTTAACTGTCAATCCTAGTGGCAGTTACACAACTCTCAATACAATCGAGTGACCTCTAATGAAAGCGGTTAAAAGAAAGCGGTAAGGAAAGCATTTAAAACCTATCACTCGAAGGTTTTGAAAATCTGACCCTGGTAGTAAAAGACAGCTCCCCATCAGAATGAAGGAGTATGGATCAAGAATTCCCGGCTCTCAGTGAACCACTAGTGTGTTCACTTCCTTCCGGGTGATTATGAGATACAAACTAATGAAACGAACTAATAAATCAGTTCGTTCCGGATGCACTCACTCAGGACTCAAAAGTAGGCTTTGGCAGAAGAGGATAGCAGTTGAAAGAAAACTCAACCCTATCTTGGAAAATAACCAAGGCCTGGATGATGTTCCTCTAAGATTATTTACTACACTGTATTTGAATCCAAGTGGACCCCATCTCGGTGTAGCACTTAATCTTACATTTCCATCAACCAGCAATTTTGGAAAATAATGGATTTGAAAATCATTCCCTGTCAGGTACTAGACTCTCAGTTAAAACACAGACCCTTTCAGTCTAGGCGAGACCTAATCGCTGAATCTGCTTCTTAATTTCCCAAAATACAACCCTTGACAGAATATGAATTAGTCATAACTGAAGAATTTATCCCTTACTCAGATCCGGATTTTATAAAGAGGTTTTTGTTGGAAATTTATAAAGCAATATCTGTTTAAGATCTAGACTTCTATTGTCCAAGGGAAGGATCCCAAAATAAGTACAGACCAC
Source organism: Hygrophila difformis (assembly GCA_030278955.1). Lineage (NCBI taxonomy): Eukaryota > Viridiplantae > Streptophyta > Magnoliopsida > Lamiales > Acanthaceae > Hygrophila > Hygrophila difformis. Next base: position 13,968,012 of record JAOANR010000015.1, on the reverse strand, counting down.
AATAGTATATAATATTATCATGCATAAAGATATATGGAAGTGTAAAATTAATTGACCCAAAATATAAATGCGGGTCTAAACAGAAGGTGAAACACAGAATGAAGTGGTCAAGGGACCAAAGTAATGGCAGAATAATCAGGTGGACTGTAAACATCTACTGTCCAATTTCCTAATCACTCGGATGGAGCGAATTTAGACTGCTTAGACCCTATAATGGTGGTGTCAACACCAGTTGGGCCTCCACTGTCTGTGAGCTCGGATAAAAACCTACATGCTTCCCTTCTATAATGATCATCAGTTGGCATTGACTGATGCCAACTGACTCCCAGTACGGATTGGGATTCAGGTTTGGAAATTAAGATAATAAAAGTAAAACTGTATCTGGATGGGAGTCAGCCGAGCAGCTATTATAACCCCAGATGGGCGAACCGCCAAGGCTTCCACTGACAGTCATCCAGACCATGCAAAATAACAATTAGTAACTAATACCCAGAATACGAGCTAGTTGTCCATGAGGGAGTACCCGCCAACATTAGTCTGATGTATTCTTTACTAATGGTTCCACACAACACACGGAGACAAAATAAATAATAAATAAAAGAAGATCCCTTGTATGAGAGACATTGGTTTCTCATGCAAGGTTGTGGATTGGGTCCACAATTGATGGTCTTAAATAATCCTTCCTACCATAATTAATTACAGTCCAGATTATCTGTTTAAGCCATCGAGATTTTGTTTATACAAGAATGTTTTAATGGCAATTGAACAAAGGTCCTTTATTCATGATGATTATTGAAGTTTGATTATTGCTAATCTCAATCTTTAATCATTAATGAGTCAAGGGTTCAATCAGTTAAGTGATGCAAATGGAGAATCAAAATTTGGGCAGCATAACACCCTATATTGCAATTCCAGAATGTTACATCCTAACCCGTGGGGCTATGATGTGAGTGTTGCAATATAAAATAGGGAGAGAATGAAGTTTGTTTGAGATTAAATAGAGGGAGAGGAACCCTTGTCGCGATATCATAAATTTTGTCGCGGACCGAGATCCGCGACATGGACATCCCGACAAGTTTTTTAGAATTTTTTGCAGCATAACGCCTCTTTGTCGCTATGCAAGATTTTATCGCGGAACGTGGTTCCGCGACAAGGGTGACATCGCGACAAAGTGTTTTCAGAAAATTCCTAAAGCATTTGAACCCTTGTCGCTATGCACGGAAATTTTGTCGCGGAACGTGGTTCCGCGACAAGGTGTTCCGCGACAAGGTGTTCAAAGATCACGGAACATGGCATAATTTTTCTGTCTCAGAATGGGATTTTGTCGCGGAACGTGGCTCCGCGACAAGATGATTCCGCGACAAAAAGCCATGAAGACAAAATGCAAGAGTTTGGCTCCTTTGTCGCTATGCATGGACAGTTTTGTCGCGGAACGTGGCTCCGCGACAAGGTATTCCTCGACAAAGGGTTTTAAATTATGGAGACAAGTGTCTTGAAACACCTTGGTCGCGTAACAGCCATTTTGTCGCGGAACGTGGTTCCGCGCCAGAAGGCGGTTGGCGCCCAAGGTGGTTCAGGACAAAAGTCAGAAAAAGCAGAAATGAACAGTGGCATGCAAACAGCGTGATCTCACCCTATTTCAGATCAAAAAGCTATTCTAAGCTAAAAATAAGCAAGAAACATTCAAAATAAAGAAGAACATGCTTAAACAAAAATAACAAGGATGGGCAGAATATTAAAATAAAGCAGGAGTCCTAATCTAGGGTTTGATCACACATCCACACAACATTATCCATAATATGCCACAGTAAACATAAAAATAACAAAATGGGGGTCAAATGACCCCAAAATGAAAAAGAAAGCATAAATCCATGGGGTGTGAGACCCATTTCATGATTTGGGACACAAATGATGAATGTTTTCCCATATTATTGAAGAGGTATTGTTAATACCCATGATTTGGGTATTACAAACCCTAAAACAAGAGTTTATAAACCAAAACATAGTATAAAAATGGCTATCTAAGCAACTGTGAACAGTAAGAACACTAAACTAAGCTAAACTAAGAGCAAAAATTAAATAATACATGAAAACAAACCTAAACTACTCTACCTAAGGAGGAACTCCTAAGCTTGCCTGCAAGAGCTCTACAAGAATTTTAATCTCTCTACTGGCCAACCCTTAGCTCATGGGAGACACCTCATATTTATAGAAGTGTAACCCTAAGCCCATGGGCCTTGATTCTAGCCTATTGTGTCTTAAGACATCACACACATCACAGCTTTGTCTCGGAGCATCAAGTTGGTCGCGGAACACACTGCATGTGGCAAGGCTTCTCGACTGGGTCTTGTGTCTCTATTTGTGCATCTTGGTCGCGGAACATGCCTTTGTCGCGGAACACTGCATCGCGACAAAGGTCATCGCGCCAAGGGGCTTGGCTGGTCTCCTCTTCATTTGGGCCACTTGGTCGCGGAACATGCCTTTGTCGCGGAACACTGCATCGCGCCAAGGGGCTTCCGCGACAAAGGTCTTCCTGGGCCTGCTGGATTGGGCCAGATGGGCCGAAAATATTCTTTTTGTGGGCTTTTCTATCTTTTTCCCATCTTTTTGTTTCCTTTTCTTTTTCTCATGTTTTTGGATTTTTCTAACATAAATATGTAATAAAATTACATATTTATGTCTATTTCACACCAGCTTATTATTTTTACAATTATGCATAAATTAGTCCAATTCGACTGCTTTCTTACTTAATGTAAGACCGGAATGCGATCAAATGCCCGTTTAAGACACGGAAATGGATTGAAAATAATGGTCATTTTTGGCCATTATCAACATCCTCACATTTAATACTGATCGTCCCCGAGCAGTCAGAGTCAATGTTCGTAAGAACACGGACTCTACATATTCAATTCTATTTTGTGGCTTCATAAATCACATCCTTTTTGGATTGGGATAAGACAATCAAAAATTACAAGTATTGAATTCCCTTGATTGCAGTGTTTAATGAAATGATACTTGCTCACTACATCGGGCCTACAAATCAAACATCATTATCAACCTTTCATGAATATCATGTTTGAACAATGCAAAGATTAGGGATGAGAATTAGAGGATGACATGAACATGTGTAATAAGACAAAGCCTCACATATAAGAGAATCGGAAAAATTCACTCACTCTCGATTGAGGTTTAATCATGAACGCTCAAAATCACATTTAATTAAATTATCCCATAAGCTTGCAATCAGACCAATTCGCCACCGGCTCATTTCTTCAAATCGAGATCACGAGGTCTTATTTGAGGGTTATAACGGGGCGTACGGTTGTAACATTAGGTGGGAAAAGGGAATTATTGGGCTAAGAAGTGGCAAGAATTAATTCCATCATAACTTGGCATTTTTATTTAAAATTTATGATCATCAATGTTTCTCTCTTTTTGGTTTTCTTTTGCATGACATTAGACTATTGTCTAATTGCTTGTCATTCGCAATTTATTGATGTTGAATGAAATTCAACTTCTCTCTCTTTTTTTTTTTTTTTTTTTTTTTTTGATGATCATAATTTTAATGCCTTTGATAGAATTCATCCTTGCACACTTGGGTTTGAATTTCTTGGTCTTTTTGTAAGGCTAGGAATAATATAAAGGGCTTCAAAGAAAAATTAGGCTTATAGGCTCCAATTGGTTAATCCTAAAGGGAAAATATTTTTGGGTTTGGATTTCAAACGAAGGCCAAAAATTTGGGTTTTTCTAAGTGCCTCGATCATATGCTCGATTTCGGGAATATGGCATGGTCTTGAATCGGTCACAATTGCAAATTCTAGTTTCCTTTAATCAAAATGATTCACACATCAAAGAAAATGAATGAGTAAAAGTGACTCATGGCTCAAATCTCACAAGGTTGGGTTAATTCATGTCATACAATATTCTCAAATTTAATCCAAGCTTAATTCTAACAATTTATTCAATCGAAATCTCTAACATGCAGATTTATTACCCAATAAGCTGATCGCATCATTAAATTTTTATAGCTCAAAACCTCAGGAATTCATTTCATGCATGTCTTCAATTATATTATCCCAATTTGAAAGTCTGAAAATTTAATCATAAGCCTAAATTCAACCTGTGAATTTAGAGCAAGTTTATGCATATTTTTGCTGGTTATTTAATTGAAAGCAGTAAAGAGGCACTGCTGACATACTGAGTATGTCAACAGCACATTTTTGGCCTGACAGTCACTTATTCATCTCGGACTGTGCAGACATCTTTTCAAAGGAAAGCAGTAAAGAATTGTTCAGTGGTCTCAAAAGCTGAGTTCCAATTTAGGGAAAGCAGTAAATACATCCGTGGCAAGGGATTCTCGTGAAGTTAATACAAACCTGCACACACAAAAGGAGGATTCCCTTGCAGATTACTACTACTAGAATGGAAATGAAATAGAACCAGGTAAAGTGGAACTAGGATTCTTCCTTTCTTCTTCAGGGCATGTATCGGAGCCAGAGGACACAGCTGGAAAGCTCACAACGCAGGCACCAATCGCGGTTTCTCAGAGGTGCATGCCATCTTGGGCAGTAGACTCTGACTCCTTGGCCTGCCCACAGTTGTGGGTTGTCTGGGTTGTCTGTTATCCAAGCGAGGACGTTGGTGGAAGTGTACCGAAAAACTGATCGATCTGTCACCATCCTGTCGATCATTCTGATCCCCTGCTCAACTTGGCTTTCATCCGTCTTACTCATAAGCATCAATCCGCGGGTGAAGATTGACGTCTTATGGTTGTCCTCAAGTCCCGGGCGTAGCAGTTCACAAGCGCGCTCCTCATTCCCCTCTGCAAATGCCCTGAGTGCTGGGATGAGCTGAAGATTGAAGTTTCCTGCCGCTGTGCATATTCGCAGGAATCTCTCTTTCTGCCGACGGATCCTCACTTGCCATCTCTTCACAGTGGAGGTGTTAACCTCGCATCGCTTGTACACGATAGTAAGGTTTCCAGCATCCCTGAGCTTCTTGCATACACGTTGCGCGGCAAACACCTCCCTGATTTCATCCTCTCCTATCCGGGAGAGGATTTCACCAAGGAGTTCTAGCGGTAAGTCCAGCAACTTAGTTCCCTCTGGAGCAGGGTCTGGAATGGGAGGATTACCCCAGAAAAGATAAGAAGCGATGAATCCAATTTTTATGTAATTTTCGGAAATTATTCAAGTTCAGAAACCAACATCCTCACATTTAGAGCTTTGCTCTAGATGTGAGATTATTAAATTTATGACTTGAATTTTAATTTAAAGCACATGCAAATAATATTTGGTTTTAAATGGGCTAAAGAGCCCAAAATAAAATAAAATTGGCCATTGGGCCTAAAATCTTTTTAATGGGCCATAGGGCCCAAAAGTTTTCAGTTTTATTAAACAAGTCCGAGACACTTGTTGGAAGTGGAATGAGATGGATAGATGGAAACGGAATGCTCGAATATTGGAATGTGCAATGGAGACGTGGCGGAACGGATCTGCTGTTTCTGGATAGCTTGGACTGTTTGGACAGTTAAAGCATCCAAAAATTTGCAAACACTGTTTTTAATTTTTAAAAATGGTTGACTTGTTTTATTTAACAAAGGTGGGATGTGAGTGGTCCCATTTTGGATTTTTGAAAAGGATAGCAGTTGGGTGACAAAAGTGCTGCTATCTTACTCATACTAGTGTTCCATTGGGAACAAAAGACTCAAGTCAAACATTAAACAAAAATGACTCTTTTTGTCTTTTTCTAAAAGTTGCTTTTATTAAAAGTGGAAGCTTCCTATTGGGTGTTTGTACTATGTTTCCATAAACAAACAAACATTTATTCCCATGAGATTTCTAACATGGGGACAAATGTGCCCAAAGAGATCTTACCTCTTTTATTACACCAACTCAACACTGTGCACATCACATCAGGATCAATCAAACCAACAACATCAAGATATTCAAAACAATACCCAAATGTTCATCAGTTTGTTCTTTCCAGTTTTAAACCTTCAACAACTTATCCATTACCAGTTTCAAGATGGGGTTTCAGGCGTTTCAAAATGGTGCTCATAACCGAGAGCACTTTGAAAACTTCCAAAAATCTAAAGTTAAATGCACACATTAACCACACCACACCAAGAACACAACAAAATAAAAAAACAAAATAAAGGGTCCGAATGGGTGCTATGAACATGGCGAAAACAGGGTTTACCCTCTCCTCCTTGGCTCGGGTCTAGGCACGGGTCCAAGGTTTGGGAGGAGTCCATGAAATCGGTCCATAGTTTCCCCTTGAAAAAGGAGTGCAAGAGTGCGAAGAACACGTGGTGTTCGTTCGGATGAGAGAAAAATGGGGGAAAAGAAGATGAAGAAGTTGGAGGAAGTTGAAATGACAAGAGAAAGTGAAAAGAAACTGGAGGGGGTGGGGGGGTATAAATACTTGAACTTTTGTCGCGGAATCCAAGACTTTGTCGCGGAACCAGGTTCCGCGACAAGGCATAGCGACATCAGAGAGGTCGCGGAGTTGAGGGTTGGTCGCGGAGTCATGCTCCGCGACAAGGCTACCGCGACAAAGCTCAGTATGGAGACAAGGTCAACGCAGATCATGTCGCGGAGCAGGGCTTGGTCGCGGAGTCATGCTCCGCGACAAGGTGCATCGCGACAATCACCGGAGAATGGTTAAGAAGGAAAAGGGAGTTTGTCGCGGAACAGGGCCTGGTCGCGATGTATGACATCGCGACAGAGGACCTTCCGCGACAAAGAATTTTTGAATTTTCAAATTTTCTTGGACTGGGCCCGAGTGTGATGTGGGCCCGAGTCCATTTTATTTGATTTGGGCTGAATAAATTCAGTCCAAGTAAATTCAAAATGCTGGGCTGAAAATTAAACAATCCACTTGCATAAAATTAGGTTGGGTTAGTTCCATTTATCTGTGAATTTTGTTTCGGGTATTGAATTTCTTCAATTCCCGAAAACGTTTTCTTAGACTTATGGAACTAATCCAACCAAGAACCTGGTTTTCCATGTTACTCTTATCTGCTCCTCTTTTTGGTGGTTCCGAACTTCTGCAAGATAGATGAATGAAATGCATTAGATTTTCTCCAAATATCAACATCCTCACATTTAGAGTCTTAGTACTCTAAATGTTTAATTGATCTTTGGGTACTTGCTCGTCATGAAATAAGTACTGTAAATATATACTATATATATATATATATATAAACTAAAATTTTTGTGTTTTTTTAAAATGCTGTTTCTTATTGAGTGTAAGCCGGGTCTGCCACTGCTTGGCTTTCTTTCTCCGGATCGAACTGTCCGAGGTACTCTTTTAATCGTTGTCCATTCACCACTATGTCGCCCCTGCCAGTTCGAATCCTGACAGCTCCGTTTTTGAACACCTCTAGTACTTCATGTGGTCCTTCCCATCTAGATTTGAGCTTTCCGGGGAATAGCTTCAACCTAGTACTGAACAATAACACATGTTGACCAACATAAAAATACTTAGGTTTGATCCGGCGATCGTGCAACTTCTGGGTCCGCTCCTTGTAAATTCGAGAGCTTTCATAAGCTTGCGCTCGTATTTCCTCAATTTCATTGAGGTCCAACTTACGTTTGCTCTGAGCAACTTTCGGATCGAAGTTAAGCGTTTTAACGGCCCAGTAAGCTTTATGCTCTAGCTCTACGGGTAAATGACAGGCTTTTCCGAAGACCAGCCTATATGGAGACATCCCGATGGGAGTCTTATATGCTGTGCGGTATGCCCATAGAGCATCATTGAGCTTACGTGCCCAATCCTTACGGGTTATCCCGACAGTGGCTTCGAGTATGTGTTTGATTTCGCGATTGGATACTTCGACTTGACCACTAGTCTGAGGATGGTAAGGCGTGCCTATCTTATGGAGGATCCCATTTTTACTCATTAAAGTTTCAAAACCTTTATTAATAAAGTGTGTTCCTCCATCAGATATCACCACCCTAGGTACGCCAAATCGACTGAAAATGTTGTTCTTGAGGAACTTGATGACTTGGCTACCATCATTGGTCGGTAATGCGACAGCCTCGACCCATTTGGATACGTAATCGACAGCTACCAAGATATAGTAGTTTCCACCAGATGGTGGAAACGGTCCCATGAAGTCAATGCCCCATACATCAAAGATCTCAAGTGTGAGAATCCCCTTTTGAGGCATCTCATCCCTCTTGGAGATGTTTCCTAATCTTTGGCATCTGTCACAGCCCTTAACAAATGTCCTGCAATCCTCATAGATGTGAGGCCAATAAAATCCACATTCGAGGACCTTGTGGGCCGTTCGAGCGGGACCATGGTGACCTCCATATTCTGATTCATGGCATTTTCTGACAATTTGATAAGCTTCATGCTCGGTCACACATCGCCTGATTATTAAATCAGGGCAGTGTTTGAAGAGATAAGGTTCTTCCCAGAAGTAACTTAATACATCTCGTTTGAACTTATTCCTCTGATGATAGTTCGAAAACTGTGGGGTTACTCCGCATGCCAAGAAGTTAGCGATGTCGGAAAACCATGGACAAGCTTGATTATGCAGATGCAACGCGAACAACTGTTCGTCCGGGAAATCTTCATTGACGGCTTTTTCCTTTTTATCATTATCTAATCGAGATAAGTGGTCAGCAGCACCATTATCTCGACCTCGCCTATCTTTTATTATGATGTCGAATTCTTGCAACAGAAGTACCCACCTGATTAATCGAGGTTTTGCATCTTGTTTGCTAAACAAGTATCTCAATGCTGTATGATCGGTGTATACTATGGTCTTTGTACCTATCAGGTACTGCCTGAACTTGTCAAACGCGAAGACTACAGCATACATCTCTTTCTCCGTTGTGGTGTAGTTAACTTGGGCTTCATTCAGGGCATGACTTGCGTAATGAATTACGCAGTGTCTCCCATCCTTATGTTGTCCAAGAACTGCGCCTACGGCGAGACCACTAGCATCGCACATTACCTCGAAAGGCAGTGACCAATCGGGTGGTTGCACTATCGGTGCAGAAACCAACATCTTCTTGAGCGTGTCAAAGGCTTGGACACACGCTTCATTTATTAAGAAAGGATTTTCTTTACAAAGCAGATTAGTGAGCGGCTTGGCAATTTTAGAGAAATCCTTAATGAATCGCCGGTAAAAACCGGCATGCCCTAAGAAGCTCCTAACTGATTTGATCGAGTTAGGAAGAGGGAGATTGGAAATGATGGAAACTTTGGCTGGATCAACTTCAATGCCTGCACGAGAAATGCGATGACCTAACACTATGCCCTCAGTGACCATAAAATGGCACTTTTCCCAATTTAAAACCAAATTAGTGTCCTCACACCTCTTTAAAATCTTAGCAAGATTGGTCAAACAATCTTCGAACGTATCTCCATACACAGAGAAGTCATCCATGAAGACCTCAATGCATTTTTCGATAAATTCAGAGAAAATAGACATCATGCATCTTTGAAAAGTAGCAGGTGCATTGCACAAACCAAAAGGCATCCGTCGATAGGCAAAAGTGCCGTACTGGCAAGTAAAAGTGGTTTTCTCATGGTCTTCACTGGAAATAACAATCTGATTATAACCAGAATAACCATCCAAAAAGCAATAAAACTCTCTCCCTGCCAACCTCTCAAGCATCTGATCAATGAATGGCAATGGAAAATGGTCCTTGCGTGTGGCCTCATTCAGCTTCCGGTAATCGATACAAACTCTCCATCCGGTCACTGGTCTGGTTGCAACCTCTTCTCCTTGCTCATTCTTGGTTATGCACATCCCTCCTCGTTTGGGTACGACCTGCACCGGGCTAACCCATTTGCTATCAGAGATAGGATAGATTATACCAGCATCTAAGAGCTTGATAACTTCTTTCCTTACCACTTCCTGCATAAGGGGGTTCAATCGCCTCTGAGGTTGACGGGAGGGTTTAAACTCTTCTTCCATTAGAATCTTGTGCATGCAAATAGAAGGGCTTATTCCTTTTATATCAGAAATGGTCCAACCTATTGCATGTACATGTTTCTTAAGAACGTCCACCAGAGCGTTTTCTTGCTCTTGGGAGAGCTTAGCCGAAACAATCACGGGTAACTTTTTATGTTCTGCGAGAAACGCGTACTTGAGATGATCGGGTAATGTTTTAAGTTCAAGCTCTGGTGGACATTCAACGGAAGGGAGTAGTTTGCGAGAATTGGGTAGTGGGAGAACAGATTTACCTTCGGGATCCTGCATCAGTACAGGATCCTCTTCCTCCTCTTGGTTGGCGTCATCATGGAAGTCGATGCCGTCAAATTCCTCCAAATCCCCTGTTTCGGGATCGGCGAAGTGAACGGCTTTGCATCCTTTGTGCTCCACGCCAGCAGGCTTCAGTACCTGCTTTGATAGTTCATCCAGCATCATTTCACAATCAAGTTCAGAGTCTGGCTCTTCCCTAACTATTACATTTTCAAATGAGAAACAAGAACTGTCATTCGGAAATTTCTGCAATTTCTCCATATCAAAGATGATCTCCTCGCCATCGACCCTTAAGGTGACTTTTCCGGATTTAGCGTCAATCAGTGCACCACCAGTGGCTAGAAATGGGCGTCCAAGGATAAGCGGCATTTCAGAATCCTCTTCAATGTCGAGGACGATGAAGTCGACCGGGAAAAGAACCTGCCCGGTTTTGACCACAACATCCTTGAGGATTCCTACGGGCTGAGTGATCGATCTGTCTGCAAGTTGCAGTCTCATCTTGACCGGTTGAATTTCTCCAAGCTTAAGGCGAACAGCCATAGCTAGTGGCATCACATTGATGCTTGATCCTAAATCACAAAGCCCCATACTCACTTTGGCCTTTCCGAATTGTACTGGAAGTGTGCAACATCCGGGGCCCTCTTTCTTTTCAGGCATTCTCCTCTGAATGATGGCACTGCATGTGCTGTTGAGAATAATTACCTCTTCCTGCTCAACCTGCCTTTTTCCTGAAATCAATTCTTTCAAGAACTTAGCATAGATGGGCATGTCGGAAATCATTTCTGTGAGAGGAATGGTTATCTCTACAGACTTTAATCGTTGCAGAAATTTCTTGAATTTAAGATCATGTTCTTTATTTTTAAGCCGCGCAGGATAAGGAATCCTGGGCATGTACTTGTTATTAGCAATTTTTGGTGGTGAAGGGAAGAAAGTTGTACCTTCACCTGTACCCTTATCTGTTTCAGCCATTTCAGGCGCAGCTTCAGTCTGCAATTCGGCTGTCTCTTTTTCCGCTTCGTTCCCATTATCAGCTTCCTTACCAGCATTGTCAACAATATCATCTTCTTCAAATTCCGCTCCAGTATCTGCTCCCTTTGGTCCAGCTAGTACTCTTCCAGATTTCAAGGTTATTGCCTTGCATTGCGGGTTCTTTTCCGCAGTACTAGGCAATGTTCCTTTGTCCCTTTTCTGCATCTCGTTAGCCATCTGTGTAACTTGGGTCTCCACATTTCTGATGGAGGCCTGCAGTTGATTGTTGATCTCTTTCTGACTAGTGATGAAATCAGTCATCAGATTCTCAAGCCTTGAAGGAGGCTTTTGATTCTGATTCTGATTTTGATGCTGATTCTGATTCCACTGGCCTTGGTTTGGGACAAACTGAGGCTGGAAACTCTGATTGGGCTGCAAGTTCTGGAAATTCTGAGGTGGCCTCTGCTGGATCTGAGGTTGGAAACCTGGATTCTGAAAGTGTTGGCCCCTGTTCTGATTGAATCCTTGGTTCTGCTGAGGGTTGAACTGTTGTTGCTGTGGCTTGTTCAAGAGATGTGAGTTTAAGGCGTTGTTGTTTGAATAAGACAAATTCGGGTGTCTATTTGGAAAAGCTCCTGCATAGTTACAGCTCTCAGCTGTGACTTGCTCGCATGTGTCAGTTGCATGAGCACCTTGACACAGTCCACAGATCACATCAGTTTGCTGTCCCTGCGCAGAACTTCCAACTCCTTGATTTACAGACAACGCTGCCACTTGCTCTTGAAGCTTTTCAATGTCTGACTTCTCTACTGTACCTACAGCGCATAAACTACGAGGGGGAGTGAGATTACCATCATCAGTCAGGACAGAACGGTTGACACTCATGGCTTCAATCTTTGCCCAGGCTTGGTCCATAGGTATGTAGAGCAAATGTTGACCACCAGCAGCATCAAGCATGGATTTCCATGCTGGGGTCAGACCACTGTAGAACTTTCTCAGTCTCTCCCAGTCATGGAAGCCATGTTGAGGACACTTTCTGAGTAGGTTGAAGAATCTTTCCTTTGCATCATACAAGGACTCGTCTGGTTTCATCTTGAATTCCGCAATTTTGGAGCGGCATTCATCCACCTTGGACTCCGGGAAGTATTTTGCTAGGAAGTTTCTGATCACATCTTCCCATGTAGACTTCTGATTTACGGGCAGTGACTTGTACCATGTTCGTGCTCCGCTTGTCAGAGAGAAGGGGAATAGCCTTAGTCGAATAGTGTTTGCGGGTACATCACGATTCTTGATCGTGTCACACAATTCTAGGAAGGTTTGCAGGTGATCATGGGGATCTTCATGACTTGCTCCGGCAAACTGGTTGCTCTGGACTAGATTGATTAGGGCCGGTTTCAGTTCGAAATTCCTGGCCAGGAATGGAGCTTGTCCAGGAATGTTCAGATATGGCTCTAAAATCGGCTGCATATAATCAGCAGCAGCTGCTGCTTGATGATTGTTCTCAGGCCCGCCTTGGTACTGCTGTGGGTAGTAGTTCTGAGGCATGAAATAGTTCCTCGGATCATTGAAATCATTCGGATTCGGGGGATTCTGATGGGGGTTATGGTATTGCTGATTCTGTTGGTTTGGGAAATTTTGCTGATTTGGTTGATTTTGGTTGTTTGGTGGGTTTTGGTTCGGGTTGGGAGGGGGTGCCTCGAAGTGCTGCTGCTCCATGTTTGGTGGATTCCCACCTCCTTGTATGATCTGGGGAGGGGGATCATCCAAATCATCATGATCAGCATCTTCGGGGTCTTCCTCAATGTTGTGAAGTGGGGGATTGGGTTGAATGATTGGTGGGATGTCAGGGTTTGCCATTTCGGAAATATCGCTGCTGGTGCTTGGCGAAAGTAATGCCTGTCGTTCCCGTTCCCTTCTTCGTTTAGTCTCCGCCCTAAGACGTCGAGCTGTCTTTTCTATCTCTGAATTAAACGGGATCTCGGCTGGCGTCTGCTTCCTCCTTTGCATAGAACAACGGCTTCAATAATGACAGTACCTGTACAATCCCCAGGTTAGAAGTGGTTCTGAAGGTGAATATTTATAATTATATGTATAGGCTACTCTAGGAGCAATGAGGAATGTAACTCTCTAAATAAAACGGCGCTGCATCCTCCCCGGCAACGGCGCCATGAAACTTTTGACAATTTCCGTCCCACGAGCTTTTGCTAAAATTATACCAGGTTAGATTTATTAAATGAAAAGCGTTATGATTCACGGGAAAGGGTTTAGGGGTATATCAGGATTATTAGTCTTTTTATTACTCAAGTGTGGTGCTTTGGTTTCAAATGGCGCTGTGGTCCTCTCTGTCATGAAATGTTGACAAATCTCATGGCATAGCCGGGATAGGTTGACCTTCAGCCTGTCACACTGAGGATCCCCGGCAAATATGCCATGATACTTCTCATCAATTCTTGCCATGAGATTTCCTGCCATGAAACTTTTGACAGACTCCCACTACACGAGTATTTTCCGAAAAATCATGATCCTGGTTTAGGTTTTAATTAGTGAAACCAAATTATGATGGCGGGGTTGTGATTAGGGATATATTTATAAGTAGTCATGTTTTTATTGCTCGTGTTTAAGAAACTGTGGCCCGAAAGCGCACGGTGTCAAAAATTGCAGTAATTTATAGTAAGACCGGATCGTTCACTGGAGGATGTGCGATAGAAGCAGGTCCCACGTCGTTTTACTAGATTTTCCATTCGTATTGCTCAATAGGTTTGAAAGATGATTAATATCTACTGACGGGAATTTAAACTAGATCTTGAAAGCAGTTAAATTAGTCTACAAAGCAAATAAATCTATTCTAGAAAGCAGATAAGAATTATTCTAGGAATGCAGTAAACATTATCTACGAAAGCAGGGAAAAGGTGCATTGTGCCTACCGTGAAGTTGAGTCACAATGTAGACAGAAAGGACAGGAAGAAAAGAATGAAAATTGGACAAGAGTGAGATACAGCAATATTAAACTTCCATTTTCATACGCAGATCTTTGTTTGGGATAATTCTATCAGAGAGCTAATTCTCATGCTCTCAATAAGGCTTTCCCTTTAACAGACAGGTACTTGCAATATGAGTTTACATGTTCTTAAGACCGCAAATTCTAAGATACCACAGATTCGTAACTGCCCTGGCCTGGGTGTGTTACTTCATCTGTGGTGGAAAAGCAACACCCGACATATCATTTATTGAAATGCCAAGTACCACTATCATTCTCCCATGTCACACCCAAAGATTTGAATTCAGCCCTAAACTATCCCTTAACTGTCAATCCTAGTGGCAGTTACACAACTCTCAATACAACCGAGTGACCTCTAATGAAAGCGGTTAAAAGAAAGCGGTAAGGAAAGCATTTAAAACCTATCACTCGAAGGTTTTGAAAATCTGACCCTGGTAGTAAAAGACAGCTCCCCATCAGAATGAAGGAGTATGGATCAAGAATTCCCGGCTCTCAGTGAACCACTAGTGTGTTCACTTCCTTCCGGGTGATTATGAGATACAAACTAATGAAACGAACTAATAAATCAGTTCGTTCCGGATGCACTCACTCAGGACTCAAAAGTAGGCTTTGGCAGAAGAGGATAGCAGTTGAAAGAAAACTCAACCCTATCTTGGAAAATAACCAAGGCCTGGATGATGTTCCTCTAAGATTATTTACTACACTGTATTTGAATCCAAGTGGACCCCATCTCGGTGTAGCACTTAATCTTACATTTCCATCAACCAACAATTTTGGAAAATAATGGATTTGAAAATCATTCCCTGTCAGGTACTAGACTCTCAGTTAAAACACAGACCCTTTCAGTCTAGGCGAGACCTAATCGCTGAATCTGCTTCTTAATTTCCCAAAATACAACCCTTGACAGAATATGAATTAGTCATAACTGAAGAATTTATCCCTTACTCAGATCCGGATTTTATAAAGAGGTTTTTGTTGGAAATTTATAAAGCAATATCTGTTTAAGATCTAGACTTCTATTGTCCAAGGGAAGGATCCCAAAATAAGTACAGACCACAATAGTATATAATATTATCATGCATAAAGATATATGGAAGTGTAAAATTAATTGACCCAAAATATAAATGCGGGTCTAAACAGAAGGTGAAACACAGAATGAAGTGGTCAAGGGACCAAAGTAATGGCAGAATAATCAGGTGGACTGTAAACATCTACTGTCCAATTTCCTAATCACTCGGATGGAGCGAATTTAGACTGCTTAGACCCTATAATGGTGGTGTCAACACCAGTTGGGCCTCCACTGTCTGTGAGCTCGGATAAAAACCTACATGCTTCCCTTCTATAATGATCATCAGTTGGCATTGACTGATGCCAACTGACTCCCAGTACGGATTGGGATTCAGGTTTGGAAATTAAGATAATAAAAGTAAAACTGTATCTGGATGGGAGTCAGCCGAGCAGCTATTATAACCCCGGATGGGCGAACCGCCAAGGCTTCCACTGACAGTCATCCAGACCATGCAAAATAACAATTAGTAACTAATACCCAGAATACGAGCTAGTTGTCCATGAGGGAGTACCCGCCAACATTAGTCTGATGTATTCTTTACTAATGGTTCCACACAACACACGGAGACAAAATAAATAATAAATAAAAGAAGATCCCTTGTATGAGAGACATTGGTTTCTCATGCAAGGTTGTGGATTGGGTCCACAATTGATGGTCTTAAATAATCCTTCCTACCATAATTAATTACAGTCCAGATTATCTGTTTAAGCCATCGAGATTTTGTTTATACAAGAATGTTTTAATGGCAATTGAACAAAGGTCCTTTAGTCATGATGATTATTGAAGTTTGATTATTGCTAATCTCAATCTTTAATCATTAATGAGTCAAGGGTTCAATCAGTTAAGTGACGCAAATGGAGAATCAAAATTTGGGCAGCATAACACCCTATATTGCAATTCCAGAATGTTACATCCTAACCCGTGGGGCTATGATGTGAGTGTTGCAATATAAAATAGGGAGAGAATGAAGTTTGTTTGAGATTAAATAGAGGGAGAGGAACCCTTGTCGCGATATCATAAATTTTGTCGCGGACCGAGATCCGCGACATGGACATCCCGACAAGTTTTTTAGAATTTTTGGCAGCATAACGCCTCTTTGTCGCTATGCAAGATTTTATCGCGGAACGTGGTTCCGCGACAAGGGTGGCATCGCGACAAAGTGTTTTCAGAAAATTCCTAAAGCACTTGAACCCTTGTCGCTATGCACGGAAATTTTGTCGCGGAACGTGGTTCCGCGACAAGGTGTTCCGCGACAAGGTGTTCAAAGATCACGGAACATGGCATAATTTTTCTGTCTCAGAATGGGATTTTGTCGCGGAACGTGGCTCCGCGACAAGATGATTCCGCGACAAAAAGCCATGAAGACAAAATGCAAGAGTTTGGCTCCTTTGTCGCTATGCATGGACAGTTTTGTCGCGGAACGTGGCTCCGCGACAAGGTATTCCTCGACAAAGGGTTTTAAATTATGGAGACAAGTGTCTTGAAACACCTTGGTCGCGTAACAGCCATTTTGTCGCGGAACGTGGTTCCGCGCCAGAAGGCGGTTGGCGCCCAAGGTGGTTCAGGACAAAAGTCAGAAAAAGCAGAAATGAACAGTGGCATGCAAACAGCGTGATCTCACCCTATTTCAGATCAAAAAGCTATTCTAAGCTAAAAATAAGCAAGAAACATTCAAAAGAAAGAAGAACATGCTTAAACAAAAATAACAAGGATGGGCAGAATATTAAAATAAAGCAGGAGTCCTAATCTAGGGTTTGATCACACATCCACACAACATTATCCATAATATGCCACAGTAAACATAAAAATAACAAAATGGGGGTCAAATGACCCCAAAATGAAAAAGAAAGCATAAATCCATGGGGTGTGAGACCCATTTCATGATTTGGGACACAAATGATGAATGTTTTCCCATATTATTGAAGAGGTATTGTTAATACCCATGATTTGGGTATTACAAACCCTAAAACAAGAGTTTAGAAACCAAAACATAGTATAAAAATGGCTATCTAAGCAACTGTGAACAGTAAGAACACTAAACTAAGCTAAACTAAGAGCAAAAATTAAATAATACATGAAAACAAACCTAAACTACTCTACCTAAGGAGGAACTCCTAAGCTTGCCTGCAAGAGCTCTACAAGAATTTTAATCTCTCTACTGGCCAACCCTTAGCTCATGGGAGACACCTCATATTTATAGAAGTGTAACCCTAAGCCCATGGGCCTTGATTCTAGCCCATTGTGTCTTAAGACATCACACACATCACAGCTTTGTCTCGGAGCATCAAGTTGGTCGCGGAACACACTGCATGTGGCAAGGCTTCTCGACTGGGTCTTGTGTCTCTATTTGTGCATCTTGGTCGCGGAACATGCCTTTGTCGCGGAACACTGCATCGCGACAAAGGTCATCGCGCCAAGGGGCTTGGCTGGTCTCCTCTTCATTTGGGCCACTTGGTCGTGGAACATGCCTTTGTCGCGGAACACTGCATCGCGCCAAGAGGCTTCCGCGACAAAGGTCTTCCTGGACCTGCTGGATTGGGCCAGATGGGCCGAAAATATTCTTTTTGTGGGCTTTTCTATCTTTTTCCCATCTTTTTGTTTCCTTTTCTTTTTCTCATGTTTTTGGATTTTTCTAACATAAATATGTAATAAAATGTCTTTTTCACACCAGCTTATTATTTTTACAATTATGCATAAATTAGTCCAATTCGACTGCTTTCTTACTTAATGTAAGACCGGAATGCGATCAAATGCCCGTTTAAGACACGGAAATGGATTGAAAATAATGGTCATTTTTGGCCATTATCAAGCTTCCACATGTTTGTGACAGTGGCCATCGTATAAAGCTACAACCAGGAACCGGTCCTATATCAGTCAGACCCTACCGCTATGGACACTTGCAGAAAGATGAGATAGAACGCTTGGTAAAAGACATGCTCATGGCAGGAATAATTCGGCAGTTCTAGCCCCTTCTCCAGCCCTGTGTTACTGGTAAAGAAGAAGGATGGGAGTTGGAGATTCTGTGTTGATTACCGTGAGTTAAATAAAGCAACAGTGCCTGATAAGTACCCCATTCCCGTGATCCAGGAGATGTTAGATGAGCTAGCTGGATCCGTAGTCTTTTCAAAAATTGATTTACGGTCCGGATACCACCAAATCCGAGTTCAAGAAGAAGACGTGCCAAAAACTGCATTTCGCACTCATAGTGGGCATTACGAATTCCTGGTCATGCCCTTC
The DNA here is from genome assembly GCA_030278955.1 of Hygrophila difformis. Taxonomy (NCBI): domain Eukaryota; kingdom Viridiplantae; phylum Streptophyta; class Magnoliopsida; order Lamiales; family Acanthaceae; genus Hygrophila; species Hygrophila difformis. Next base: position 13,949,511 of record JAOANR010000015.1, on the reverse strand, counting down.
GGCCTCATGAATGCTCCAGCAACCTTTCAATCTACAATGAATGAGTTGTTTCGACCTTATTTGCGAAAGTTTGTGCTCGTATTTTTTGATGATATTCTCATTTACAGTCGTACCTGGGATGATCACATCAAACAATTAACGATCGTGTTGGAATTATTGCAAGCTCATCACTTCACAGCAAACAGGAAGAAATGTTCTTTCGGGTGTTTGGAGGTGGAGTATCTGGGACATGTGGTCTCGGCAACAGGGGTATCAATGGACCCTGGTAAGGTAGCTGCAGTGCAAGCTTGGCCGACCCCTACTTCTGTGCGAGGTGTCTGGGGCTTCTTGGGATTGACGGGGTATTATAAAATGTTCATTCAAGGCTATGGCATCCTCGCGAGACCATTGACACGATTATTAAAAAAAGAATCAGTGAGCAAGTTTTCTTGGCCTCCAGAAGCACAAGACGCCTTTGACCGATTGAAGGTGGCTTTAACCACGGCTCCCGTCCTTGCAATGCTAGACTTTCACAAGCAATTTGTTATAGAATGTGACGCATCTGGCATAGGCATTGGGGCGGTCCTCATGCAAGCCGAACGACCTATCGCTTATTTTAGCAAGGCCTTGTCAGATCGCACTCTTTCTAAGTCCGCATATGAGCATGAGTTGATGGCACTAGTTTTAGCTGTTCAACACTGGAGGCCGTACTTACTTGGGCAATATTTTATAATTCGCACAGATCACCACAGTTTGAAGCACTTATTGTCGCAAAAGATTACAACCCCAGCGCAGCAGACTTGGATGGTAAAATTGTTAGGATACAATTTTGACATTGTGTATAAACCTGGTAGGATTAATTCAGCCGCGGATTTCTTGTCGCGAAGAGAGTGTAGTGAGAAAGCATTATCAGAGGAAGGAGAGCCGCAAGTGCTAGCAATTTCAGCAGTAACCTGGCCAGAGTTTGAGGAGATGGCCCGCGAGCAATTGGAAAATCCAGCATTACGCACAATCATCGAAAATTTAAAGGAGCACTCTTCCGTTCACCCGGGGTATGAGTTGTTGGGAGGAAAGTTATACTACCATGGCAGATTAGTCCTGCCAAAGGATTCCCTTTGGATCCCGAGGTTGCTTAAAGAATTCCATGACACACCACAAGGGGGGCACGCTGGCACATTTCGTACTTACCGCCGCTTAGCTGGAGGTTTATATTGGCAAGGAATGTATAAGACTGTGCAAGAGTATGTCAAGGCATGTCTGGTGTGCCAAAAATCTAAATATGAAACAATGTCTCCCGCAGGTTTGCTCCAGCCCTTGCCAATTCCTTCGGTAGTTTGGGAAGACATTTCGATGGACTTTATTCTTGGCTTACCCTGCTCACATGGTTACACTTCCATTCTGGTCGTGGTCGACAGGCTGTCCAAATTTGGCCACTTCATTGCTCTTCGCGGACCCGTCACCGCAAAACAGTTGGCAAATATCTTTGTTCAGGAAATTGTACGATTACATGGAGTGCCAAAGTCGATTGTCTCGGATCGTGACGCCTTATTTTTGAGTAATTTTTGGCAAGCTTTATTCCAGTCGCAAGGGACTAAACTCAAATTTAGTTCCTCTTACCACCCTGAAACGGATGGCCAGACGGAAGTTCTTAATCGAGTTTTGGAAACCTACCTTCGTTGCTTTGCTTCTGAGCAACCAAAGAAATGGGTTGGGTGTCTTCCATGGGCAGAATACCATTATAACACAGCTGAACAAGGGGCCACCAAATTCACACCATTTGAAGTCGTATACGGCCGACCACCTCCGAGCTTTCAGAGGTTCCTGCGTGCAGAATGCCAAGTGGAATCAGTAGCAGAAATGTTAGGGGGAAGGGATGCTATGCTGACAGTGCTCAAGTACCATTTATTAAGAGCCCAACATCGCATGGTAAATCAAGCTAACAAACATCGCAGGGATGTGGAATTTGCTGTAGGCGACAAAGTCTTCTTAAAGGTACGACATCACCGACAACTCTCTGTCAAAGGTGGGAAGCGATCACACAAATTGTCACCAAAATTTTATGGCCCATTCTTGGTGGATAGGCGAATTGGCAGAGTGGCATATCGACTCAAACTTCCACATCACAGCCGAATTCATCCGGTTTTTCACGTATCACAGTTGAAGAAAGTTATTGGAGATCATCCAGTCGAAGAGAAGCTTCTGGATAGCCTTGAGGTATGTGAAATTCCATTATTTGAGCCACAAGAGATTGTGGCCGAACGCATTAGCCCGAATGGACAAGCTGAAGTCCTTATCCAATGGAAAGGGTTGTCCACTGAAGATGCTACTTGGCTGGCCAGAAATGACGTGCAACAACAATTCCCAGACTTCCGCCTTGAGGACAAGGCGTCTTTTGGCGGGGAGGCAATTGATAGCAATGAAAAGGAATCCTGGCGTCGAAAAGAAGACCGAGCTCCAATTGTTTATTCACGACGAGCTAAAGGAGGGCTAGCATATTTTGGTTTAATTGGAGCTATTGGAATGTATGAGTCTAAAAGTAGTAATTAGAATATTTGAATATGATATTAGTATCCTGCGTAAGATTTAGTAAATATTTAGTAAATATTTTATTGGGCTTTTAGGCCTCTTATGGAGTCTATATATTGTAAGTCTAATGGTTTAGAAATCATCTTGGGGAAAATTTATGTGAACCTGGTACAGGTTGGGCGGAATTTCTTTCCGTTAAAAGTTCTAAGTTTTGATATCAATAAAGATACATATTTTCAGGTGTATCACATTATCATGGTTGTTTATATCAATGGAGCATGTATGCTTGTTCCTCTTCTTTATTCCATAAAAAATCTTGAAAATTTATGGTTATTTCATCAATTAAATCATATAAGACATGATAATATTTAATCTATTGAATATCTTCTGTTTGATTCTCTTATATACTGAGTAATAAATAGCTAAAGGTATAGCTACGTTCATTCTGTGCATCTTGCATCGTCATGCTTTTGTGTGTTTTTTATGCTTTTGTTCTGCTCTGGGTGTGTGATTGCGGGGTTGAGTGTTTATACCAGTTGCACTCAATTCTGTTTCGAGGGAGTTGAGTGGGATGATGATTTTGTTTGGTCTTACTGCTGTGGTGTTTGGTGGTTTGTGCTGCTACAATTGCAGGGTGTTGTCCAAACACTAAATTTGGCTTTTGATGATGAAATGAATGCAAACTACAATGCCTTCTTAATGTTCTACGAGGTGGGAAGGTTATATATGTTAGACTAAATGCATGTTCAGAACAAGTTGTTCTTCCTTTGTATTTGGTACTTAGCTTTTGCTCTTAACCTTTAATGTTGTTTGCATCTATTTGAGAATCAAGAATTAATTTATTGCATTGTGTCTTACATTATTTTGGCTGGATTCACAGAACTTGGAGTTGGCGCATCATACTATGAAGTTAAACCCGTTGTGCAATTTGTGGCATTTAATTTGCAATAAAGGTTGGCTGTTTGATATCACTAGCTAAATTGTACTATTCAGGATCATTTTAGGTTAAATTGTTCCTGTAGGCATTCAATCACCTATTATTAATGACACTAAGCCAAGCATTAAATTCTGCTTTTGATGAGGAAGTGAATGCAGTCAACAATGTCTTCTTTAATTCATAATAATGTTTGAATTCTTCTGGACTAATCTAATTTGTCTTGTTTTTTCTACAGCCTACATCAATAGTGAGCTATAACCACTTTAGCATCAATGATGGGATGAATTCGTCAACCCTGCAGACTTTCTAGTTCACGGAGATCATCAAAAGCAATTTGGTGGATGACTTGGGTGCCAGCAGCGGCAGCCTCTAAGAACTTGGCAAACACGCAGATCATTTTCTTATTATCAAGGTATTGATCAGCACATGTTTAGTTCTGCTCCTTGTTTGGATCTTAAACTGATGTGGAATTCATGTGTAATATGTGCCGAATGATGGAGATAGCAAGAAGGCAATGGATGAGTACACTTCAAAGATACTCATGGATGGGCAGAAATAATGCCTAATTGTGAACAGGTATGTCTTCTTTATATATCTACTTCTAAAATAGTTGCAAGTTTCCCTTGCTCGAATTTTGCCTTAATTGTCACCATTGATGATGAATTAACCGTATTCCTTTCTACTATGTTAAGAAAACACATTAAATTCCTTTATCCAACACTTAGTGATACTATTGCCTTTTCCAAACTCGTCTTCTGGTTGTTATTCGCATTTTACATTTAATGAGAATTATACTTCTTTATTAGGTGAAAGTTCAAAAATAGGGAGTTCACATTAGGAGTTCATATTAGGAGTTGCAAAATAACATGTCTCATGGTGGTGTTAACCAATGCCACACAAAACGAGTCTGATAGGGAGCAAGGCCAGCAGAGGGCTGAAGCATGGGGCTGTGAGTGGCGTCGGAGAGCAGCAGCTGCTGGTGGAGCCATGGCCAGCGAGGCGACAGTGAGCGACGGTCGATGGTGGCGGCAGTGGTATCTTTTCATCCCTTTTCTCTTTTTGTTCTTTTCCCTTGTTCCTTTGATGTTGTTGTTGGATTTTGATGGTGATTCGGTAATTGTTGTTGTTTGGTTGTTTGGGGATTGAGATTTTAATTTTTTAGTTTGTTGTTGATTATTGATTGTATGTGTTGCATGTTGAATAATTTTTGTTTCTATTTTTTAGATTGGCATTGTTGAACTATTTATTTGTTGGATTGTAGAATATTGGGTGTTTGGAGATTCTTCAGTGTTTATTGAATAAATTTGATGATTCTGGAAGTGTTGAACAATTTGGGTGTAATATAAATAAAGATTGAGTAATTTTGATTTGATTATTTTGATTGATTAGATGAATAATGTAGTGTTGATCATTGTGTTGAATTTGGTAACTTGAAGTTCTTGAAATTATAATTTTTTAGATGAATTTGTTGATTTGATTATTTGCTATGTTTTTTGTTTGAACGGATTATTTATTTTAACCATTATTTAAGGGTGTTGTGAGAATCCAGCTTCGAATCTTGTGGTAGCAAAGGCCACACATCAGATTGTTGCAAGCTCATGTTGGTTGCTTTGATCACTCATTTATAATTTGTATTTCTATTATCAATATTTCCATTGGTCAATTGTTGTATACTCATGTAGATTTTCTAGAAGAAAACCAAGGGTAATTCCACGGTCAAAAGATTCATCTTGAAGGGGATTTATCTGAACATACAAGACCCAACAAGCACCCAATGGAAGGATAAAAAATGGTTATTTGTATCTTATTATATTATATTCTTCAGCAACTAGCATATATTGAGTGTTCTTCCGCAACCGAGTATTTAGAAGGTTGGCTCAGCACTCTACACCTATTAATATTTTGTAATGATTTGATCATCTTTTGTATTATCATTTTTTTTTTTGCCAAATCAGATTTTTTTTAAAAAAAATATAACATTCGTGAAAAACATAGTATTTAAAACAACAGTTTCACCAACTTTAGCACATCAGATAAATGCGGGGCGTAGCCCGCACTAAACGAGTACTAGTATATATATATATATCCCATGATTCTCATGTGCATATATTTATACATCTGTAATAAGAAATCGATCAAACTTTCTTATAATTAAAAACAAACTTATAATATGATTCTCATATCTATCAGACTTACTAATAGAGATCGATCAAATTTAAAAACTTAAAGTATAATGGAGTATTTATTAAACTTTCTTATAAGCTCGATTTAGCTCATTAAAAACTCGAGCACGACTCCACTCTTAAGGAACCAACCGAGCTTAATTTCATACTCGTCTAATCATCTCGGGTTGTTTATTAAGTGAGTCGAGCTCAAGTATCAACTGCTCGTCTTGGTTAACAACTCTAGTCGAAAAGGTTGTCCAGAGAATTATATGAGTGCTTATTTGCACGTTTGTGAATTTGGAAATGAACCCGTTTGTATAGATGAAAATTATCAAGAATTTCGTGAACAATTTATGAGATTCTCTTGAGGCAATGTGCTTGCTCAACATGGATGTGGAGGAGTACACAAAGGCAAGTTAGAGGATGGGACATTGGTGGCAGTCGTAAGATTGAGACAGGGAGAGTGTGGTACCACAGAACGAAAAGAAATTTAGAGCTGCAAGTCAAAGGAGAAATTCAGAGAATGAGGGTGGGTGTCCAGTAAAATATTACTTCAAGGTTGTTGCAGATGGTTAAGCATTCGTTGACTTGAGACTTTTAAAAGTCTCCAACTGCTTTCAATTAGATATAATAAATAAATAACTATTATTTCTCATGGATTTTAAACCCATTATGGGATGGATGGTTTGGGCGAAAATTAACATACTCAGATGAGACGATGTATTAGGATAATTAAATTAATATTGAATTATGGGATAGTTTAAAAAAATTTCAAACTTATAAGATTATTTGGGTTTTTATTTTCCATGTTAGCGAGGCTCAAGACCAGAAACATACTTTCTTCACCTTTTAGCGCATCTATAGATGTGAGGAAATTCAATTTCTTTGCCTCGAGGCAATATACAAGGCATAGAATTGTAATGTTCTAGCCTTCAAGTTTAGTCGGCGAATAGCAATTATAGACCAAATTCGTATAACCATTTAGTAAAACCGCTTACATTTTATTCATAGCCGTTAAATGCATAATACTACATTTTGGAACCATTATTCTTTTAAACCACACATCTTCATTCTCATATTAGCTCACAAGACACAACTATGATGACTCATACCCATCCATTACATTTTATATTCTAACACTGTAGATTAACCCCAGGATCAACTCCGAAATTTTTACAGTAAGTCCTATAGTAACTAATACGAGAATTGACTGCACCAGGATTCACTCCATCGCATTCGTGCTCTCCATTCATGGCTCGAATTGTCGGCCCGAATCCTCTTCCATTAACAATGTGATCATGCCCAAATGTCCTCCAAAACCACAGGGCCGCTTTGAATGACACGAGTGGATTCCTCGACACGATTTCAGGGTTGTTGAGACCATCGAATCCCAAGGCTTTCCCGGCTGGGCCGTAGTTATAGTTCCATGACAGCTGAAGTGGACCGCGCCCAAAATAAGCCTTGCCCGGCACGCATGGGTAGTCTCGGTAGCTTCCATTACAATAGTTCCGAGATTTGTCGCTCTCTTCTATGTGGCACATATCTGTGTTCAAATATGTAATTGAGGGTAGCTCATATGTCCCAAAAAAATAAAGAATGATTTCAATGTAAAATTAGTACTCCATGGTTGTTTTTTCAATTAGTTGTTCACTTTTTTCTTTTTAATTAGTGGTTCTAAAGTAACGAATGACAACTTGGCCTAGTGGTTATGTCCCTTGACTTTCAACCATATGGTTGGGGTTCGATTTTCATTCGGCCCTCTATCTTTCCTCTTTATCCCCTTCGTAGTTAGTGTAGGTTGAACTTTCACACATCTTTGACGACATATTAGTGTAAATGTTAAAAAAAAAAAAAAATTAGTTGTTCTAAAGTTAGTAGTATTTTATTTTTCTATTTGGTAAAATAAAGTGAATTTGAACGTAGGAGAGAGTGTGTGGAGGATCAGGAAACGTCGCCAGTGTCAAATGAAAAGCGACCAATTAAAAAATAGGTCACTATCAAAGGTTTTTATTTTCATTTTAGTGCACTAAAAATATTAAAAATATACCAACACAAAGACTGTGTATTGGGAAGTTATATTGGTGAAAATGTTCTGTTTTAGCTTTAGTATCTGCACGCCGGAAAAAACACACCATTGGTCCCATAAGTTTTCCCAATTTCGATTTCAATCCCATATTATTTCATTAACACAATCAATCCATTATGATTGTTAATTTTTGCATAATCCATCCCAAACCCCTTAATGACGCATTTCTGCTGGCGTGGCACCAGATTAAGCAAACTTATGGGACCAATGGCGCTGCAATTAGCAACTTATGGGACCAATGGCGCCGCAATTAGCAAACTTACGCGGCGCCACGTCAGCAGAAATACGTCATTAAGAGGTTTGAGATGGATTATGCAAAAATTAGCAAACATAATGGATTGATTGTGTCAATGAAATTAATATGGGACTGAAATCGAAATTGGAAAAATTTATGGGACCAATGGTGTTTTTTTCCAGCACGCCTGTTCTAGCCAACCGGAATTTGAAGTAAAATTGAGCCCTTTTGGCCGATTTTTCAAATACACAGCTGACAGCCCTTATGTTAGCCTACCACACTAAAATTACTAGTATTTTAGGTGGTTTAAAATTAAATCATATAGAGACAGTTATATATCTTGTTAATTTAAAAAAGAGATTCTACGAGAGACACAGTGACAAAGGTACTTACGGTCAGTTTCGTGTGTAACATGTGCGAAGAATGCTGCAATCTCACGCTTGGAATCATCTGGGGAACCCTCTGTTCCAAATCTGGGGAATAAGCCAACAGCCTGGAGGAAAACATTTCTGGAGTAGAAGCTCTTTCCAGGACAGTTTGGCGATGCTTGATTGATAATCCCTTGAAAGAATGCATCAGTTACCACATCAGAAACTCGGGTAGGATTTGTGCGCCGTGGATGGCACGGTCCCGCCTGGCAACCTTCACCACAGAAGTCGTCGCCAGTGCCACAAAAGCCAAATTTGCTGCAGCACAAGTTAGAGGCACAGCGACAATTCTGGCCGGAAACCCATTTACAAGATGATGCAAGGACTATGGCCAGGAGGCTACATATTGTGAAAAAGGATTTACTCATTTTGATAGGTGTTTGTATGTTTGTGGAAATACAAATGAGGATAGAGGAGGGTATTTATAGGGTAAATAGTCTAAACATCTGCATGAGCAATTAAGGTCGCCTCTCCCAAAACAGTTTTTTGGATACACAAGGCTCAAAACCCAAACACAAGGCTTGAACCCAAGACCTTGCTTAATGGACTAGAGCCTCAATCCACTCAAGCCAACTGTTGTTGGTGTCTAAACACGTCTTTTGATAATAGTATCCGAGTATACTCATTGATTATATAATAATTAATATAATCACTGATTGTTGATCATTGGAATGTTTTAAAATAAAATTAAGAATTAAATTAACCAAACTTAAAATATTTACCACTATTTATCAAATCACTGATTATTGATCATTGGAATGTTTAAAAATAAAATTAAGAATTAAATTAACAAAACTTAACATATTTACCACTATTTATCAAAAACAAAATAGTTTTAACAATCAAATTTGATCGACTGAAACTTATAATTCAAAAAATCATATTATTAAAATAGGCCACTACAATGATGTGTTATTGGTTTTTTTCAGATCAAGTGAGATTTTAGCGTGAAGTCTGGTAGATTATCAATATACCACCACAAGACCATTTGGCCTAATATATCAATTACCCAACCTTGTAATGGCCTATTGCGATTTAGGTGTTTGTAATGACCAAAAATCAATAATAGCGCCTTATAGTGGTCTATTTTGTAATAATCTCTAAAAATAATTCAAATCAACTCCTTACTATATAATTCAAATTTTAGATTTTATAATCAAAACTATTGAATTTATTAAATTAAATACACATAAGGACTCTTAAATAAATAACACTGGGGATAAAAATTTGGTCTAGCGGTCAAGTTCCTTGACTTCCAATCTTATTGTTGGAGATTCGACTTTCCATCCGACCCCATATCCCTCCCCTTTATATACTATGTGTTGTATGGGCTCCCACCCGATCTTTTTTCTAATCAATTTCTTTAGAAAAAAATAAATAAATAACTAACTAATAGCATTGCCAAATCTGTCAGTCAGTCTTCGGCTACCAGTTGTAAGTCTCCCCTGGACTATATTCTAAAGATGTTGTGCTTTACCCATTTTTTTCTTCTTTTTTTTGGGGGTGATATATTGATGAAATTTTATCAATTCATTCCTTGAAGAAATGTGTGCAATCAAGAACTAAAACACCTTTATGGCTTCGGCTTTTCCAAAAAAAAAAAAAAAAGAAAAACTAAAACACCAAAAAATATGCGTAGGAAGCCGATGTGGTGCATGATGGTTAATTGTAATATTGGCTACTTAGCTTAGTTTTCTGTATGTCCACACTTGATGGCACATATAGTACTGTAGACTCACATTATTGCAATTCCAAGTCCTGCACGTATTGTCCCATTTTAGAATTCAATGATGAATTTACGTACCTGGTTCGATGATATTATATTACATGCTTCTGCTGCCGACTGCTGTTTGTATTCTCATTTTCCAAAATGGTATTGAGTACGATTTGGGTTGGAATTTCGCATGGGAACATATTGATTGCCCATTCATTTTTTTCTTTTTCTTTGGCTCTTTTTTTTTTTTTTCCCTTTCCACAAGACGCGTTTGAAAAAGGCTACAAAAAAGGTTATCCGTGCATGCATGTATGTATTAATGTAGTGGAGTAGCAACGAAAGTGCATGGAAGATGTTGTTTTGAAGAGAAAATTATTGGTTGACCCTGACCCTATATGATATTTTTGAAATTGTGCAAGTTATTTAAGAAAATAAATTTTAATATATTTAGTGGATTTTTATATAAATATATGTGTACAGTGTGCGTTTCTCAATCATTCCATATATTCACCCAATCCCTCCCTATATTAAAATAAAAATAAAAATAACATAAGAATTAAAGTGAGCTATACGTACTAGAAAGGTTAATCTTAAAGTATAAATGATAAAGTATTTGGTAAAGTTGATTCTTTTTTTTTTTTTGGGGGAAATAGTGGGTGAGATAGTAACTCTAACTCAGAGTTATGAACTCGTACATATATTACAATTAAAGAAGTTTTTTTTAGGTGAATGAGGAAGTTGATGAGAGTAGGGATTTATATTCAATTACTTCTATGAAGTATTATAAAAGTGTGTGTATAATTTATGAGTGATTGACATTTGAAAACTAAGATTAATCATTTTTTTTAATGTTCTCACTTTATTCTACCCGTGCGTGATAACGGCTGCGTCTATAACAAAAATTAAACAGTTTAAATTACATATTAAAACTTGTTTAAAAATCTATATATAGTAAATATTAATTTAATTAACTGTTAAATTTTAAGTTATTCTGGCCAACAACTAAACTCTAACTTTACACGGTGACACTAAACATCAATACACCATTACTCAAAATAATCTCAATTTAATCTATTTTTCTCCATTAATTTTAAATTCTAAACTCTAATTATTTTTCCAACATACCTAATATAATATGCATGAAGTGATGAGGTATTATTAAAAAGCAAATATCGATCTCCATCGCTGGATGGCAAATTTTGGTAGTATATTGATAATTAAAATGCTTAATCAATTTATTAGGGAAAAAAACACCATTGGTTCCATAAGTTTCCCCAATTTCGTTTTCAGTCCCATATTAATTTCATTAACACAATCAATCCATTATGTTTGTTAATTTTTGCATAATCCATCCCAAACCCCTTAATGACGCATTCCTGCTGACGTGGCGCCGCGTAAGTTTGCTAATTGTGGCGCCATTGGTCCCATAAGTTGCTAATTGCAGTGCCATTGGTCCCATAAGTTTGCTTAATCCGGTGCCACGTCAGCAGAAATGCGTCATTAAGGGGTTTGGGATGGATTATGCAAAAATTAGTAAACATAATGGATTGATTGTGTTAATGAAATTAATATGGGACTGAAATCGAAATTGGAGAAACTTATGGGACCAATGGTGTTTTTTTTCCCAATTTATTATATCTGTAATATCCTAATCACACATATTCGTAAAGATTTTTCGTTTTGGGCCAACACTCTTTATAGTTTTAAGACATGAATTTAAAAAATGAATAAAAAAAATATATATTTACATCCTTGCAAGGCATCATTCGTTCTCCTCTCCAATCAATGTGGTATGTGAAATAATCTACATCCTTACACAGTCCACCCCCTAGAGAGGCCCAACGTCTAGCCTGGCACATTAACTTAGGTACTTGCTCTGATGCCCTCTCTCATGCCCTCTGTAACTTCACAATCAAACCCACTTGTACATATTGTGTAATAATCTGGTGATCCAAGGAGTTGTGCTCGACACATTTTGCTGATGTAAGTATTGTCCGGTGTCAGGGCCGTCCTCCAGTAACTTTTTAAGGAGGGACGGTTCGTAGACCGTCCCATTACCGTGGATGCAATCAGTGTCAAACAGACACTTGGTGACGGTATCTGGACGGGCTAAACCTACCGTCCAGATATTACCAATACCAGGACACGCCTTGTCAAGTAAAAATTTGAGGACAGTCATATATGACGGTCGCTTACCATCCTGCCTCCGTCCCAATCCACATTGTCTCCAACAGTGAGTTCTGGACGGACTTCACACGGGCACTTACAACTGTCCACTCCGGCGTGCTTTATTCACACACATGGTAACAACCTTATGTATTCTATGGTAGTATAATACACGAAGTGTGGTAACCAAGGGGAGAAGAACGTGGTATGAATACTAATTTTGTTACCAGCACCATTACTGTGTCAATGTGGTAAATCTTTCCTATATGTGGTAATAAGCACAAGAGGAACGTAGTAACCAACGAAAGTGGGACGTGGTAGATACTATATTTGTGTGAGGTAAGTTGGGCAACATGAACGTGGTAACAATATTGTCTGTGACTGTGGTAATCCACGGAAAATGGTGGTGGTAAGGTGTGTGTGGCATCAAGCACATGGTCATTGTGGTAAAAATAAAAGAGGGACATGGTAATCATCTCCTGTATACGTGATAATTAGCTCAAGATGAACGTGGTAACCAACGAAAGTGGCACATGGTAGATACTATATTTGTGTGTGGTAAGTTGGGTAACGTGAACATGGTAACCATATTTACCGGACTGTGGTGACTCACGGCAAATGGTGTTGGTAAACTCTATGGTGTATGTGTGGCATCAAGCGCATGCATGGTCATTGTGGTAAAAATGAAAGAGGACGGGGTAATTATCTCCAGTATACATTGTAGGGACTACTATTTATGTTCAAAATTTCTTAGGCAATAAATGTTAAAACTATTTTCTTAATTATGTTTTAAAACTTTAGATTGTGTTTTTTATATTATATTTCTTAACATACATCACGTTTCCAAGAGAAAAATCATATATATGTGTATATATATATATATATATATAGCTACTCTATGTCTATTTGCCAATATTTCAAACACATACTTACATTTCAATTTTCACACAAGCAATAATAGTTTACCAGCAAATGACCACGATAGCAAGCGTTTCAGTGATTCCACAATTTTTACTTGCATAGTTGCTTCCTCAATTTAACTTTACACTTATCCAATAGAAAATAGTATAATAACACAGTCCCAGACAGGTTGTGTGTGATTCCATACATTTCATGGTTTATATTACTTTTGCTTAAATAGCCTATATGTGATATAGCCTTTGTTCTCTTTCCACTTGTTAAATTAGGCAATACTATATACTCTGGTTTTCTTGTCTATAACAACTGGTTTGCTGCTCAACAAATAAGTTGAAACAAGGGTGCACGGTCCGATGCCCGAACATGCTATATGCTTCATTCAGGAAAGGGCAGAGATCACAGAACAAAAAACTCATAGCTTGGGCTAGAGATGAAATAAGTAGGACTAAAGAAGACAAGCTTCTATGTATTCATATAAAATAATTTTATGTTCTTTTCCTTTAAAAGCATTGCATGTCTTTGATTCGAAAAGGGATATATTGTGTTCTGTTCAAGCAAAGAAGGCTGTATGGAATTTATTCATAATGTGTCACAACATAACATTCACTTGAATTCATGATAGAAAGGTAATCATTGCAAAGAGTATTTGCACCACATACGGAAAGACAGCTCTATATACGAAGAACAAACTGGACCATTGGCATATATATGTAGATCATCAAAAGAAACTGCAACAGAGAATATAATTAGCAAGTATCTTATGGTAAGGTAAAGGAAGCAATGTGACCTTCCAAAATTTTCTCATGTGGGGAGCAACACAATAGCAAACTCCCATGCAGAGTACATCACATTTACAAATTTTATCTTGCTATATCATCAAATGACATGTTCTCTGTAAGATTTCCAAAATTATACATTTTATTCACATCATCTCTTCTAATTATTATTGTGGGAACACCGTAGCAGACCACTCCTACACATGTTGAAAAATACTTGCATGCATAGCAAGCATTGTTGACCAAAGATCCGATCATTCGTTCAATACCAGTTGATCTTTCGCCAAACAATGCGTCGATCATTGTCTGCCCAAATCTAACAACTTCCCCTAGCATATTTTCCACAGATTTTCTATTACGATTGGAGATCCTGCCAACATGTAAGAGATGGGAGCTCCACTAGGTAGGTGGCATCCTCCTGAATATAGAAAAATAGAACTACATACCACAAGTAGAGAGGCACCGCATTTGTCCAGTTGCTCAATCCCTCATTAGGGGGCATTTCCTAAATAAAGTAAATATGATTAAACTTAACAATGTGGTAACCGATCTGAATGGAATGTTAATTTCTCTTTCTTACCACTTTCATGGCCTATATACACATATAGGTCATGATTTTCTCACTCAACAAGTTCATCAATTTTGAGCTTTAGTTCAGCGATTCCCTGTATGAAAAGTTTTTTCAAATAAACTAAGAATTTACATAATATGAATTGCGAGCACACGACATTGTAGCAAATTTGCAACTATAAATATAAAGGTATCTCTTTGTCTAGCACTTTAAACCAATTTTCAAATATTTTATGCCCGTAGATCAGATCATATGATGACCTGGATTCACCAAATAATATAAATCCACGGGATCTATCTGTGGAAAAACTGGGACATTGGTTTTTAATAGTCCTTGGTTTTGGCAATATCTTTTAATTATTGCAAAGATGCTACCTACGGAAGGCATCCGATGGACCTCCTTATGTCTCAATATTGGCTAATCTTCCCATGATAACATCTGCAAGGAAAAATATCGGATTCATTGACAAATATAAAAGAGAAACAAAAACCATCAAAACCACAAACATGATTTAAGACATGTATGTTTAAATAAGTCTTAAGTTAACATATACTAAGGTAATGATCCTCATGACATTTCAACGCATCTGGACCTCAAAATCCAAAACCAAAGTGATTGATCTTCTTTTCATCTGTTCAATTCCGGATATTTTGACCATATTAACATAGTATTTTCCTGCAACACAATCTGGGCATTCCCCTAAAAGGTAATATTTCCAAAGACCCAACCAATAACGTTCCATATCCCTGATCCAGAAAGACAATTTGGCATGAAGGTTTGATGATTGTTTAAATTAACGTGGATTCCACGCAGAGAATAGGATAGTAGAATGAATACTATAATGAAAATTAAATGACTCAAATAAAAGGTTGTGATGCCACCAATTAATTTCAAGGGCCACGTATGGAAAAGTTTTATGTAGGATATCGATATTTCAAAGTGAAACTGAGAGTTAATTTATTCGGAAATCATAACTTACCGCAAGAATTTGCGAAGATATTTACCAAATCATTTAAGGTAGCTGAGGCACAAATCTGGGCTGTATCCTGAGTGCTTACGTCAATAATCTGCGCATGTATAAGAATGTCCCTTCAACAAATTCCTAAAAACTCTTAAGCGATCTCATCAATTGCCGACCAGTCCCATGGACACTCCAATTCACGTCAAATCATTGTAACCCAACATATTACAACAGGAGCTAGAATCATCAACTGAGGTTTCACGTATGACAGCAAATCAAATTGAACTTAGCACAAGAGAAGGAAATATGAAATAGCAAAATTATCAAGTGATCATTGTCTTTTGAATATAATTGTTTCAAAGTTTTCAATATTCGCAGTGGCACAATATTTTGATCAATTGGATCCAGCTGGAACAAAATCCATGTTGCTGGATCCAGCTCTGGAATTGTGCGGGAATGCAAGAGTATGTTCAGTAGGCAAGCATCAGACCTTGTAACCAAGCTAATGCGGATGACTGGGTTGAAAGCAGACGATGAGAAAAACTTTCATCGAATTCTTTTAGCTCTTCAGCGGCTCTGTAGAAATTCTGAAGCCAACAGGAGGATGCCCATAAGGAAATAAACAGGCAACAACAGTATTCCATGGCACCAAAATCTCAATGACATTTCAATGCGCCTGGACCTCAAAATCCAAAACCAGAATGATTGGTCTGTTGTTCATCTATTTAACTCCATTTTTTTCACCACAGTAACGTAGTTGTGAGGGCTGTCCAATTTGTGTCGGGGTCATCCTTCAGTAATTTTTTTTTTATCTTGGTCCTGCTTATTTGTTGAAAAATACTTCCTCCATGGAGATAACAGTTTTTCTTTTCTCGGTCCTGCTTATTTTCAATGTCATGTTCGGTTATCATATCCAAACCCATTTATTTGGCAATAGCTTCCATTGATGCATTTTTTGATATTTTAGTGGTTTCAAACGTACCAGCATCTTCTTCTTGTAATTATTGATATCAGATACCAATTTGTGGATTTGATATCTCACACCCACAATACACTTTACACTTTTGAAATCTAAATAGGATAACCAAAAGCGGAGAGTAGATTGCTTCGCCCTTTCTTCGGTATTCGCTCTGCTCTGAGTATTACAACAATTTAAGTACCTATTTATAGAATTGAAAACGCACAATAGACAATCAACACATGCTATACTGTTCTTATAGTAGCTTCAACAAATCCGGTGTGATAGATGAGCCTCCTTGTTGGACTTCGGCGATTCCTGTTACTTTTGCGGCATTTGATGTTTGTCATTTTTCAACAAAACTCCCACGTAAACTTCAAATGCTTCTGTCATCTGTCATCCCTATCATCTTCTTGAATTCTTCCAGCATCTCATCATTTTTGGATCAATATGAGGACACCTTCATTTGGTTTTTCTTCCATAAATTTTTCTGGCTCCAAAATTCTAATTTCTTCAAGGCTTCAGAAACTAGTCTGCACAAATCATTAATTTCTTGCTTTGCTTTAAATTGGTGGCAGTGAGTTGGTGGGGATTAATTTCAATACCAACGTCCAACTATTCTCCTATGAATGAGCTAATCAATGAGCAAGCTTCATATACTTTCTCTAGTTTTAATTACCTCAGATGTGTGTCTTCTTCAACGTGTTAAAAGATGGCCCAACTTCTTTATTTTTTTATTTTTTATTTTTTTTAACTTACTCCTTTAATTGCCCACCGATGCACTTGCATATTGACCAAGTGCCTTCAAAATGGAGTCATCAAAAAACCAAACAAATATGAGATTCGAGTGAGCATCGGCGGAGGAGAGCGGCTGCTCGACGGTTCCAACGTTCGGTGGTGTCAACAGCTCGAGGAGGCTGGGCTGGGCGGCAGCAGCGGGCAGCGCTGGAGGTAGTGCGACGGTGTGGGTTCGCTGGAGGTGTGCAGCAGCTGGTGGTGGCAGCGGGCAGCGATCAGGTCCGATGCTTTCGGGCAACGGTGGTCTGCTCTTGCTAGAGGCAGTGCGAATGGAGAAGAACCAATTTTTGTACTTCTTTCTTCCCTTGAACTTCAATTTGAATTAATCTGTGCTTCTACACAGCTTTTCTCGGCTCTGAGTTTGGATCACTCAGGCTCTGGACTTCTACCCAGCTTTTCTTTTCTTTGCTCTGAGTTTGGATTACACAGGCTCTGGGCTTCTACCCATCTTCTCTTCGCTCTGAGTTTGGATCATTCAGGCTCTGGGCTTCTACCCAGCTTTTCTTTGCTCTGAGCTTGGATCACCCAGACGGCTCTGATACCATTTTGTAATTCTTGATATCACGCTCTGATACCAATTTGTGGATTTGATATGTCACACACACAATACACTTTACACTTTTGATATCTAAATAGGATAACCAAAAGCGAAGAGCAGATTGCTTCTTCTTCGCTATTCGCTCTGCTCTGAGCATTACAACAATTTAAGTACCTATTTATAGAATTGAAAACGCACAATAGACAATCAACACATGCTATACTGTTGTTATAGTGGCTTCAACAAATCCGCCGTGGTAGATAAGCCTCCTTACTGGACTTCGGCGATTCATGTTACTTTTGCGGCATTTGATATTTATGCCATTTTTCAACACTTCTGACACTATGTTTTGATTCGGAGTGCTGATATTTTGATTCCAGTCAATTGGATAATTTACATTCACAATTTCATCTTTGGTATCATAAGATGGATTCATAACAGGCACTTCTGAAAATTCCACTCTTTGAAGATCACAATTTATGGATGAAGTCGTAGATTTCGAATTAGAAGAAGTATCAACATACAGATGAAGACATACTGACTTTACCCATCTGTAATATTGTTCCAGACGCATAATTCTCCTTTATAGAGCCATCTCCATCACCGTAGTGTTGCTCTCCACTGTCAATTTTACCACTAGGAATACCTTGTTTACTTTCACTAGTTTCTTTCAATAGGAACATAATTATCAGATCCTGCTGGTGGTTGTGATATTTCCAGGATGGCCTGATCTCTATAAGTAAGTACAGATGAAGGCTCTTCATTGGCACAGAGTTTCTGCTGAGGATGGAAGACATTTAAACATGAAAACATTAAAAAATTTATTTCTAATACATGCAGATGCAGTAGCATATATCTTTCAACAATTAAATTTACCTACATAACTAAATTTCCTCTATTTGGTCTAGCCTTCTTCGTTTGGGACTCACGACCATTAGATTCTTTACGATAGAAAAAATCAAAACACAAAGAATTAAACAAAAGAAATTATAATAGCTATAATTTTATGGGAGAAATGGAAGCGACACTAAAGGTTTTCACAACTTTTAGCAAATCTCCGTAGGGCCCAAATCCAAGTCTGACTGCTCTTGAATAATGAATAGGCACCATTATTGGACTAATGATTATTAATGGATCAGATCTTGCTTCATATAAATCAAAGTGATCTAAAAACTGGGAAGCCGATAACCTTCATGATCTTGAGTTCTAGAGTAATGTTGAATCATCAATCCAAAAGGTTCACAATTTAAATGTGATCAGCCATCTGTAATATGTATATACGCATCACATTATTGGATTGAGAAGTAGACCAAAAGCTGGAAATGTCGGAGTTCTGGCCAAATTATCATTCAGGAAATAATTTTTCATCTCAACTCCGAATCAAGAAAATTTGATATCAACTATCAAATGTGCACTCTTAAAAACAAAAAGAAAAGTGCAAGAGGAATCAAATTTCCGAAAATACCAAGAGGGGCAATATGCAGCTCCTTTGGCATATTGCCAACCACAAGCTTTGCTCTCCGATCCACTACTTCAAACAAATCTGGCATAACAGAGGTAGTAGCCAATCAAATTTGCACAAATTTGTAATGCTTCAATTATTTCCTTCAGAACTAAACGCCATTGAATCCATTGAGAAAAAAAAAAGTAATCTCATTCCAAATAAAAGCTTCACGTTAGAAAAGCTACACGAACCCTATGTTTAGCCGCTTTCAACCAATAAGCCATCAATTTGACTTCAGAACTGCAAACAAAAAACACTGTGATACTCTCTTCGAATGATCAAATAGGGAAAATTTCGAAGAGAAGCAAAAAAGGTTTGACTTGGAGTGAGCCTACAGCACGGATATTGCATATCAGCAAAATTCAACACAATGAAATTTCTTATATACAAAATAAAACTGCATAGTGAGGCACAAATAGGCATTACTGCACGCAATGGCGGACCCAGGATTTTTTCGGAGGTAGGGCCGGAGTCTATTTTTTCTTAATCTTAAGTAAAAAGAAAATTAAAAAAAATTGGTAAAAAAAAAGTAATAGAATTTTTTTTTTTTTTTTAATTTGAGGTGGGGCCGAGGCCCCACCGGGCCTTAGTACATCCGCCACTGACTGCACGTGCAGCAAAGAATAAATGCAAAGGCAAGAAGTATTGATTTTCTGGGAAGAAACATGTCAGAACCAGCAAAGTATTACGAAGGGTCCCTACAAAAGCGAATATGTGTGCAGGTGCACAATTCCCAAATGCAAAAAGGGACAAAATGATACGAACAAGATTGAGTAATTGGCAATGCAAGTCATAGAGTAAGTAGAATATAGGAGCACTAAAATTCGCCCACCTCCGTGATAGAATTTATTTCAGTAAAGCTTCATTTGATTCTACAAGTGAAAATCAACCAAAAAAACATATCAGGGGAAATAGGAAGAAAACCAAAAAATTAAACAAGTGCCAATAACAGTGCAGCTACCACAGAAAATCCAATTATGCAATAGGTGTAGTGAAGCATCAAGACAAAGTAGCAGTTACAATCAAGAAATGAAAATGACATGCCAATACGCTTTTACAAATTTAGAAGAGTGCAACGATTCACAAAAGCCCGACCAATGTGTGGGGGTATTTATTTATTTATTTTGGGGGGAGGTATATGTTAGATGCAAATAATTGAATTTGATGTAGAGTATGAGCTGTCGAATTTTGGCCTCCAACACATTTGGAAAGACCATCCAAAAATTATAGCATCATACAATTTTACTAGCTTCCACTGAAACAGAATACATGCTTGGGAAAATGAAAAACAAGTTGAAGGTCCACAAGTTAATCCAACTCACAGGCTACATTAGTTGGCCACCATCCAAAACATTTCAGTTCTATGTTATCTTTATTTAATTAATCACCAAATCATGTGCTGCCATTAAAACAATTTACTAACATCCCACAAGCAGTTCTAAACGCCTTCAAAGATCCACAATTCAAAAAATCATTTAATCAAGTTTGACTGAATTTTAGAGTCATCTTCCAGTATGTTTTACTCCTGCTTAACACGGGGTGGTGTAGAATGTATTGACATTTTATGTCAATGATGTATCAGAGTCCATAGTTTTTCTAGGGCCTCGCATTATTTACTACTAGTATCATTGACTAAACGGTAAACACATATGTCTATGATTTTTGGGTGGCCGCCTTGCTAGATTGGTCGAGGACTAACAGACATGCAGAATATTTCCACAACACAAATTTTCATACATAGATTGCTTCCACTGGACAGCATCAAATTATGGAAACAAGCCTTTGGTTTCATCTCTCAAATTATCAGAACCTTTATCCATTTTGCGGGATCAGGCGTTAAGTTTGATTCTCACTTTCTCATCTTAAGATTAGTGATGTCAATTTATAAAGCTCCAATGTTGCTATTAAATGCTTATGGTTTCAAATATTGACACCTTGCAAGTAGAAACAATGCCCATGGCCAGACCTCACAAAAATTGGGAATCAGATTATAATAGCACAAGCATTATTCACTTTCTCCAACAGATAAAGGATTCAATGCATCTTCCTGGAGCTAGAATCCTCTCAACTCTTCCTAAATGTTAAGAGTTTAACTTAATAAGTATGTTCAAGTCTCATATATCCTTCCCTGGAAGAGCAAATATAGATGAAAATGCTTGAATTCTTAAGATAAGGTGAACAAGAAGCTCTAATTGACCAGAGGAAATAAAACAATTTTTAGCCCAACACACCAACAATTGGCAGTGTTATGAAATTGGATAGGATCAAGCAAAACTACAAACGCCCCCATCCCCACAATAACTTTGCAAGTTACCAAAACAAAGGGGAAGCATGAATAACAATATTTTAAAACTTAGATTCGTCATAGCACGAACCAGATGATAAATAGCCACCACTGCTGGACCTCTGTATACCATTGATGTTCATTTGTGCACCATCCATAATGTTATTCATCGGAGAAGAACTGGATGTAGGCGCCGGATGATTTCCACCAATATCCACATCCTCATCAGCTTGTTCATATTCTGATTGTGAGATGAAGTCACACAAACTAGATGAATGAGATGTGAAAAAGTTATGCAAATTTCAAATGCAATTAATATGCAGAAATGTACGGACCCTGGCAAGGTTTACCAGGTAAGCTACTAAATGTTGAATCCTTCTGCATCTGCATAAAACAAACACAGAAAAGCAAAAGTAAAGAGCTGTATATGAGAATGAAGCCAGTGAGGATACATGAAAGCAGTTGCAAATATATACCTCAGTTTCGGATGGCTGAGATACCCACTTCCCTAGGAGATACTCATCCAAAAGTTTTCGTAATTTGAACAGGGTAGAGAATCAATATCAATTTCAATCTCATCCTCATCCTCACCCACTGGACTTCCATTTGAAGTGTTAACCTTTATAAATTTTATTATATTGTCAGGCAGTTCGGCCACCAATTCCTCCAACTCTATACACAGTTTTTTGTTTTCCTGCATCAGCCATAACCCGCTTATCCCTTTCATTCTTGGCTTTAATTTGTTTTCCCCTGACAAGTTTTTTTGCTTCTTGGCAGGTGGCACATATGCAATTTCAGGCTCGACAATGACACTTGATTTTGAAGCAGCCAAATCATCTACTGCAGCAGGAATCTTCCTCTCAATTGATTTCCATCTGACCTCGAAATGTTTACTCATTACCTCTGCCATGATATGGACATCGTGTCCTGGTGTGTTATAAGTCCTTGCGTTATTTAAAGTGAGTCTCACATCAGCAACAAACACCATCGGATTGGAGTACTGATTTGAGAGCGACTTACTTTTAACTGTTCCTAAATCCATTGGATGTTTAACAACATTGAAGTAATCTGGGATATTATGTTTCACAATATCAACTGCCTCGCTAAAAATCCAAGCATGTTGATGTTGCATCGACCGATCTAAGAGTACTGTCTCACACTGTTTCATTAATATGGCGATATTAGTGTCCTGTGGAAGATTTTGCTTAACCGACTCACTTTTCCTAGCTGCCAAAGATCCACCTTTAGTGCGAGGACCATTTTTTTCCTGGAGGACACGTTTTCTTACCCCGGCTCTTTTTGACAGGTTTGAACATCAGCAGTTGATTGCATCACTGAATCTATTACACTAAAAGAGGCAAATTTCCTTAGAAGCTTCCCAACTTTTTCTAGTTCACTCTTCAACCTAGTCCCCCAAATCCCTCTCTGAAGGTGGCATCTCAATTCTCGACAACAGGAACCGAATTGGTACCACAGAACTACCATAGCCATCCGCATTCAAGCATGCCTATATGTTTCCTATTGGGAGCAGAAGAACCCTGTGATGTGTTCAACACAGCATTAACAATTTAACACGGTCCGAGATAGAAAAAACCTTCTGATTCCACTGCAGGAAGATACTTTGGCTGAATCCCAGAGGAGTAACCTTTGGAAGCTTTCCGTGCTTTACCCATCATGTCGCCCAAAACCATCCTCGAGAACCTTTTAGATTCCCCATGTCCTGCGTAGTCTATAGGTATCGTGAGTGCCATAAATTTAAAACCCAAATTCTGCACATATCAACTCTCCTCGTGAGTGCCATATCAACCCTATAGCACATATCAAATTCTGCACATATCAAAAGATGTTTCAACTGAAAAAGAAGTCCATTCTTGCGCGTATTCAAAACCTCGTTCAAAGTGCAGCCTTGGTAAACATATCGTTCTTCATTCAACGTCAATTATTTATTACTACATTATTGATATGAAAGAAATCCCTCAACCCCAATCGAACAAGCGCACAATGGAACAGAAATTCAAACTTTGAAATGCAATCAATGCCCAAACTTGAAAACGAATTTCACATTCCCTCCTTGATCAAACAAAACGAGGGCACAAGGAAACCGAAACCCGAGAGACAAAAGATTACGAACACAGCCACCAATTAAAATTTTTGGTTCCGATCCAGAAAGGGGAGGGAGAGTGCAATCAGTGTAGGGTGTGTCCAACTCGTTCCGAATGAACCTTAATTTCGATGAGAAAACTTTCATTTCCAAGAAATTGCGCAAATCGTATTTACTTGCAACCAAATGTAAAGAAAGGGGAAGGGGGAGGAGAAAAGTGTTGTACACAAGAGAGAAAGAGAGAGAGAGAGAAGATATACTAGTAATATAGAAGATGCAATCACAACCAACTACTTCTTCAGTTAGAGGCATTCAAGTAATGCAAATGAACAATCTTTAAAATCAAATCAATTAACCAAAACTGGTGTAAGATTCCAATAGCATAAGAAACCAAAACCAACTCATAATTCAACCACAACAAGAAGAATGGCAAATATCCACCATTTAATTTAGGCTTAATCCTAACAGTAAATAAAACTCCAATGTAACATGTGCATTCTAGTAACGTCCGAGGCCCCAAACGCGGACAACACCATCTGTGTAACCACTGAATAAGATGCTTCCATCAGCACTCCAGTTGAGACAGGTGCAATATATGTCCTGCAACAACCAAGAAGTTAATAGAACAGATACCAGGAAACAATGGAAAAACCAGAAGCAAATGGATTTAAATGATTTGAAGTGGAGTTCTTGTTTGTTTCATGGTGAAGAAACAAAAATAATGAATGACGAAAAGGTACATAGTGAAAATTTGTGTACGAAATAGAAATGTATTTCTAATGAGAATTGTGAAACCACATGATGCAAAATTACAGTAGAACACCCGTATTTTAACTGCAACAGGTCTACATTTACGTTTAAAGAGATTCTTAGTTCACATCAAAGATCTAACACATTCCAATATCATCGATGTAATGCCTCCTACAAACATGATTCTCTGTATATAGCATAAAAGCAAATATGAGGAAAGTAACTTTGATAAGTTCCATATGTAATCATAAGTCAAAACATAAACCAAAAAAGCCTTCCCCAAAATGCACATCCTCCAAGACAAACATTCAACAGGCTAAAAGAAGATGAGTTGTACAACAGTTGATAAAATAAAATAAACAATAAAAATAAACATATGATACAGGTGCATAGAGTATAGAGCAACAATGAATGACAGCATATACCATAAAATAGATTTCGGAATTAAATAAAAAGACCGCATATATATCTATATATACCAAAATACTAGGCAGTATATAAGCTCAGGCAGAGTATTAAAGAAAAGATCAAAGGCGATCACGAGAAAAATGCCATGCCAAACCACAGACTAATATGATACAAACAACTAATCAATTAAATACGCATAAGCTAAAGACCAAAGATTCGTGTTGCAAAGAGCAGTAGAATAAATTTAAAGTATAACATGGTCCAAAATGCAATACCTTAATCTTCGCTGAGGAGGTCTGGGTGGTCCCTTCAGTAATCAGCTCGCTCTCTTGCTTCAGATCAACCTTAAGGTCGACGACCACACTCTTGCTCTCCAAGTCCCAAATCTTAATGCTGGACTCTGTAGCAGCACAGAGCCAATACCTATTTGGGCTAAAGCACAGAGCATGAATAATTGAACCAGCATCCAATGAATACAACTTCTTCCCTTCAGCCAAATCCCATAGCAGAATAACACCATCTTTCCCGCCGCTAGCACAAAGCGAACCATCCGGCGACACCGCCACAGTGTTGACATACCCACCGTGACCAGCCAACGTAGCCCTCAGCTTACAATTGGTCAAATTCCAAATCTTGACAGTCTTATCCCACGATCCGGAGACAATTGTCGGCTGCAAAGTATTCGGTGAAAACCTCACGCAAGAAACCCAATCGGAATGGCCATCCTGGTCCTGAATCGTGTACTTACACTCCCCAAGAGTATTCCACAGCTTAATCGTCTTGTCCCGAGACGCGGACATGATCTGACGGTTATCAACGGAGAACGCAACGGAGAGCACATCTTTCGTATGTCCGACGAATCGACGAGCGGTGACTCCAGTCTGGAGGTCCCAGAGGCGAAGCTCGCCGTCCCAGGAACCAGAAAGCGCGAATTGGCCGTCGGAGGAGAGGACGACGTCCTGTACGAAGTGGCCGTGGCCGGTGAGTCGGCGGCGGGCGACGCCATAGGTTCTGTCCTCCTTGGTTAGTGACCACACGATGATGGATTTGTCGCGGGAAGAGGTGACGATCATGTCGGAATTGTCTATTGGGGTGGCAATGGCGGTGACCCAGTCAGTGTGGGCACGCATTGTGCCGCGGAGGACCAATTGTTCCTGCGACATGGCTGCTGCTGCTGCTGCTGCTGCGTGAAATGGTTTTGGAAGAAGAGAGGCGGAAATGAGAAACCCTACCGATTTCGGGGAAATTTTATAGCGTCAGCGTGGGGAAATTAGGGCTTTCCATTGGGTAGGCCTAAAAATTGGGCCGAATGCTATGGGCCTCAACACCTCCCAACGATATTCCTATATTTGGGTGTTTCAATAGTAAATGTTTGGGTGTTATATTATCATATATGTAATGTTTTTAAAAATAAGAAGCTTCCACTGAAGCACTTTTATTCTTGCATTAAATTGCATGTCATTTCCTTATATTACATTTGTTTATAAACGGATGGAGTATTAAAAAACGGTAAATTAGGGTCCGGTACCTTTTTAAAATTATTTCCATTCTTTTAGGTCCGGTTCCAATTTTATTATAGTTTGCACCCCATCACATGTTTGATTTAGTTTATCAAGGTGTTTGTATTTGTTTTACCACAAACACCATATGGTGTTTATCAGGTTAATGATATGTAGTTTACCAATGTTTTAGTAGTATATATTTTAAAATATACTCCCTTCACACACGTACTTTGACTTAAAATTTTATCATAGTTATACTAGTTAAAATATAGCCAAGTGGGATCTTGTTAGATTCGTCTCGTCGAGTAGTTTTTAGATATTGAACTTTGAGAATTTTTACTTGAACCGAAATTGAGTTATTAATGATTTAAAATGTGCATTGGACTGCGTGCATTGTGGGTCCGTTTCAATTTTTTGAAAACGGAGGGAGTAGTATTTATCAAGTTATTGGTTTGTGGTTTAGCACACTATAACAGTATGGTTTACCACAGATATCGTATGATATTTACCAAGTTTTGGTATATGCTTTACCACAAATATCTTGGGTGTTTACTAAGTTATTCCACAAATACTACATGGTGTTTACCAAGTTTGTTATATGTATTTCACCACATATACCTTATGGTGTTTACCAGGTTATTGATATGTGCTTCATCACAGCTAGCATATAGTATTTACCAAGTTATTGGTACGTGGTTTAGCACATGATACTAGTATGGTTTACCACATATACCATATGGTATTTACCAAGTTCTTGGTATGTGCTTTACCACAAATATCTTATGGTGTTTACCAAGTTATTCCACAAATAACATATGATATTTACCAAGTTCTTGGTATGTGTTTCACCACAAATACCTTATGATTTTTACCAGGTTATTGGTAAGTGTTTTACCACTGTATTGGTATATCTTTACCAAGTTCTTGGTATGTGGTTTACCAGGTTATTACATAGGGCCTATACATAATGTTTGAAATGATGGGGCTTTGACTCTTATAATCTTTCGGTAATGGGTATTGGGCCTTAGTTTTCCCTTAAAGAAATACCCCCTTTGTGTGTGTGTATGTTTTTTTTTTTTAAAAAATTTTTTGTCTTATTGCTATTGTCAACACGAATACTTTAACTTAAAGTTTTATCATAGTTATACAACTTAAAATATAGTAAAGTCAGATCTTGTTAGATTCGTCTCGTCGTATAGTTTTTAAATATCGAACTTTTATAATTTTATCATACTTATACCGAACTTGAATTATTAATACTTTAAAATATGGATTAACTGCGTGTGCACTGTGGATCCGTAGCAATAATGAGAACATGGAGGCAATATATATATTGAAATGGTTTCGGCCCTCCAAATTATCCCGAAATAAATTTATATTTTTAATTTTAAAAACCTATAACTACTACTGTCTACTACTCGAACTCTTTTTTTTTAATTTTTTTTTTGGTGTTAGATTTATTCAATGTATAAGTTAAAAAGTGTAATTTCCAAAAATAATCTTAAATTAATTAAATTAAATAAAATAATTTTTTTTACAAAAAGTACACTTAATACTCATACTTTTATCTTTTAAAATATCAAATTAGACCTTATCAACTTTTAAATTATCTCATTTTGGCCCTAAATATTTGAAAATAAAATCCCATTTTACCCTCAAAGCTCAGAATGATAAGAGAGAGTAACTAAAATAGGTCACGAAAAGTAGGTATTTACATTATTTTGATTTAAGAAATGAGCCATTAGAAGAATTTTGAGCCAAAAATTTTAAGCCCAATGGTAGGAGCACGGGCTGTGTGATATACATGCACGTGCTTCAGAGCCCACATGATGGTCTAAAAGTGGGCGTGACTCCTTCTGGTAGCCTATTTTAATTTTTTAAATTAATTTTTATTTTATGTAGTTAAAATAAATAATATTCATTCAGTTTCATTAAATAATAAAAGTCTTGTTGGATTCGTCTAATCGCATGATTTAAAATATCAAATTTCATAATTTTTACTTCTATGCAATTTGAGTTATTGAGGATTAAAAATGTGTATTGAATTGCGTGAAGTATGGGTCCGTGACATGGAAACAATAACAGAGGTAACTATATATATAATTGAGTTGGGTAACCAGGTCAAATATAAAATTCGTACCCAATTTGTACTCAATATTATTTATTTCTATTTCGTGCAATACCCGATCCGTTAACCTGATAATATATATCTTATCCATAGCGGTACCATATTACGCAATGGTTTACCCGGCTTGATGGGTAAAGTCGACAGTCGACATCCCTACCCATAAGATATTGTGTCTAAAAATTTTGAGACACTATTAATAGGACATAGGGAGTTACATAAGAAATTAAATAAATATTAAATCAAATATACTTCTATTATACAATAAGAAATAAAATAAAATGAATACAAATTACACCATTCTAAGAAGACCAGACTTGACTATTTTTTTCTCTTCGTGTATCAATACAATAAAATTGAGTTAAAGTTAAACGATGAACAGTGTCAAAAGTCAAAATGGACCACTTTTAATCGGACGGAAGGAGTACAAATTACAATAAATTATAAAGTAAGAAAGAAATGTTTTATTATCAGTGTCCCAAATTTTCGGACACGTTACTTTATGTGGGGATAGTTAGACTCATTCAAATACTTAGTTTTCTTTATATATACACTACAAGAAAAAAAGAAAAAAAGAAAAAAGAAAAGAAAAAAAGAACTTAGCTATCAAATCCGGTAGTCTAACCTTTAGTAGCTAATGAAATTCGATAGCTAAGTACTTCAGTATATAATGAATTCGGCAGCTATATCGAAGGATAAAACTACCAAATTCACTAGTTAGAACAATTTTTCCTTGTAGTGATTGCGTAAAATTAGAGTAATATATGATCCTACATAGATATTTATATGTCCAAAAATGTTATCCATATGAACCAAAGAAGACGTGCCATAATTTATTTTTATTAACCCTCGCTTACTTTAAACACATGATGACAAGGAGTGAACATACAAGTCCATACCAACATAACAAAGCTTCTCAAACTGCATTCATTTCTTAGGAAAGACACTTTTATCATCAACTATGGCCACATATAAAACCGTACCCCTATTCCACTTATTTCTTGGCATCATATTCCCTTCTCTAACACCGGATATTATTCCCAGGGTTCACTCCGAACTGATTGCAGTAGTTTGTGTAGTAATTAACGCGGGAATTGACGGTACCTGCATTGCCCCCATCGCATTCCATCCCGTTGATGGCGCGAATCGTGGGGCCAAACCCTTGTCCGGACACCATGGCATAGTGGCAGTTCCTCATCCAGAACCATAGGGCTGTCTTAAACGATATAACCGCGTCTCTGGCCACAATTTCAGGGTTGTTCAAACCATCGAATCCTATGTCCCGACCAGCTGGGCCGTAGTTGTAGTTCCAGGACAGCTGAAGGGGTCCTCTCCCGTAGTAGCCCTTGCCGGCTGCGCACGGCCACTCTCGGTTGTTCTCATCGCAATAGTCACGAGACCAACCCCCGGTCTCCACTCTAGAGCACATATCTACATTCATAAGTAAAACAATATGTATTGTAAGCCATATATTTTGTAACAAAACAGATGACACTTATTTTAAAACAGTAAAAAAAAAAAATCGTATACTTGTTAAAAAACAGGGGAGTATAATATATTAGTCTCGGAATTTTTTTTTTTTTCTAAATAGTCTTATAATTATGTTTGATTTTTCAATCTCTCCCATAAAAAATCTATTAACTTAATCCATACGGTAACTTGCTAATCTTGTCCAATCCATCTCACCCACCCCCAATGACAATTAACGTAGCAGTGGTTGGTGTTGCCACAACAACCTCATTAAACTCACTAATCCACTGTCACGCCAGGGTTGATTATTATTAAGGGTTGGGTGGGATGGATTGGGCAATATTAGAATAGTTACAAGATGCATTGGGTTAATAGATTTTAATGGGATGATTTGAGCAATCAAGCATAATTATGGGATTATTCGGGTTTGTTCTCCTATTACTTTCAACATGAATATTGAACACTTACGTCCAGTCTCATGCGTAACGTGTGCGAAGAAGGCAGCGATCTCACGCTTGGAATCCTCGGAGGAACCCTCAGTTCCAAACCGCGGGAACGAGGAAAGGGCTTGGAGGAAAGCATACCTGGTGTAGAATCTCTTTCCAGGACAGCCGGACGGCGCTTGATTGATGATCCCATTAAAGAAAGCATAGGTTACGACGTCTGAGACTTGGACTCCACTCTTGCCAGAGGTATAGCACGGCCCAGACTGGCAGCCTTGGCCGCAATAATCACTGCCTGTGCCACAATAGCCGTATTGGCTGCAGCACAAGTTGGGCGTGCAGCCGCAGTTCTGGCTGGAAACCCATTTTCCGGAGGCCAAAACCACGGTCAGGATGGTAAAGATATTGACAAGTGATTTAGTCATTTTGAAGGGGTTTGTGTTGGTGTGGATGTTTACCAAGGAAATGAAGGGTATTTATAGGGCAAAAGTTGGAGAATATAGGAGCAGAGTGGTGTTAGTGACATTGGAAAGTTTGGGCGAAAGAGATGATTAGATTTGACTAAGTTGATATTGGGAATGATGCAAGTGGAGATGCTGACCATTAGCTTTCATTTTCCACCACTATATAAAAATTGATTTTGTTTATTATTTGTGACTTATTTATCGGGAAGAAAGTCAAAATCATCCCACAATTTTCATTGTTTCTCAAATGGTCCATAATTGTGCATTTCACTTAATTTATTCAATATGTTTGTTAATCCTCGTCCAAATGATCCCATCCGAGGTTAATGATCTCTCAGGCTGACGTGTCGCAAGGATTAAGGGGTAATTATGGGACCATTTGATAAACGGACGAGAGTTGTGGGATGATTAACCCGTTAATCATCGCAATTAACCTCCGATGGGATCATTTGGGCGAGGATTAGCAAACATATTGGATGAATTAATTGAAGTGCATAATTATGGGATCATTTGAAAAACACACAAAAGTTGTGGGATGATTTTGGCTTTTTTCCCCTTATTTATCTGGCAAGTCATGGTTCGAATATTTTTCCTTTTTTAATTTTCAGTTCTCGTAGAAATATGTTATTCTAGTTAATTCGATTGAATTATCACTTATCAACGGTGTTTGGAAAAATCTTTTATTACTCGGATTGTTTCTTTTTAGATGATCAGTGAGGCCTAGTGTCGGCAAATGAAAAAGCTTAAAAAATCTATAGCAAAAGGAGGGGGAGAAAGGAAAAACACAACAACAAACGCTAATCACGAGGATACCTCCAAACTCTTGCCATATCAGTCAGGAGCGAGAACGAACATCATCTGGGGATAGGCCCATGTCATAAAGATCTCATTAGGCCGAGATCCATGTTTCGCTATCAAATTATCCTCCGAAGAATATGACTCCAATGATAGCCAGGGTGTTGAACCAATATATTTCAACTTAGATTAGCAAGGAGGGGAAATAAAACATGGGAGCGCCAATGCCTCTTGCCAATGAGCCGCAAATAATTTACTAATTGTCTTTTATTTGGTACCATAAGTAGTCTATAAGTATTCAAAATGCTACCAAGTGAATTTAATAATATATATTCCAACCCTACTTACACCTGCTGACCACGCCGCGGAACCGTTTGGAATTTTTTTCTCTCTATTCCAAAACCATGAACCAAATACTCTATAATCTCAAAAAGGATCAACACCTATGTAATTCTTCATTAAGGAGTAAATTTATTTTTATTTATAATAAAAACTAAATTTAAGTTCTTTGCAGGGAAGTGCCCACGTTGCACTACCCTACTGCAGTGAAGAAATATCAAGGAATAGGGAAAAATACATAAAAAATTTACATTAAATAAATTTTAAAAAACGAGGCCTTAAAATATTATAGCTCCGTACCCTTATTTTCTCCTTGTGCGTACCAATTTTGTTTCTGTCCTCGTGTGGTTATTCACATGGTTTCTTCTGCATGCGATGCAGTCACGATTCCCTTCCCCTACTTGATTTGCTAAATTTGGCAAGAGTCTTTTTGAGTTTAATTTATTGCTATTGCATTCGTAAAATTTCCCAACTCTCACTCTCTCAGTCTCTCTCCTGGGAAAGCTCGCTCATGATTTTTGCATGGGTTGACAAGCTTTGGATTCATGAATTAAGAGCGATTTATTGTCCCGATAAGAGGATCTCAAACTCGGCAGCGCGTGGTGGTTTCTTCACTTGGCGGAGTATTCGGAAAGCCCTTGCTCATCTCTCGGGGTCGGGGGGTTTTTCCTTTTGTATCGGGGATGGCTCCAGTTCTATACGGTCTTCTCCATAGTTACATGGAACGGGATTCGATTCGAAACGGGGAACGGGAACGGAAACGCGGAACGCTAGTTTAGGTGAATCGGGAACGATGTACTATATATATGTATTTTTTAAATATTAATATATATTTAATAATAAAAAGTTTAACTAAAAATTTTTGAAAAAAAAAACATAAGAAAATTTTCAATAAAGTCAAAATTTAATTGAATATTGATTACTATTCCCAATTGAATACTGCCATTTTTTGGATACTGCCGTTTTTCATTATTATTACTATTCCCAATTCCCAATTGAATATTGATTACATATTATACTCAACCGTTTTATCTTCCCAATTACATTACTTTGCATTTACTTTTTTTCCTTCCCAAAATTATCTTTCCCCTTCTCCCGCTTTCCATCTCCCAAAAGTCGTCTTCCCAAAATTTTTCTTCAAATTATGAGTCCCTAAACCCTAAACCCGCCGCACTCCTCTCCGCCGCCGCCGCCGGTCCTCTCCGCCACCGTTGCCGCTCCTCTTGGCTGCCGCCGCTCATAATCGCCGCTCCTCTTCGCTTTCCACCACTGTTCGCTGTTCTCTTCAACTGTTCCTTCGCCGGATGTTGATTTTCCGATCCGGTGCGCGATCTCTGACGATCTGGAACGCGAACGTCCCGTGATCCGGAACAAACGTTCCAATTCGCAAAACGGCCCTCCGTTCCGCGTCCCTGGTAACTATGGTCTTCTCCTTGGTTAAATGATGAACCGTTGGGTCCGCGGGTCCCTTCATTGAGGTCAGCGATTTGGATCTTTGCCTGGAGGACATTATTCCAGATCATGCATGGAATTTATCCACTCTTGCCACTATTCTTCCGGAAGATATTCGAACGGAAATCAACCCCCCCCCCCCTTCTGTCTTCATGCTTGTAGTCCTAATGGCTGGCGGTGGAAGGCTTCTATTGATGGATTCTATACTGCCTAATCGGGGTACCTCTTCCTTTTGGCTGAGAGAGTTTCATCTTCGGGATGGAAGTGGATGTGGAGTTCATACTTCACTGAGAAAATTTGTGTGCTTCTTTGGCTTATTTCTTGCTTCCCCGTTCCTTGTAATGCCCTCAGATTTCAGCGCCGGCTCTCATCATCGCCTCTGTGCAGCATATGTGGAGTTATGGAGGAAGATTGTGTTCACTGCTTATTTCACTGCCCTTGGAATCACGCACTCTGAATGAGCCTGCAGATCGGGGTGCCGAATGATCTACCTTCTATTGATGTTTCCTCTCATCAGTCCCTTATTCATCAGGTCCTTCACCTAAGGGACGAATTGGATAAGGCTACTGTCAAGCTGAAACCGCAACAGCTTTATCCTCGACTGGTATCTTGAAACTCGGTGGGATGGACAGGTACCCTTGTTCATTCGGATGGCTCGTCGCTGGGTAGCCGTGGTCGCGGGCTTCGGGGCTGTGGTTCGAGATGTCTCTGGGAGATGGTTGGAAGGTGTTTCTGGATATCTTGGTAAGTCTTCTGTCTTGTATGTTGAACTTTCGGGTATCATGCATGGACTCTCCCTCGCGAGGATGCTCGGTTATACAGAGCTATGTTGTCTATGTGATTCTATATATGGAGGCCTTGAGATTGATCAAGACGGATCCAAATCCTTCTCATTGGCTGGTGTCGGCTTTGTTGAGGATTAGGCACCTTCTTCGTGAGTTTTCTACTTGTTGTTTCGAGCATGTTTTGAGAGAAGGCAATGCAGTAGTGCATTGTCAAGATGGGAGCGGATAACGAGTCATTCTACACAACATGGGCATTTGCCCCTGGATAAGGTGAAGTCTCTACTGGCAGCGGGTGCTACGGGCGCGGAGTTTCCTCGTTGCTAGTTTACTATTTGCTTGTAGTGTATTTTTTCTTTTTTTTATTCTTTCCTAGCCTTGATTGGCTGTTTCGCAAAATAATATATATATATGTATATATACCTTTAGAAAATGGAAAAAAAATCATATCGTCACATAATTTTAAAAAATTTCCCAAACAGTCCCACAAATATCGAATTAGACGAATCCATCCCATAACTACCCTAATCTTAGCCGAACCCGTCCATGAACCCGGTTTTTTTGCTAATCATTGCCGAACCCATCCCATAACTATCTTAATCATCGCCGAACCCATCCCTCCATTAGGGAAGTTACGGGACGGGTTCGGCAATGATTAGCAAAAAAACCGGTTCATGGACGGGTTCGGCTAAGATTAGGGTAGTTATGGGACAGATTCGTCTAATTCGATATTTGTAGGACTATTTTGGAAATTAAAAAAACTTATTGGACTAAATGGGTTTTTTTCCTTAGAAAATTGAAAGTGGAGTGGAACAACAAAATAAATTGTGGCAAGTTAAATCGGGCCGAAAGAGTAATTTCTTTTTTTCGATTATAAATTAAAAATCTTCGTGTGGTCTAGTGATAAAACTTAGAAAAGTAATATAACTAGTCATATATGTACCAAATATTTCTTATTTAACTATAAAAAAGTCCCGATGCTAAAATGAAGAATGTCGGAAAAAAAACCCATTTAGTGCCATATATTTTTTCAATTTTTAAAATCATCTCATAAATATTGAATTAGACGAATCCGTCCATTAACTATCCTTATTTTTGCCGAACCCGTCCATGAACCCTGTTTTTTCGCTAATACATTAGAGTAGTTAATGGACGGGTTCGGCGATGATTTGCGAAAAACCGGGTTCATGGACGGGTTCGGCAATGATTAGGATAGTTAATGGACGGATTCGTCTAATTCGATATTTGTGAAATGGTTTTGTAAATTGACCCAAAGTTTTACTTTTCCATCTCAAATATATATTGCATGCGTGGTATATTGTTGAACAATGGATAATTAGCGATAGGTGATTCTAGTATATGCATTTTAGTTGATTGGATTTACAATGGACCAAAATGAATTGTTTTGAGTTAAAATGAGTTTGGTATGTGCGGAGGCACGCTTGTTTTGCCTTGACAATTCAATGCCCATGTTAGGGGTTGAGGGAAGCTTAAACTGTATGGAAAAAAGCTAATGGAAGGACTTAGAAAAATTTGTGGTTAATGCTCAATTGCTCACTTATGAAGAAGTGAGCATCAAATGATATTTATGCAGCATTGCAACATAGATAATGCCTTAGAAAATTGTTTAGGTCAAGTTTTCTTCAGTGATGCTCTCTCATAAAGAAGAGAGCATAAGACACCAATTATGCACAAATTGAAGCGTAAAATTACGCCTTAAAAACTGTTGAAGTCAAAAGTCTCTGTATGTTAGGTTTATTCGTGCATTAACGCATAAAATAGTTAGATTTTGAATGAATCGACACTTTAATAGGGCGAAATACAGTGAATCCTCACAATTAATAAAATATGTCCAAATTATTTTCTACAAATTTTCGTCTATATAAGTTGTTCCTCAAATTGGAAAAAAAAACACCATTGATCCCATAAGTTTCCCCAATTTCGATTTCAGTCCATATTAATTTCATTAACACAATCAATCCATTATGTTTGCTGATTTTTGCATAATCCATCCCAAACCCCTTAATGACGCATTTCTGCTGACGTGGCACCGGATTAAGCAAACTTATAGGACCAATGGTGCCGCAATTAGCAACTTATGGGACCAATGGCGCCACAATTAGCAAACTTACGTGGCGCCACGTCAGCAGAAATGCGTCATTAAGGGGTTTGGGATGGATTATGCAAAAATTAGCAAACATAGTGGATTGATTGTGTTAATGAAATTAATATGGGACTGAAATCGAAATTGGGGAAACTTATGGGACTAATGGTGTTTTTTTTCCTCCTCAAATTCATCCATTCTTGTGGCCATATTTTCATTATCCTCAAACAATTGGAAGGTTGCAACCTGTGGATTTGTTCCTATACTATATACACCAGTAAAAACCCCATTACTACGAAAATAATTTGCCCAAGACCACGAAATAGTTTGGAGTTAAATCCCAAAATTTGATCTTTAACAAAATTAGCGATAGAAACTCATTAACTAGTAAGGCTTAGTGTCGCATTGAAAAGCTAAATGAGAAATCTTGTAGTGATATTAATGCTTGGTTCAGTTATGGCTAAAAATAACAATAACAATAATAATGATAATAAATAAATAAATAATAGGTTTTGTAGAGGGAGTAACACCATTTGATACATTAGACTTTAGAAGTTACGGAACATAGTAGTATACAATATGTTGGTCCCAGATAATACTGAAATCTTGAAATTAAAAGTGTTAAGCGCGTTGTCGAGCGGTAGTCAGAACTACGTTATAACGAGTGGTGTGTGCACAGAGTGTTCAGCGGAAATCGTAAAACAAGAACAAGAATTTGGTGACCCAGTTCGATCCAACGGATCTACGTCTGGGGGATTCCAATCCAGGCGACTTATACTAATACTTGCTAGCTCGTCGCAAAGCTGCAAATTAAATATTAGTCCTACACCACAGAAGAAGATAAATAAATGTAATATATATAGTGAGTAGGGTCGTCTCCACAGGGAACTTGCTCAAAGAGTTTATTTTCAATCACTTGATTAATTATAAATTATATTTATATTTATAAAGATGGGGGGATTTGATTTCAACTAAACTAGTAAAAAGAAAATAAAAATTAAACAAGAATAAAAATAATTGCAAGGTAACAAGTGAGCTCTTTAGGATAATTAAAACTCTAGTTTAGGCATGAATTATGTATTGGATATGGAATTGATCATTGACATGCATTTAACTTAATTGGCTAATTGACTAAATTGGTTAAAGTTGGTCTACAAGCGTTTCCCAACCAATTTTTCCATACTTATTCGATGGCTTAGGTACGACCATAAGCCATTCCCCTAATCAAGTGTGAATACTAGGTACGACCATAGCATAACATGACTTGATAGCATTTAGCACAAGAAAAACCCAATTCGATTCAACACTAATCCTACGAGGTAGTGTTTAAAACCGATTTTAATCCCTCACTAGAGTATTCTTCCTCTAGTTTGCTACTTGATTGGAAAATTACACAATTACGGATGCACTTCCCAATATAGCAATAAATTACTCAATCAACACGCGGCCGCTATATCAATCAAGCAATTCAAAACATAATAAATAGAGGAATTAAAAATACCCAATTCAATTAAGCATAAAAATATGTCAACCAAATAAGTCTCACAATTCCATATCCACACACAAATTCAAAGCCTAAACTAGATAAGAAAACTACTCACAATCCATCCAAAACATAACCAAATCCACACAATCCAACATGGTAATCAATTATAGAAATAGAACAAGAAAATCACCCACGAAGGATCGAATCCTTATTGCCCTTGGAATCCTCCAATTTTGTAAGTGCCAACAAAAATGGAGTATCCTCTCTAGTGTGTCTCCAATGGTTGGAACCTCTTTTTGGTGGAAAATTGGCCAATGTCTTGTGTTTTGTGGAATAATGGCCAATGTGTTGTGTGTTTTTGCTCTTTGGTCTCCTCCTATTTATAGCAAAACAAGACCAATTTTTAATTCTTCTTTCTCCCTTTTTGCATGTTCATGGTAGTAGCCTCCTCAATTGCATCCAAAAACCTCCCTCAATTGCATCCAAAAACATCAAAATCATGCCTTTGATTATTCTTTTGTAATTGATTCCCAAGGATTTGATGCCCAAAGATTTGATGCCATAATAAAAATCTGAAAATTGATCTTGATTTGATGCCCAAAGATTTAGATACTTCAATTTAGCCCCAAGGATCTTTTTGCAAGTTTTGATGCTTCACACATAGACCCCACAGCTGCGAATTGGACCTTAGGCGTGGGCACGCCCCAATGTTGGAAATTTTGCCACCTTTCCTACAAAACCAATGTCCCAAAAATCAATCCAATCAAGGCCATTTTTATTAATTTTCTCAAACAATTTAAGTTGACATATGCATAAAAATATCATCAAATACAACATATATCAACTCCCCCACACCTAATCCATGCTTGTCCTCAAGTATATATCAAGACCAAATATCAAAAGTGCATGCCAAACCAAGTATCATTCAACCATGTCAAAGTTTCATCAAAATCAAGGTATGCAAAGCCAACTATCCTCACAAAATGGGAAAATATAATAAGAGATCACTCACCCTCAAGTGTTTAGGCTAGATTTCACTCAATACGCAAAGAGAACTATCAATCCCATAGGCTTGCTATCAAATCACAGTAAATTCACACATCTCAAATAAGAACATGATGCTCATAATCAAAGGGTCTTTATTAGGGTTGTAACGGGGCTAAGGTTGGGGTAGGAATATATGGAATATGTAGGTTAAAAGGAATTGAGGAAATTGTCTAACCATCAAAACATGCTACGAATCATAAGTTGCACAAATTCTCTTTGACATCAATGATCATGCTGCTCTCAAAATAAAGAATTTCACTTGCAGCTAATACAAACATGTCTGCCTCTCTCTCTTTTTTTTTTCTTTTTTTTTTCTTCTTTTTTTTTTGGTGGCTTTCAATAGCTTGGTACGTTTATGAGAGGAATTCCATTGTCTGAAAATTGCAGACATAACTTCAACTCTTTGTTCATAACACTCCGGTTAGAGGAACACGTTCCAAACTATTTATTTCCACTGCCCTGGTATTTTTTTTTTTTCATTTTTTTTTCATTTTTTTTAGAGAGAGGCAGTACAATAACAAAATCAAATGTCGAATACAAAAACTCAATCAACTCACATCAAGTGCAACCTTTAACCAAAATCACATGTAATGATACTTAAACAAATTTCCTCATGTTCCTAGGGTTCAAATGAGTGTATGGCCATAATCGAAGAAAAAGGTCTCAGGCTAAGGGGTTAAACATGAACCAAGAAAAATGGATATATCATCAATAGGCTCAGAGTGGTTCACTAAAGGATAAACATGGGTCAAGGGGAAAACAAGGCCAAAATAGGGTATTCCTAGTGCCATTATCATTTTATTTGCATCAAGATTCAAAAATGAGAGTACAATCAACTATGTATAATCAAGCAAATTCTAGAAAATCAAGTCTCATGCGTTTCACACAACAAGAAAATTTGAGCAAATATGTGATGAGTTTTTTTTTTATTTTTTTATTTTTTATTTCATGGATTTTTTTTTTTTTTTTTTTTAAAAAGGCTCAAATAGCTCACTTAGGGTTAAGTGATAGAAAACTAAGCATACCCCTCAATTAATTTGACTAAGAACATGATAAACTCTACAATAGTCAAGCAATGCACATAAGACTTGGCAAGACAACACAAGAGGACAAACTAGGAAGTTCAAAAATCATATTCATGTGTAAGCATATCCCTAAAAATCCCCCCACACCTAAATCATGCAATGTCCCTATTGCAAAATAAAGATGAAATTAAGAGGAGGGGATAAGAACTTCCCTGGATTAGGTGGAGGCGCCCGCGGGGCCTATTGTTTGGCCCGGAGGATCTCTAAAATAGAGTCCATCTTTGCTTCAAGGCGAGCCTGGGAAGTTTGAATTTCGGTCTGAGATGCTTTCAAGGTGGCAACTTTGTTGGACCTTTCTTTGTTGGGGGTTTAGAAACCCCTTTTGACGTAGGTGCCAAAACAGTTTTTTTTTTTTTTTTTTTAGATCGAGTAGCCGGGGTGTTGTTTCTCCCCATTGTAGGTCCCTGATTGTGAACCTTTTGCAGCGGTGGTGGGCAGAGGGCGGCTCTGGTGGCGTGGGGCGGCGGCGGCGCCTGGGCAGCGAAGAACGGGGGCCGGCGAAACAGGTGGAGGAGAGAGAGGGCGGCGGCTGTGGTTCTCGCGTGGGTGGCGGCGGAAGGCGCTCGAACGCGGATAAGAGGACGGCGCTGGACAGAGCGGAGGCGACGGGCGCTCACCGTGGTCGCGCTGGCGAAGGGCGGCGCTGTCGCAGATCCGGCGAGAGAGAGACGACGAGGGGTGGCGAGGGGCGGCGCGTGGTGATTGGCGGTGGCGCGGCGTGCTAGGGCAGCGAGAGAGAGACCGGCGAAGAGAAGGCACGGCGAGAGAGAGCGGCGACGAGAGGTGGGCCGCGGAGCTAGATCTATGGAGGCGCGAGGACGAGACAGGGGTGGTGGCGGGCGATTCGCGATGGTGGCTGCCGGCGGTGGGTTGGGCTCGAACGCGGAGGCGCGTGGTGGCTCGAGCGAGCGTCGGCGGCTGGACGACGGGCGGATCCGGCGGAGGGCGAAGGGTGGACGGCGGCGAGCGGTGGGATCTGAGGCGGCGCTGGCGGCGGTGACTGGCGGTGGGCGGTGGTCAGGTGAGAGAGAGAGAGAGAGAGTGTTTGGTGTTTCTACTAGGGCTTGAAATGAGTAAATATTTGGACTGATTTTTGCCTTATTCCCTCTTTAATTGCAGTCTATTTTTGTTCCTTATGTGTGCCCACACCTAGGGCTCTCATTTAGCCTGGTGGACTTCCTTCCTTCCACTCCAATACCAGTGTATATTTACTCCTTGAGCGTGCCCACGCGCAAAGCTTCAAATTATTCTGTTTCTCCCTCTTTTTTACTTGAACCCAAATTCCAGTGTAATTTTACTCCTTATGCGTGCCCACGCGCAAGGCTTCTAATTACTCTGTTTCTCCATTTTTTTTTATGAATTCCAGAATGAATTTTGCTCTTAAGTATGCCCACGCACAACACCAATTTTTACTCTGCAACTCCAAAAGCTCCTGAAATCAACAATTGAAATCCAAAACCAAAGAAAACTTTATTAGACTCGAACTAAGACTCGAAAATTCAACTAAACAAAGCGAAATTTAAATATGAAACTTGGGTTGCCTCCCAAGAAGCGCCTTTCTTTTAGGTCTTTGTCTAGACGCAATGACGTCTTAATTCAATTAAGCTCATGGGATTCAACAAACTTGATTCCCTCCACTACTTGAGGTTGAAATCCTTCATAATATGGCTTAAGACGATGCCCATTCACCACAAACTTCTTCTCCGTGTGTAAACTTTGTATTTCCACTGCACCAAAAGATGTTATATTAGTCACCACAAATGGACCTATCCAACGAGAACGTAACTTACCCGGGAAGAGCTTGAGTCTAGAATTATAAAGTAAAACCTTTTGGCCCACCTTAAAATCTTTTCTCAAAATATTTTGGTCATGAAAATTCTTACTCTTCTCCTTGTAGATCATGGCATTGTCATAAGCCTCGTTCCTAATCTCCTCCAACTCTTGCAATTGCAACTTTCTACTTTCTCCAGCTTCACTCAAACTCATGTTACATTGTTTAACAGCCCAAAATGCACGATGTTCAATTTCAACTGGTAAATGACATGGCTTACCAAAGACTAACCTATAGGGAGACATCCCTATTGGAGTTTTGAATGCCGTTCGGTATGCCCACAATGCATCTCCCAACCTTAAGCTCCAATCCTTCCTATCCGGTCTCACCATTTTTTCAAGAATCCCCTTGATCTCTTTGTTGGAAACTTCAGCTTGCCCATTGGTTTGCGGGTGGTAAGAGGTTGAGACCTTGTGTAGAACACCATACCTGCGAAACAAAGCTGAAATAGTTTTGTTGCAAAAATGAGTACCCCGGTCACTGACAACCGCCTTGGGCATCCCAAAACGATTGAAAATGGACTTGAGGAAATCTGCAACAACCTTTGAATCATTAGTCCGGGTGGCTTTTGCTTCCACCCATTTCGAAACATAGTCAACAGCAAGTATGATATATAAAAATCCATGAGAATTAGGAAATGGCCCCATAAAATCCATCCCCCATACATCAAATATTTCAACAAACATCATTGGTGTTATACCTGTGCATTAGGTCTTTGGCTAGACGCAATGACGTCTTAATTCAATTAAGCTCATGGGATTCAACAAACTTGATTCCCTCCACTACTTGAGGTTGAAATCCTTCATAATATGGCTTAAGACGATGCCCATTCACCACAAACTTCTTCTCCGTGTGTAAACTTTGTATTTCCACTGCACCAAAAGATGTTATATTAGTCACCACAAATGGACCTATCCAACGAGAACGTAACTTACCCGGGAAGAGCTTGAGTCTAGAATTATAAAGTAAAACCTTTTGGCCCACCTTAAAATCTTTTCTCAAAATATTTTGGTCATGAAAATTCTTACTCTTCTCCTTGTAGATCATGGCATTGTCATAAGCCTCGTTCCTAATCTCCTCCAACTCTTGCAATTGCAACTTTCTACTTTCTCCAGCTTCACTCAAACTCATGTTACATTGTTTAACAGCCCAAAATGCACGATGTTCAATTTCAACTGGTAAATGACATGGCTTACCAAAGACTAACCTATAGGGAGACATCCCTATTGGAGTTTTGAATGCCGTTCGGTATGCCCACAATGCATCTCCCAACCTTAAGCTCCAATCCTTCCTATCCGGTCTCACCATTTTTTCAAGAATCCCCTTGATCTCTTTGTTGGAAACTTCAGCTTGCCCATTGGTTTGCGGGTGGTAAGAGGTTGAGACCTTGTGTAGAACACCATACCTGCGAAACAAAGCTGAAATAGTTTTGTTGCAAAAATGAGTACCCCGGTCACTGACAACCGCCTTGGGCATCCCAAAACGATTGAAAATGGACTTGAGGAAATCTGCAACAACCTTTGAATCATTAGTCCGGGTGGCTTTTGCTTCCACCCATTTCGAAACATAGTCAACAGCAAGTATGATATATAAAAATCCATGAGAATTAGGAAATGGCCCCATAAAATCCATCCCCCATACATCAAATATTTCAACAAACATCATTGGTGTTAGGGGCATTTGATCTCTAGTAG
Source organism: Hygrophila difformis (assembly GCA_030278955.1). NCBI lineage: Eukaryota > Viridiplantae > Streptophyta > Magnoliopsida > Lamiales > Acanthaceae > Hygrophila > Hygrophila difformis. The sequence continues at coordinate 13,906,089 of JAOANR010000015.1, read as the reverse complement.
TTATATTTCCTACCCTTTGACACTTATCACACATTTTGCAAAACGAATATGCATCTTTAAATAAGGTAGGCCAATAAAAACCGCTATCCAATACCTTCCTTGCGGTTCTTTGGGCACCAAAATGACCTCCACACTCCATGGAATGACAGAATTTAAGAATGGATTCGTACTCACTTTCACTTACACACCGCCTTATCACTTGATCTTGGCAACGCTTCCACAGGTACGGGTCATCCCATATGTAATATCTAGCATCACTCTTAAGCTTATCCTTCTTTGCCTTTGTCCAACCAATAGGAAATTGATTAGTGACCAAATAATTAACTAAATCCGCATACCAAGGTGAAATGCTAGAAATTGAAAGCAATTGCTCATCCGGAAAATACTCCCTTAAAGATAATTTCTCTTGAGGTGTTGGGAGTCGACTGAGGTGGTCAGCCACAAGGTTCTCACTACCTTTCTTGTCTCGAATTTCCACATCAAATTCTTGTAGGAGTAAGACCCATCGAATGAGCCTTGGTTTGCTATCTTTCTTTGTCATAAGGTACCTTAGAGCTGCATGATCAGAAAAGACAATTACTTTAGTACCAAGCAAATAAGATCGAAATTTTTCAAGAGCAAATACAACAGCTAGGAGTTCTTTTTCAGTAGTGGAATAATTTAATTGGGCTCCATTTAGAGCTTTTGATGCATAGTAGATTGCCCAAGGAATTCTTCCACTTCTTTGTCCAAGCACAGCTCCAACTGCGGTGTCACTTGCATCACACATGATTTCGAAAGGAAGCTCCCAGTTTGGCGGCTGAATAATGGGTGGTGAAGTCAACAGCTCCTTAATCTTGTCAAAGGTCTTCTTGCATTGATCATCAAACTCAAATTGGATATCTTTTTGTAGCAACTTGAAAAGAGGAGCAGCCACCTTGGAGAAATCTTTGATGAAACGTCGATAAAATCCTGCATGTCCTAAAAAAGAACGAATATCCCTCACCGAAGTGGGGTAGGGTAAAGCAGAAATAATATCGACCTTGGCCTTATCAACTTCTATCCCCTTAGATGACACTAAATGACCAAGGACTATCCCCTCTTCTACCATGAATTGACACTTTTCCCAATTTAACACTAACTTAGTGTCCTTGCATCTTTTCAAAATTAATTCCAAATTATCTAAGCAAGTGTCAAAATCAGTTCCATACACGCTAAAGTCATCCATGAACACTTCTATCCCTTTCCCCACATAATCAGAAAAAATACTTACCATGCACCTTTGAAAGGTGGCAGGGGCGTTGCAAAGTCCGAATGGCATTCTCCTATAGGCGAAAGTTCCAAATGGGCAAGTGAATGTGGTCTTCTCTTGGTCCTCAGGCGCAATGGCAATCTGAAAGTACCCTGAAAAGCCGTCTAGGAAGCAATAATGTGACTTCCCTGCCAAACGCTCAACCATTTGATCAATAAAGGGTAGGGGAAAATGATCTTTCTTTGTTACAGAATTTAATTTACGGTAATCAATGCATTGTCTCCAACCTGTTTGCTTTCTTACAGGAATAAAATTACCATCATGATCAGCTTCCACTGTAACTCCCGACTTCTTTGGAACCATATGAATGGGACTTACCCAGTTGCTATCTGAAATTGGGTAGATGATGTCTGCATCCAATAGTTTGAGGATCTCCTTCTTCACCACTTCCATCATGGCCGGATTGAGTCTCCTTTGTGCTTGCCTTAAAGGTTTTGTATCTTCTTCAAGCGCAATCCTGTGAGTGCACAAGAAAGGGCTAATTCCTCTTATATCTGCTAATTGCCAACCAATAGCCTCTTTTTGCTCTCTCAACACACGAACCAACTTTTCCTCTTGTGTAGGAGATAGGGCAGCTGAGATAATCACTGGTAAGGTCTTTTCAGCTCCTAGGAATGTATATTTAAGAGTGGGTGGCAGTGGTTTCATATCCAAAATTGGTGCCTGCACAACCGATGGCAAAAGACCATTGTCAGATTTCTTAAGTATGGAATTCACAACAGCATACCTTGATGGTTTAGGTTCTAGAGAGTGCAAAGCTTGAACCATCTCCTTCACACATTCATCCACTGGTGTTTCATCCAAAGTATCGACTCGAATGTTCTGTATAATTGCTGTCTCAAGGTCATCCTTCCCATTTAAATCAAAGACCTCCTGCACATTAACATCAAGAACATCTATGCAACACAAAGCATTAGATTCAACTGGATATTTCATGGCATCAAAAATATTAAATTGTACTTTTTCACCTTCAAATTCCATGGAAAGAGTTCCAGTTTTTACATCAATTTTTGTTCTAGCTGTGCACATAAATGGTCTTCCAAGCAAAATAGGTGAAGGATTTGGTTCGTTTTCATCATGCATATCCAAAATATAGAAATCAACAGGAAATATTAATTCATTAACTTGAACTAGGACATCCTCTATAATCCCTTCAGGATATGCATTAGTCCTATCCGCTAATTGAATTATTATGCCCGTTTCTTTAAGTGGTCCAATGTTCAAAGAGTTAAAAATAGATCTAGGCATTACATTAATAGCAGCACCTAAATCTAACATAGCCCTTTTTACCTCCATTTTACCTATCTTGCATGGAATGACAAACATACCGGGATCTCCGCATTTTTGTGGAAGTTTCCTTTGAAGCATGGCGGATACACTTTCTCCCGCTATCACCTTCTCATCTCCTCTCAACTTTTGCTTGTTGGAACACAAGTCCTTTAGAAACTTTGCATATCGAGGGATCTGCTTGATTGCATCTAACAATGGAATGCTCAATTCCACTTTTTTAAACACCTCCATGATTTCCTTGTCCTTGTCTCCCTTTGAAGGCTTCACCAACCTATGAGGAAAAGGAGCAATATTAGATTTTGGAGTAATTGGTAAATTTAATTTTACCTCATCACTTGATTTTTGTGCTTCTTGCTCCATTTCTTTTTCAATTTCATCCTCTGCCTTTTCCTTTGAAACGATCTCCTTTGGACCTTCTAATTCCTTTCCACTTCTCAGCGTCATTGCACTAACATTTCCAGGATTAGCATGTGTTTGAGCAGGCAATTTTCCTTTTTCCCTTTGCTTCATATCACGCACCTCATTCACTACTTGGGACATTTGATCCTCCAAATTCTTTATACTTGTTCTAGTTTCCTGTTGAAATTGCAACATATTAGCTGCCATATTCTTAACTAGATCATGTAGAGAATTACCTGGGAAAGGAGCTTGTGGGGCTGCCCTTTGTTGTAGCGGCGGTGGCGCTGGTTGAAAACCCGGAGGTTGTTGTGTAGGAGCTTGTTGATTCCCATAACGCAAATTGGGATGATCCCTCCATCCCGGATTGTACGTGTTGGAAAATGGGTTGTAATTTCTCCTTCGCACAAATCCAGCTGCATTAACTTCTACTTCCTCAGACAACGTGGGACAAGCATCAGTGGAATGATTCGTGTTTGAGCATATTCCACAGGCCTTTACCTGTGCATTCCCTACAGCAAGCTTACGAACAAAGGATGTTAATTCAGTTAATTGTTGCTGTAAAGAACTTACTTCCCCAGCTTCTTTCAATGGAACAACTTCCCTTGTCCCAAACTGCTGTGAATTCATTGCCATATTATTCAACAATGCCCAGGCCTCCTCCGGTGTCTTGTTCATAAGTGCACCTCCACTTGCAGCATCTATAAGCATCCTGTCCATAGTGGTTAAACCTTCATAGAAATACTGGATTAGTAATTGCTCGGAAATTTGGTGTTGTGGACACCTAGTAATAAGTTTATTGAACCTATCCCAGTATTCAAAAAGTGATTCCCCTGTAGCTTGTTTAATACCACATATCTCTTTCCTCAGGTTTGCAGCTCGAGAAGCAGGAAAATACTTCTCCAAAAACTTACGCTTCATCTCATTCCAAGTGGTGATACTACCTGCAGGAAGGTTGAACAACCAATCCTTTGCTGCATCTTTCAAGGAAAATGGAAATGCCCTTAGCTTGATTTGATCTTCAGTGACACCAGCTGGTTTCATGCTTGTACACACCACATCAAACTCCTGTAAGTGTTTGTGTGGTTCTTCTCCTGACAAACCATGAAAGTTAGGCAACAAATGTATTAGTCCAGTTTTCAACACAGAGGCCGCATTGTCGGCCACAGTAGGAAAAGTAATACAGAGTGGCTGTTGAGCCAAGTCAGGGGATGCTAGCTCCCTCAATGTTCTCTGTTGTGCCATAGCAGGTTGAGGAATTTCAGTTTCCTCTTCCACTTTTTTGCTTTCCTCAGAATCTGATGATGAACTTGAATCCTCCGCTATTTGAATTTCCAAATTGAGCAAAGGTGTCAACACCTCCGCTTTCTCTTCTCTCCTTCGTTCCCTGGCTTCTTTACTCAAACGGCGTGCGGTCTTTTCAATCTCTGGATCGTAATTCTTTTCACCACCACGATCTGTGCGAGGCATATACCAATAAATGGAAATAAAGATTAGAGAAATATATATATATATATATATATATTAAATTAACCAAGGTATGAAAAATCCTCTTTTGGCGATAGTCCCCGGCAACGGCGCCAAAAATTGCTAGCTCGTCGCAAAGCTGCAAATTAAATATTAGTCCTACACCACAGAAGAAGATAAATAAATGTAATATATATAGTGAGTAGGGTCGTCTCCACAGGGAACTTGCTCAAAGAGTTTATTTTCAATCACTTGATTAATTATAAATTATATTTATATTTATAAAGATGGGGGGATTTGATTTCAACTAAACTAGTAAAAAGAAAATAAAAATTAAACAAGAATAAAAATAATTGCAAGGTAACAAGTGAGCTCTTTAGGATAATTAAAACTCTAGTTTAGGCATGAATTATGTATTGGATATGGAATTGATCATTGACATGCATTTAACTTAATTGGCTAATTGACTAAATTGGTTAAAGTTGGTCTACAAGCGTTTCCCAACCAATTTTTCCATACTTATTCGATGGCTTAGGTACGACCATAAGCCATTCCCCTAATCAAGTGTGAATACTAGGTACGACCATAGCATAACATGACTTGATAGCATTTAGCACAAGAAAAACCCAATTCGATTCAACACTAATCCTACGAGGTAGTGTTTAAAACCGATTTTAATCCCTCACTAGAGTATTCTTCCTCTAGTTTGCTACTTGATTGGAAAATTACACAATTACGGATTCACTTCCCAATATAGCAATAAATTACTCAATCAACACGCGGCCGCTATATCAATCAAGCAATTCAAAACATAATAAATAGAGGAATTAAAAATACCCAATTCAATTAAGCATAAAAATATGTCAACCAAATAAGTCTCACAATTCCATATCCACACACAAATTCAAAGCCTAAACTAGATAAGAAAACTACTCACAATCCATCCAAAACATAACCAAATCCACACAATCCAACATGGTAATCAATTATAGAAATAGAACAAGAAAATCACCCACGAAGGATCGAATCCTTATTGCCCTTGGAATCCTCCAATTTTGTAAGTGCCAACAAAAATGGAGTATCCTCTCTAGTGTGTCTCCAATGGTTGGAACCTCTTTTTGGTGGAAAATTGGCCAATGTCTTGTGTTTTGTGGAATAATGGCCAATGTGTTGTGTGTTTTTGCTCTTTGGTCTCCTCCTATTTATAGCAAAACAAGACCAATTTTTAATTCTTCTTTCTCCCTTTTTGCATGTTCATGGTAGTAGCCTCCTCAATTGCATCCAAAAACCTCCCTCAATTGCATCCAAAAACATCAAAATCATGCCTTTGATTATTCTTTTGTAATTGATTCCCAAGGATTTGATGCCCAAAGATTTGATGCCATAATAAAAATCTGAAAATTGATCTTGATTTGATGCCCAAAGATTTAGATACTTCAATTTAGCCCCAAGGATCTTTTTGCAAGTTTTGATGCTTCACACATAGACCCCACAGCTGCGAATTGGACCTTAGGCGTGGGCACGCCCAACACTTCAAAATAGGCTGCCCAATGTTGGAAATTTTGCCACCTTTCCTACAAAACCAATGTCCCAAAAATCAATCCAATCAAGGCCATTTTTATTAATTTTCTCAAACAATTTAAGTTGACATATGCATAAAAATATCATCAAATACAACATATATCAATACTCAAGAAAAACCTAGACTTAAAAGACTCAAAAACAACCAATTCAAACTCTAATGCAACACTTCCCTATTTGCAGACAGACTGCAGTTGTGATTCCTCCACAGCTCAGTCTCCGGACGATCCTGTCCAATTTGAATTCTCCGGTTGTTCAGGCTTCAAGAACCATGGCATCTTGGCATAGAAGTCCTCCTGAATTCACCTCCTTCAAACATCGAGCGCTTCCGCAAAGCCTCTTCAATCGGGTGTCGAAGAAAGATTTTCTCTGTAACACCCCGGTTTTTGGTAACCCAGGTCGGGATGTCACCGCCACATCTCCCTAGTAAGACACGGTTTCTCCGAGCTTACTAAAGAGATGCAAGGCTAGGTATTGCAGTGTTTAAAAATATTTAAAGCATTCAAAATAGCCCACACAATATAAATCGAAAATAACAATAGCATAGCGCAGCGGAAATATTTAGTTTAGTACAGTATCGCAGCGGAAAATTCAAATAGGGCCGACATGGCCAAAACACGGGTTAAACAGGCCCGTTCATAATATAGTCTAAGTACGAAATTTAAAAGCAAAATAAAAGTTCCCAAAATCCCATGTGAGTATGGAATGATCTTCAATTTGCAGAAAGAACACAAGGAATTTTCTAAACTCTCTCAAGAATTCTATCTATGAAAACTAAGAGAAAACTGACTCATAAATCTCTCAAAATGAAAATTACAACTCAATAATTGGAACTCTTAATTATAGAGGATCTAAACACTGATATATATACATCTAAGCCTGTAAATGATGATCAAGGGTCGTTTAGATCTGAAAGCAGTTCCAGCTGAAACTGCCAAAACTGTCAGTTACCAATCTTGCAGTTACTGAATAGTTTCAACCGTTTTCAGACAACATCATCTGCACAGAGAGTCTTGTTAAGACAACAACAATCTCCCCCACTCTTTGTGAAGATGATAATTCCATCACCAAATGGTGTTGAAACTATCTAAGTCCAAAGAGTATCAAGAGATCATATCATAGCAAAACAATATAATTCACAAATAGGATGTTACAGAATAATCAAAACGAATCAAAAACAACATCCATCAAGCATTCAGATCATAATCACAGTGCAGATAGAAATATCAGAGCAAATAAAACTAAGTAGTTCAGAAATAGTTACCAAGCAGTCAGCACTGCTAGAAAATATACCGACCAGCAAAAACGAATCAACATCAACACCAAATCTCCCCCATGATGGAAGAATCATCAAACTCATAGGTGTCTCTCGTAGAAATAACCTAATATCTTCTTAAAAACAAGCATTCAAAAATTCATAAGCGCAAAAATATATCAATGAAAAAGAAAATCTGTTTACCCATTGATACTGTAGTCTGTGAGTAATGATAACACTTCAGTAACAGCTTCATCACAGCTACATATCTTTATCTCAAGCTCAAGTGGTTCAATCTTTGTGCTGGGTTGGTCCAATACCTTCCCTTTCTGACTCTGAAATCATAAGTCCGAAATTCTCTTTAGTTGATATGGCTTGTTGTTCTCCTGTGGTCTCAACATCTTTCAGTGGCAGATATTTCTTCTTTGGAATCCATACTCTTTGTACTCTGATCCTTTTTCGAAGTTCCTGTGATGGCCAAACAACAGCTCGACCATTCATTAAGTCTCTTACTATTCTGATACATGTGTTTGCAGAATGTCCAGGTAGTTGACAATAACTGCAGTCCTGCCTTCGTCTGGGCGATGTTGTAACATCAACTTTGTCAGTCTCCTTGTATTGCGAAGTCAAGTATCCTCCACTTACAAACATGGTATTGCTTGGAGTTGATTTCTTCATATAACCTATACCTGTTTGATCTCCAACACGTTTTCCAGAAGTTAGAATTTCATCAAGAGCACTTTTACCTTTTACTACCTTTTGAAGTTCGTCGTTCTTGAGTTTCAAATCATCTAACTCCTTTTGCAAATCAGAATTTTGGGCTTTAAACTTATCATTCTGCCTCTTCAAAGAATCTACTTCATTCTGTATTACTTCATTCTTCTCGACTTCTTCATCATAGGAAATTCCGACGTCCGCAAGTTGTCCCAACAACCTCTTATTTTCCCGAACAGCAGCTTCAAATTCTTCTTTAAGCTCATTGTAGTCAGCAAGTAGTTGATCGTACTCATCATCACTGTCACCTGAATCAGAAGCATTTTTATTAGGTGAAAAACATATTGATTTGATTATACCTTCCAATGTAGTGGGGCTTGCATCTCTCAACGTAAATGCAACAACTTCTTCTGTGTCACTGATCTGATCAGGAGTCTCATCGTCGTCTTGATCACTGAGAGTTGCTTGCAATGCTTTCTTTGCCTTCATCTCTTTCCTTTTGGCCGTGGCACATTCAGATTTAAAGTGTCCCGTTCCTCCACATTCATGGCATATAACAGAAGTGAATTTGTCAGGCTTCTCATGGTTTTTGCTCTTTCGATTTGATCGATCACTTTTACTGCTGTCTTTTCTTTTAGAATCTCTGCGGGGTGGTCTGTCAGTCGTCTGAACCTCATCAGAATTGCGATCTTGAGTCTTTTTGTTCCTTCTTTCTTGAATCACTCTGGTCAATTTCTTCATTAGATGGACTACCTCATCTTCAGAACTGTCTCCAGAATCTTCTTTCACATTGAGAGCAATACTCCTTGTTGACTCTTCTTCGAGATGGTTCATTTCATAGGTTTGAAGAATTCCAACTAGACCATCCAAGGTAATAGTGTTCAACTTATCCAATTCTTCCAATGTAGCAACCTTCGGGGCATACTTCTTGGTGAGAGTCCTTAACATCTTTCGAACGAGCTTTTGATTATCATAAATCAATCCCAATGAATAGGCTTGATTTACAATATCCTTGAACCTTCCATAATAAGTTGAGATTGATTCATCATTCTTCATCTTCAAATTCTCGAACATGGTCTCAACTCGCTGTAACTTGGTAGCTCGAACATCCTCAGAACCTTCGTACATCACTTCCAGAGTCCTCCATGCATCATGGGCCAGTGTGTGATTTGTAACAAGTTGGAACTGTGTTTCGTCCATGGCGCTAAAGATTGCATTAAGAGCTGTATAATTTCCTTTCTTGGCGTTTTTTTCTGCTTGAGTGTATTCAGCCTTGGTTGCTGGTCGACTACCAGGAGGATCTGTAGAACCTGCTGCTGCAGTCTGTGGTCGAGTTGGTGGTTGCCAGGCTGTCTCGACTGCGTCCCATACTTCATCTCCAAGGGCCATTAGATGAATCTTCATCCGTGTTCTCCAATATCTATAGTTGGTGCCATCGAACAAAGGTGGTCTTGAAAGTGAAGCGCCTTCTCTATTCATCTTTCCAAGATTTCTTCAGATCGCCTCTAGTACATCAGAGAGCAGGCTCTGATACCAATTGTTGGTCCCAGATAATACTGAAATCTTGAAATTAAAAGTGTTAAGCGCGTTGTCGAGCGGTATTCAGAACTACGTTATAACGAGTGGTGTGTGTGCACAGAGTGTTCAGCGGAAATCGTAAAACAAGAACAAGAATTTGGTGACCCAGTTCGATCCAACGGATCTACGTCTGGGGGATTCCAATCCAGGCGACTTATACTAATACTCAAGAAAAACCTAGACTTAAAAGACTCAAAAACAACCAATTCAAACTCTAATGCAACACTTCCCTGTTTGCAGACAGACTGCAGTTGTGATTCCTCCACAGCTCAGTCTCCGGACGATCCTGTCCAATTTGAATTCTCCGGTTGTTCAGGCTTCAAGAACCATGGCATCTTGGCATAGAAGTCCTCCTGAATTCATCTCCTTCAAACATCGAGCGCTTCCGCAAAGCCTCTTCAATCGGGTGTCGAAGAAAGATTTTCTCAACAAATAAATCTTGTTGAATCAATGTAGTGCAGACCTTGTGAGTATGGAATGATCTTCAATTTGCAGAAAGAACACAAGGAATTTTCTAAACTCTCTCAAGAATTCTATCTATGAAAACTAAGAGAAAACCGACTCATAAATCTCTCAAAATGAAAATTACAACTCAATAATTGGAACTCTTAATTATAGAGGATCTAAACACTGATATATATACATCTAAGCCTGTAAATGATGATCAAGGGTCGTTTAGATCTGAAAGCAGTTCCAGCTGAAACTGCCAAAACTGTCAGTTACCAATCTTGCAGTTACTGAATAGTTTCAACCGTTTTCAGACAACATCATGTGCACAGAGAGTCTTGTTAAGACAACAACACTATACACATATTCTACATTTTGAAATCCAAAATTTTCCACGGGAAATGCACGCGTGGATCCATATTACGTCAGATGAGTATGGATAGAATAACTTAGTCTAAATGCGACAAAACTGTCACATACAGAATGTGCGTTAGTTGAGGTTGTTTGACTTCATATCAAAGCATTCGTCCCATAAAAATTTTGTTAACTTTCATCGGGTAAGGCGGTAACTATGCTAACCTTGCCAAATCAATCACACCCATTCCCTAATGACAAATAACAGTGACATGACAGCGGATTAGTGCGGCTAACAGAGTTGACATAGTAACACCATCGACTACTACGTCAGCGATAATTGTCATTAGGGGTGACTGGCATAGATTGGGTTAAGATTATCATAGTTACCGGATAGATTGAGTTAATTCATTTTTTATAAGATTGTTTGAGAAAACAAAGAAAATTATAGAACCATTTGGAGTTTTTCTCTTTTCTTTTCTCTATACTAAGATCCATCTATTAAAATTATAAAATTTAAAATTTATGGGGTGTAAATAATAAGTACGTTGGACTAATAAATCTAGGAAAAAATGAATGATGGATGGATAGTGGAATATTTGAATATATAATATAGAAAAAATAGTGACCAAAAATCAAAATAAGATCCAATGAAGTTGATATTCATTTATCTGAGAGCGTTTTAGGTTTTTTTCAATGAAACTGATATTCACTACTTTTAAATGCTCCGATCCATATTGATTGGAAATAATGTGCTACTAATTAGTCCAAGTTGGTCCAATTTGATATGTTTGAAGCCCTCAGACCAAGGAGCACGCATTTTCCAATACCTGCACTTCAGGTCCATCCTGAATTCATCACTTCAGGACCGTAACGACAAGTAATTAGCCCAAATAAAAGTTTGTTTTTATTAATTCACCACTAGTGAAAGAGAGGTCTTTAATTATTACACCCATGCCAGTGCGTGCATGCATTCATAAGTATATGTAATCTGTCTGTCTCGAGATTTCTTCTCTTAACAGTAAAGATTACTCCCAGGGTTCACATTCAACTGAGCGCAGTAGGTTTTATAGTAATTAACCCTTGAATTGACAGTTGCTGGATTTCCCCCATTGCATTCCATTGAATTAATGGCTCGAATTGTGGCCCCAAATCCTTGTCCAGAAATTATGATATTATGGCAGTTCCCCATCCAAAACCACACGGATGCCTTGAATGATATGAGGGGATCTGTGGCAACAATGTCGGGGTTGGTCAGACCATTAAATCCTATGTATTGACCTGCAGGGCCGTAATTGTAGTTCCACGACAGCTGAAGGGGACCTCGGCCGTGGTAGCCCTTACCCGGCACGCATGGCCATTGTGTGTTGGACGCATCGCAGTAATTTCTTGTTGGACCGCCATTCTCCACAATGTAGCACATGTCTGCATCAAAAGAACGAGTGTAACGTAACAACATAGTAGTGTTAATTATTTAAGGGGATAAATGCCCATATAATCTCGTAATTTAACAATAATACCAATTTCGACCTTATTTTCTTTATTAACTCAATTAGTTATTTAACTACACTAATGACGATGTGTTCATTTCATTCTTACCACTAATGACAATTATTCGTACTAAATGGATATTTATCTTTTATTTAGCCATGATCAAGCTAATAAGCAATGATCAAACGGAGTAAATGCAATAAATACGTATACTAATAAATAAGTCATGACTTACTTCCAGTCTCATGTGATACATGAGCGAAGAATGCTGCAATCTCACGCTTGATATCATCAGTCGAACCTTGAGTGCCGAAATTCTGGAACGAGCTGGCGGCCGTGAGAAAAGTTGAGAAAAGTTGACCTGGTGTAGAAACCCTTTCCGGGGCACCATGACGGGGCCTGGTTGATAATTCCATTAAAGAAGGCATCCGTCACAATGCCGGAGATTCCGCCTCCAGTACTACCACCCGTGGGAGGTGAAGAATAGCACGGCGAGCCCTGGCAACCTGCGCCACAATATGCATCACCAGTGCCACAATAGCCCCATTGGCTGCAGCATAAGCCGGGTCCACAGCCGCAGGGGTTGGTGGAAGATGGAGGGCTTGGGGTAGATGGAGGATAGCATGGCCCGCTCTTGCAGCCCGCACCACAATATGCATCACCGGTGCCGCAGTAGCCCCATTGACTACAGCACAAGCTGGGTCCGCAATTGCAGGATGATGAAGAATAGCACGGCCCGGCCTGACAACCGGTGCCACAATAAGCATCACCAGTTCCACAATAGCCCCATTGGCTACAGCATAAGCCGGGTCCGCAACCGCAGTTTTGGCCGGAAACCCATTTTCCGGATGCCAAAACTATGGCCAGCATAGTGTAGATTGTGACAAGTGATTTAGTCATTTTGATTGTGTGTGGAGGCCTAAGCCCAGAATGATGGGTATTTATAGGGAAATTTTCGAGAGTATTGCAGCAATTTGGCACGTTGGACAGGCTGGTTGAGGGATAATGACTTTTGACATTCTACAAGGTGCAATAATGCAAGAGTAGACAATTAATGGTACATTGTAATGGCATATAGTGGAGAGTGAGATGGGTAAGCGGTCAGAAGTCATGCCACATTAAAAACAAAATGAAAATAATATAAATGGATTTTTATTTCACAGCATATTATGTAAGAAAGTGGTAGTATTGGCCGGTAAGCTGCGTATTTATCCAACTATGTTTATGTAAGAAAGTGGTAGTATTGGCCGGTAAGCTGCGTATTTATCCAACTATGTTTCGGTCGCCTATTCGGTATTTTTAAAGACAAAATCTCTGTTCGAACGAATTGCAGTATTTCTTTTTGGAAGGTGTTAGTGTGCAGGTGGCTGCACATGCAGCCACCATGTGTGTGATGTGGGAGTTGTGATGTGTGATGTATGAAATGGTGTATTTTGTGTGTTGGGAGACATGTGTTGTGTGATGCCAAAAATGTGATGCTCATAGAAGTATTATGTGATGCGAGATGCATTTTTTGTGATGTTTGTACATAAAGGCATTTGAAGGGGTTGTATCATAACCAGATTGTTTCTTTTTCACATGTGAACTAAGATGGGATATATTAGTGATAAGATGTGGTTCATTATTAAGAATTTATAATATCTCGGAAAATTGTTTAAAATGAGCAACACAAATTATTCATACCAATTAAACATATTTTCTTCTTGTTAATTATCCTATAAAAATACCAAAATTAAGAGTGTTGCATTGAAATAACTTTAAGATAAGTGACCTTTGAGGAGTCTCAGCCTCCTTAGTTGGGTATGCTTAAGTGAGGGCAAAAATGCACTCAAGATATTTAACGTTGGTTTATAGAACCAACCTTCATTATTGATCCGACAACAACAATAGTAACGTCATATCATTCCGATGTTCGGAGAGACAGAGAGGGAGAGGGGGAGAGAGAGGAGAGGGGAGAGATAATTTAGAATCTTTAAACAAATTATTTATTGATATGAGGTGATACTTGTGAGTAGATATTTATTGAGGAGAGAGTTAGTACCAATTTGGATAGATTTTTTTCATCTGCTTTTTTTAGATGAATATCAGTGTATCCCCAGACCTCATTGGACCCAAGACTAATCCCTCGAGATCTGCAAGGGCAATTAAGGGCGCCTCTCCCAAAACAGTTTTTTGCATACATTTTTTCATCTGCTTTTGTCTTTTACTTTTAACAAACAAATGTGTTTTTAATAATAATTTTAAGTTCCTGACCGTCGGCTTTCCCAAAAAAAATACTCCCTCCGTCCCACCACACTTGTCATGTTTGACTTTTTTACACTGTTCATTGTTCAGCTTTGACTCAACTTTATCACAAGTATATATTTAAAGAAAAATAGTCGAGTTGGGTCTTGTTAGAATTGTATGATCATGTAGTTTTATAATATATATTTTGCAAAAAATTTCATCGTACATATTTTGAGATATTAACAGTTGAAAAAATGCATTGGATTGTGTGCAAAAGTGAAACAAGACAAGTTAAATGGGACAGAGGAGTAAGTAATAATTTTATGTCTATCCAAATAAGTAAACTTATTGTATACGAGAAAAAGTAAACTTCTGGCTTTTCGACTTATGATTATGACTGAAATGTTATTTAAAAAAGTTTATTTAGGCTTCGTTTGGTAAATAAATAGAGTTTAGAGTTTAGAGTTTGGTTTCAGAGATTAAAGTTTGGCTTAAGAGATTAGAGTTCCCAAAACCACGATTTGTGGAGAAAATCAGCGATTCGAAATCTTATATTTTCGGGAAAACAAACAGATATGAATCTCGTAGAGTTGGGAATAAGCTTTTAGCGTTTGGACCGCTTGTTCCAAACGGGGCCTTAATGTGGATCCACAGTGGGAGAGACTTCATATCAACATCATTAGAAGGAGCCGAGATTTTATATCTTTTCTTACATCTTCCACACACTATGGTCGGAGAAATTGGCAATTATCTCATATAAGCTGGACTAAGCCCCCTATAGGATGGTTCAAGCTAAACTGTGACGGGAGTTCTTCATCCAGACACAGCTTGGCCGGAGGTGTTATCAGAGACTCTAAAGGTGATTGGATTGGTGGTATCCGCAAGAAGATGAATTCTATGCACAGTTTGCAAGCTGAAGCTTGGGGAATTTTACTTGGCCTTCAAGAGGCTTGGGACTTGGGATAAGAAATCTGGAGGTTGAAAGTGACACCAATCAAGCCATTGATTTGATTACTTCTAATGCAGTCATCCATGGAGCTTACTCAGACATTTTTGGCAAGATCCAGCATATGAAGATTCTGAACTGGACCCTGAAGTTTAAGGCTATCCGTAGAGAAGTTAATATGGTTTATGACATGTTGCTACGTGATAAACAGTTGTCCTTTGGGACTGAACATCTTAGCCGCCCTCCGGATTTTGTACGGTATCTTTTGATTCATGATTCGATGGGCTTGTCCCACTCGCGTCTTCTCTTTGAATAAAATGGCTTCGGCCCCCCTTTTCTACCGAAAAAAAAAAGTTTATTTAAAAGCTGTTTTTCAATAAAAAAAATTAAGCAAAAGTATGAAAAATTTTAGAAAAAATACCTCACCTGAACAAGGGTTTAGTGAGTTTAAATTTATTGAGTATGATATGTATTACTCCTATTACATAGAAATTTGCAAGTGGAGTGGAACAACCCAAAAAAAAGTGTTGCAGTTAAAATAAAGCGGATGGAGTAATTTTTTTCCCCAATAATAAATTTTCAGCTTCGCATTATTGTTTTAAAAGAAATCCAAAAACTAGCGGAAAAAAATTCAAATAGTCTCATAATTATGCTTGATTTTCCAAATCATCCCATAAAAAATCTATTAACCCAATCCATTCTGTAGCTATGCTAATTTTTTTCGATTCATCCCACCCATCCCTTAATAACAATTAACGCTGCCACGTCATTGTCATTCAATGCACTAATCCACTGCCACGTCAGTATTAATTGTCATTAATTATGGGATGAATGAGATGGATTGAGCAAGATTAACATAGTTACTGAATGGATTGAGTTAATAGATTTTTTATGGGATGATTTGAGAAATCAAACAAAATTATGGGACTATTTGGGTTCTTTTCCCAAAAACTAGCCATAACATATACGGAGTACATGGAATTTTCCTGTCCTAAAATGGAGAATGTTTGTAGTGTGTTGTCCTAAATTAACCAACTTAATTGGAATTGAAGAGCTGCAAAAGGCGGCAGCAGCAGATAAGAGCAAGAAGAAGCACAAGACAGGAGGAACAAAGCAGAAAACAACCCTGGCAGAATATTGCGAAGATCTAACAAGGGGCAGAACAATGAAACCTGTTTGAAAGAGACCCCTGGCTAGGGTAAACCCTAAACCCTAGAGATTATATTGAGCCAGCCTAGGTGGATTATCCTCTGAGCAATCTGGCTCAACTGATTGAGGCCAAAAGACACGGAGCTCGGGCTTTTCTCATGAGGAAAACAAACAAATTTGTGTGCAGACCGATCTGGAGAATGATTTTTAGGATTTGAAAATGCGCAACAGGCGGGACACCTGAAATGATTAAATTTTCGAACTGAAGAGTGGCAGCAGTTCGTGGAGAACACCATAACGGGGCAAGGGGTGAAAATTCTAGTTACTGACCTGAAAAACAGATTCTTTTTTAGTGTTTTTTTTGGTCGTTTATAAGATAAATGGTTAAGTGTGCGAGCTTTTGAGATATTTTAGGATGATGATATCTTTATTTGAAAAAAAAAACTTCATGGTTTCATAATTTTGCTCGTTTTCACAAATCATCAGAAAAAATGAATTAACCCAATCCATCCGGTAACTATGTTAATTTTCGCAAAGTCCATCCCACCAACCCCTATACGATTAATGCTGACGTGGCAGTGGATTAGTGCGCCTAATGACGATTAATGCTGACGTGGCAACAGATTAGTGCGCCTAATGTGGTGGATGTGGCACCACCATCTCCTACCACGTCAGCATTAATCGTCATTAAGGGTGGGTGGGATGGATTGGGCAAAAATTAGCATAGTAATGGATGGATTGGGATAATTCATTTTTTATGGGATGGTTTAAGAAACGAACAAAATTATGGGACCGTTAGGATTTTTCTTCCAAAAAAAATCCATTTAGTCCCATAAATTTTTTTAATTTTCAAAATTATCCCACAAATATCGAATTAGATGAATCCGTCCCATAACTACCATGAACATTGCCGAACCCGTCCATGAACTGGATCGCTAATCATCTCCAAACCCGTCCCATAACTTCCCTAATGGAGGGTTGGGTTCGGCGATGATTAGGGTAATTATGGGACGAGTTTGGCGATGATAAGTGAAAAAACAGGATTTTCATGGACGGGTTTGTCTATGATTAGGGTGGTTCATGGACGGGTTTGACTATGATTTGGGTGGTTGTGGGACGAGTTCGTCTAATTTGATATTTGTGGGACTCTTTTGGAAATTTTTTAAATTATGGGAGGATATGAGTTTTTTTTTTCCATCTTTATCAGAAATCTTCGAAAATATGCGTGGATGGGTCACAGTGTACTGAAAAGAATTCATATTGGATTGCGGCCGGAATGAATATTCGTGTCTGAGTCCACAAATCAGTAGCACCCTTCAAGGGGTGTTACATATATAAAATATATATTTTTTTAAACTATATATTAATTTAAGATGAAAAGTATTGGGTAAATAAAAGGAAAAAGAAAAGAGGATTTAATGTAATAAAATGTACTCCACATATACTTTACACTGATTAACATAAACCATTATTGGCCTAAGCACGTAAATTAAAGTAACTTGAACCACCATTATGCCGGTCCATAAATGCGGTTGCTACTCCGCATTTTTCTTGTAGTGCCAATAGCATTTTATAATAAGTCTTTGTAATCTAGGGTTTACTTTTCTGAACTTCTGACTTATTAATTCCTATTAATCTCGGATCACATCATACCATAACAGAATTAGTCATATATATATATATATATATATATATATAAAAGAACTAATGGGATCAAATCAAATATAATTTCACCAAAAACTAGAAGAATAAAATCAAATTGAATTCAATCATCATAACAAATTATATTACATCGAATCAAATCAGACCAGACCGAATCAGATCAGACCAAAACTAATAAGACCAAACTAGATTAGACATTAATAAACCCAAATCAGACTTAACCAAATCAGGTATAGATAACAAGATAACATGCCTAAAGCCAACCATGTACCCTATATATAGAGGTTTTAGTAATTAGCCTGCCCTATTTCCCTGGCTAGAAACTTCAACTTGTCGGTCTTCACCAAAATTCTGTATATAGTTGCTTAATAATATGTGAGTTGTATAAGTAATTACTTAACCTGATCCACATGTACACCATAACATCCTAAAATATTCACAACTCTCTTTCGGTCAACCATTTTAAGTCATTTCAAAAGTCTTTGTATGAAGATTATTTTTAAAACTTATTATGTTTTGTAAGATGAGTCAGGCTTCTTGTCGAATTTCCACTTGATAACCTTCAACGATTCGTTATATTGTCCAACATCAAATCTTTGCTAAAACTCCTAAACATCAAAATTTGAAGTAACCATTTGCATGTGTAATTCCTTTCTAGCAAACTCTATCAAAATGCAGTCTTAAAAATCGACCAAAAGGGGCTCGTACATTGGGTAGTAACACTGCCCAAAAATTTCAAGATGAAAAATTTAATTTGATCGAATTATTTTTAGTTTCATGATACAAAAGTTTTCCTTTATCTAAACACATAAAGGAGGGGAGGGTAGATAATATTTGAAGTGAATCAGCTAGCGTTGTTTCCTTTAGATATTTTGAAGTGGATAGGAAAATGAACAATCCATAAGTATAAATTTTTTCTTCCATCAATGCTACCTTCAATATGTTCTGTAGTGATGCACCAATATAAGTGTATTCAGGGGCGGATGCACTTATTGCCAAGTGGGGGTACGGGACACACAACAAGAAAAAACGGATTTCCCGACCGAAAAATGCGGTCGGTAACCCCAAAATACGGGTCGTTTCGGGGGTTACCGACCGCATTACCGACCGAAAGTGTCGGTCGGCAAATTCTTGGTCCGAAATTTGCCGCCGACCAAAAAAAAAATGCCGTCGGGACCTGCCGACCGCATTACCGACCGCACGTTGGTCGGCAAATTTCCCGACCGAATTACCGACCGAACATGCGGTCGGTACTATCTAGTCCCAAAAGGTCCCGTATACGGTTACCGACCGAATTACCGACCGCAATTTGCGGTCGGTAATTCTCTTTTATGAAAAAAGAATGTGCTTAGGAGGGCTCGAACCCAATCCCTCATCCCCACCAACCTTCTCCCTCAACCAACCTGGCTAGCTATCCAATCGACGAATTATATCACTCCATGTGTCATATATTACAACACTCACAAATATATCTAAGAAGATGCTGAAGAGAGGGCTCGAACTCGGGTAAAATGGCCTTCCCCGCGCGCACGTACCATTGGAACAGAATACATTTCATGTTATTGTCAGTAACTCTTTATATATAATATATATAAATTTATATATATATACATATAGAAATATTAATTTGTAAATTAAATAAATTGAAACAAAATCAAAAATTAAAATTATACTTCCTCCGTTCCTTTTTAAATGCTACATACCCACATTTCACGCAATCCAATACATATTTTTAATGCTTCATAACTCAAATTGCATACAAATAAAAATTGTAAAATTTTGATATTCTAAATCTATGCGATTAGACGAATCCAACAAGATCTCACTTGACTATATTTTATCTTATATAATTATATTAAAAAGTCGAGTCAAAGCTACTCAATGAACAGTGCCAAAAGTCAAAAAGTGCATTTAAAAAGGAACGGAGGTAGTATTAATTAAAATTTAAAAAGAATTCATAAATTAAATCAAACAAATTTTTATAAATAATAAAAATCCCCAATAAAATAAAAATGAAATAGATATTTATTAAATTAAAATTAATTAATTACATTAAAATACAATTCAATAATTAAATTAAAAAATAAAATAAAAATAAAACAAATTAATTAAAAGAAAATTTTAAATTAAAATTAAAATAAATAATTATAAAAAGCTACTTAATTATCTTGATAAAAATTTAAAAATTAATTATATTCAAAAAATTCAATAAAACAAACAATAGAAAATTCAAAAATAAAATAATGGGGAAAAATTTAGCGACCCCAAATTTCGGTCGGTAAATCGGTCGGTAACTGTGGCGATAGAATTTTCGGTCGGTAAGTCGGTCGCTAATCATAAAAAAATTAATAAAAATTAAAAAAAATTGGGAAAAAACTTCCGACCGCATTTGCGGTCGGTAATTCGGTCGGTAATACCGACCAACTTTTTTGCGGTCGGTAATACGGTCGGCAAAGAACCGCCTAATGCAAAACGCGGCAAAATTGCCGACCGCGGATTGCGGTCGGTGATGCGGTCGGTAATGCCGACCGCATTATGTCGGTCGGGAATCCCGGTCGGTAATCCCGCAATTTCTTGTAGTGACACCACTTAAATTGATAAAATTAGTATTTTAATCCTAATTTTTTAATATTTAGTTAAGTACACCTGCTTAATTTTTGTGGTGACGCCACATAACTTCATAAAATACAATGTTGACTTTAAAATTTTTACTTGATTTTGTATACCCACTCAATTTTTGGGTAACACCACTATTTCCAATTTCACTTTAGCTTTTCTTTCATTATTTTTGTATTATCACTATTATCTAAAATTTTAAATTAACTTAGATTAATTTTTGTGACACCACTTAAAAATGTTTTAGATCCGCCACTGAGTGTATTCCGTGTCCAAAACTGAATATAGATAAAGAAAATGTGAGAGAATTCATGAAAACCACAAATTAAAGCAGTTGAAATAACTAGTTTTCCCGTCCAGATTTTTCATTTTTCCGACTTAGGGATGTTTTTCTCCAAAAAAGAGTTATCATCAATTATCAGGTATGTTTTACAACAATTGCTCTTTTTTTTCTTTTTTTTTTTTAATATCTTTTGCATGCCATCAAAATTCATTTGAATAAAAACCAACTTTTTGGTCAAGTGCCCCTGCAGCATGAAGTGTGCTGATACATCAAACAAAATACACTGTAAATTTTTTTCATTTTAGCTATCAAATATTTCTGATAGTGAAACCCCAAAACTTGGTTTTAAAGCAACTGAATTTGTGGTTCAAATTCATTAATGGCCCGTTTGGAAACCAAAAGTAGAAGTAGAAGTAGAAGTTAAAAGCAGAGCATGAAACTTTTATGTTTGGATGTAATTTTGGAAAAGCGGTTATTTTTAAAAAGTTTGTTCGAATGTGTAAAAGTAAAAAGTGCTTTTGAAATGTGTGAATTACCAAAAATGATATGCTACTTATATGGGGGATAGTATATATTTATAGTGTAATTTAAATAAATTAGTAGGGGCATTTATGACTCTGCACACGATACTATGTGCTTTTGGCTTCTACTTTTCAGAGAAGCACTCCTGTGTCGCTTCTCCCAAAAGCACTTTTGTGGCTTTTCGAGGTGCTTTTGCTTTTTCTGAAAAGCCAAACCAAACACTATTTTTCATCAAAAGTGCTTTTGGCAGAAGTAAAAGCCAAAAACAATTTTGCAGAAACCATTCCAAACGGCCCCTAACTACCAAAATTTAGTGACTAAATTCAATAGCTAAATAAAGAAATTATTGTAGTGATATTAATGACCGGTTCAGCTATAGTAAATATTTATAATTTATAATAACAATAATAATAATAATAATAATAATAATAATAATAATAATAATAATAATAATAATAATAATAATAATCTATATCTATATCTATATAATATATAAAAATAATATCTCTTATGAACAGTAACCTACTCTTATGAATAATAACCTAGCAATTCTATAGATAATGGTTTTTCTTATATAAATATTGTATAAGCATTAGTCAAATTTGGATAATAAATATTAGTAAAAGTCAATCACTTTTCACTATAAAAAATTGACGGAATTATATAGAAGCATATGCGGTTTCAAAATATAGAAGAATCAAATTTGAGCGAAATTCACACTAGACAATTTAATTTAATTAATTATTATAGAAAAAGAATACTACTAAATAAAGTACAGTATGTAACAAAAACTTTATGGGTTGAAATTATATTTATTCGTTAAATATAATGTAACCACCTGACACAATCTTGATAGGGTATGTTCAAAATCTCCTAACTTTTTTTTTTCTTTTCCATTAACTTTTATCTTATATTCCGCATATTAGATTGCCATAGTAGTTTTCATTAAAACTTCGAGGACGAAGTTGATTCGTAAGGAGGGTGGATTGTAATACCATAGAAATTACCCGAAATAATTGTAATTCACTAAAGAGACTTTTATTAAATATTTAATCACTTGCTTAAAGAATTAGTATATTGATTTTTCTACAAAACAACACTTGAAAATTTATATATGTAAATTTATCTTTTCCAAAAGAAATATGAATTTCAATATCATGGGTAATAGAATTATATAGTTTATGGAATAATTTTTAAATCTATTGTTTAAATTATATATATAAGTTTTTATATATATACACATTGGTCTTGAAAATTATTATGAGGATAGTATGTAAATATTTTAAGTACTTTGATATTCATTATGGAATAAATTTTTATAAAAATAAAAGTATGAGTTTTTATGTGAATCTATGAGAATTAACTTTTATATATAAGAAACTATATTCATAGATTATAATTTTATTTGATGATGACATGAAGACTTTGTGGTTTGAGTATTATTATGAATAAAATAAAACCATGCAAGTATATTATTATTATCTTTTTGAAAGCACATTAATATAAATATAATACTTGAAATAAATAAATAAATATTATATTATCATATCCAACTCATTGAGTATAAATGCATGCCACTAAATAATGGCAAGAATAATGATTTTTGTAGACAAGCTAATACTTCAATCATTTTCATGATACACTACTTACACAAATATAAGGTTAAAAGCAATTGCAAGAAATTTTCTTCCTAAACAAATAGATGAAAAATCCACATGATTAACAAGTGTCTTGGACGAATGGCTAGCAAAGAAAGGTGATCAATTATCTCTTGAACCCACCAAGATTAATAGCCTCCATAATAGGCAAACCATTATGTTAATAGACAACATGATGGACAAAATTAATAGCCTCCCAAATTAATAGCCTCTTTGTTAGGCTATAAGGACCAAATGAGTGGATACAAATACTCTAACCATTATTGCTCAAGACACACTTAATTGGATGATTGGTGAGGTTGTAATCACTCTCACAATGTGTCATGTTCAACTGTTCAAATCATAGCCTATAAATAGAGGGAGTTTCTAGCCTTCAAACACACCAATCTCATCCATCTCATTAGCCAAATTCACTACCCATTTTATTCTTCAAAGTTCTCCCACATAGTGAGCATATCTTAAGGATTGTGGAGTCTTGTAGGCTTGGCAACCTCATCATTCTAAGAGTTCTAACTCTTCTCAACACTTGGTTAGTAAGATATCATCCTTGAAACTTGTATCTTAGAGATCTAAATCTTTTATTTTTATACTATAAATTGATTTCCCTCTATTTGTCGAATTTCAGCGAAACCCGTAATTTGTGGTGCGAATCTTGTGTTATAACGGCCATTATCTTTGAATCTCCTTGCTCTTATACATCAATTCAGTAAGTTAACACTCTCTACTTTAAGTTTTGGAGATCCCAATCCATGTTTTAAGAATACAAAATTAGAATTCCCACATTATACCAAAATCTGTCAGTTTTTCGTTTACGTAAAGATCCATCTTTTTAAACTATTTTGGTACAATATCCCTCAAAGGTTCCTTCATAAAACTTGTTCCTTATTGAGTTGAGTATATTTCTGGAAACTTTTATAATTTTTAGAAATCGTATGAAAAAGTTATGGGATCCGCTTTATCGAAAGGTCGAAATCTCTTTTTGTTGAAATCTAAGAAATGATAGTGTTTTCTGAAATCCACATTTTTCAAGGTCTTAAGTGTCTCAAAGCCAAATGGTTTCTTCATGAAAAATATTTATCTATGTGTTATCTACCTTGTGGTAAAATTTTAGAATTTTCAGTCGCGAATTACTATTTTTAAAACCTGTTGAAAATTATAGAATCACTATTGAATTTCTAGCAGAATACATGTTCTGAAAAGAACTCAATTTTTGAAATGTTTCCATATTATTTTGAAAAGTGTAAAACATGAAACTTGTTCAACTATGTGTTGAGTATCTACAGTTTAAATTTCAATGCAATCGCCTTTCATATGAATTTTTAAACTGACTTGGCGTAAACTGCGACATTGGACTTGATTTTTGGTCCAAATGAGAAATTGTTGGATTTTGAGATCCATGAAATGATATTTTCATATCTATGAGATATTGATATGGGAGTTAAATGTTGAAATGATATTTGGCATTATTGAATGCCCTTGTTATGAGGTTACTCCCGTGAAATTGTTGAAAACTCTTTTAAAGAGGATATTATGTGGAAAATTGTGAAAAACTCTTTTAAATCCATTGTGCACTATTAACTTGAGTAAGATGCCATACTTGATAGAGGGCTAATGCACTAGGGATGTGTCTTGCGGGACCTCCCCCTCTAAATATGCCAAGACGGCATTGTTGATAAATTGTGCCAAAACAGCGTTGTTGCATGTATGAGTCTATACTCTTGGGTGTATCCGTGATGGGTTACCCGAGGCTCCGGAGTGTGTCTGTATATGAGTCCGTTGCATGCTGATCATGACTTATGATCGATATGATATGATATGATATGATATGATATGATATATGGAAAATGGTGTCCTCTTGTGCATAGTTGCTACAATGGTAAGAATGAAAGTTATTTATTTTGTTAAAGGTAATGTGTGTGATCATTTTAAAAGAAAAAGTGAAAATTATTATTATTATTTTTTGAGTGTCAACCACTATTTTAAAACCCACTTCTTGAAGTGGAGTGGGTTGACTTACTCAGTACCATTGTACTGATAAAAAGTTGTTGTGTTATCTTTTTACAGATATTGGAGCTGACATATGAACTGCATCTCATGACATGAGCATTTGGGGATGGGATTACCTTTCATCAAAAGATTGTTGCTTTAAGGAACCACGTACTTTTAAATAATAATGTCATATATATTGCCTTTAGTTTATGTTTCCGCATGAGAAAGAACAATGACTCTGGTATTAAGTACTTTACATTTTCTTATGTCTATATTTTATAAAATTGGCAATTATTTTTAAAGTTCATACTACAAAAATTTATATTTAGCCGTAGCACTTGTCAATTAAGTTAGCCAAAGGGCGAGCCTGACTGACAAGTGTGGCGGTAACATTCTGAAACCTTATGAGGATGAATTTCGGGGTGTTACAGAGTGGTATCAGAGCGTATTTTTAAACTCTAAGTATTTGTAAACTGTTAAATATAGAACTGCATGAGTTGATTCTGTCTAAGGAGTCTGGTTTTTAAAGATTGCCCGTCAGCCGGTGGCTCTACCAGTCTTTCCTGGGAATCAACTTTGTAGCTCTATATTTTAACTAGTTGGCAAATTACTTAGAAGGCGGTACCGTCTAATCTTAGCATTTCTTGGTTAAGTTAGCAACAAGGCGAGCTTGACTAAGGGATGCGACAGTTTAACCCCAGTTTATGGATTTTTTTTAAAAAAAGTCCATTTTGAGAAAGAAATATGCAAAATATTTTTCAAAGGCCCATATGGGTTATGTTAAATTTTGAAACTTAGAAATTATTTTTGGGATGGGAACATATGCATTCATGAGCATGCATCATTTTCTATAAAATTTAAAAAAAAAGAAAAAAAAAATAAATAAAATATTGTTATGATATACTAAGTCAGTTGACCTTATCATAAGTGCTCTTTTTAAATTCTCTATCTTGTAATATTTTCTAGATTTATGAAATAAAACTTGTTATTTCATTCCTTCTGGTTAATCTCTAAATAAATTCATACTCCTAACTTAGACATTTCTGCGTTAACTCATCCTTATACTATGACCTAACGAGTTTTAGGACATAATCATCCCTTAGACTTGAACTCACTCTTGCTTAACCATCCTTAGCAGAATGGCACCCCGTGCAAGGACTAGAAAAACCCTCCGAAGTGTTAATGCCCTCAACAACATGGAGCCACACCAAAATCCGAACATGACTAACCACGAAGTGCCAGCAGCACCGGGTGTATCCAATCAACAAGCTGTACCACATGCACACAATATACATCACCCTGACACCACCAACAATCAGGGCGTTGGACACAACATGGTACCTCCTAATCAGGGAGCACCCAACAACCAAACCCGTCAGAATCAAAATACGCCAAACTCGCTTGACAATGATCGCCTAAGGATCATTGAGCAAATGCTCATTGCCTTGGGTTAGGGTCAAATTAATCAAGCCACAGCAGCTGTGCCGCCATCTCAAGCCCAGCTCAATCACCTAGCAGTGGTTGACCAATACAGACCACCTCGTTATGATGGGCAGGAGGACCCTACTAAATTGGAGGATTGGATAAAAAGTTTCAACAAGCTACTCGAGGCGACTCGTTGCCCAGATGAGCAGAAGATTACTGTAGCCTCGTACTTTTTAGGAGGTGACGCAGATGACTGGTGGAGTTACAGAAGAGAGAGCTAGATGATCATGAGGAGTATACATGGGAAAACTTTACAGAAGCTCTAAGAGAAAGGTTTTACCCGATGAGTACCAAAGCAGCAATGTATGAAGAGTTTCTGTCGTTACGACAAAGAGCACAATCTGTACAAGAATACTATGTCAGATTCAAGGAGTTAGTCAGATTTGCTCCTAAGTTAGTCTCCACCGATGCCGAGAAGGCACAGAAGTTCGAAATGGGATTAAACCTCTCCATTAGATAAGTGGTGGCTGGAGTTCATTATCCTACCCTCCAAGCGATCTACGATCGAGCTGTCGCAGTTTCTCGTGTACAACAGATGAAGAGAAAAGCCGGGGAGTCTAGCCGCGGGTTCCAAGGACAGGACAAGAGGATTCGGGACAACCGAGGAAGCAGCAGCAGCCACAACCACCTTAGCAACAATAAAGGCAATATTCGAGGTGGGCAGAATCGACCCGTCCAGGGAAACAAAGGAGGGGGCAACAATGGTACTAGAAACCATGAAGGGTACATACCACAATGCCCAAAATGCAACAAGCCCCACTTGGCTAGAGGATGCCCCAAGCCGGGTACATGTTATAGATGTGGCCGAGAAGGTCATATGAGGAAGGAGTGTAAGACCCGCATTGAAAATATTACAAAAAGAGATGACCTTATCAATATCCCCACTCAGCCAAATAATCAGGATGTGCGAAACGGAAATAATCAAGGACAGAGCCTCAGCAAAATAGAAACCAACAAGGGAACCATGGAGCACCTATAGGGCGGCTCAATGTTATTAATCAGGCAGATCTTTCAACTCAAGGGGATGTGATAACAGGTACATTTACGGCTTTAAGTGTGCCTGTTAAGGTTTTATTCGATTCTGGAGCAAGTTGTTCGTTTATCTCTTCTAGAATCTTGCCTGAATTAGAGATGCCAAAACCTAAAATGATTAACTTAGGAATTCAGTTGCCTTCGGGAAAAATTGTATCGTGCACCAAACGATACGATGGGATTCCTATAGTCATTAAGAACCTTGAGTTCTATGCAAACTTAGTAGAATTTGACCTTAAAGATTTTGATATTATATTGGGAATGGATTGGCTTACCCAATATAAAGCTGTAATTGAGTGTCAGAAACACAAAATTTCACTGTCTAAGACGAGAGGCAAAAAGGTCAACTACTATGTCCAACTCCCCAAACGTAAGACTAAGGTAGTAAACGCCTTAAAATTTTATAGTCTTATGCAGAAAGAATATATGCTTTATGCATACTATATCCATAACCTCAAGTTAAAGGAGAATAAAATTGATGACATTCCAGTAGTGAGGGAGTATCCAGATGTATTCCCAGAAGAAATTCCTGGAATGCCTCCAGAACGTGAAGTCGAGTTTACAATCGATCTACTTCCCGGAATAGAACCTGTATCAAAAGCTCCTTATCGCATGGCAACCCTAGAAATGAATGAACATAAGGAGCAACTTGAGGAATTATTACAAAAGGGGTATATACGACCTAGCACGTCGCCGTGGGGAGCACCAGTCTTATTCGTCAAGAAGAAAGATGGAGGGTTACGTCTTTGTATCGATTATAGAGGTTTAAATCAGGTAACGGTTAAAAACAAATACCCGTTACCTAGGATTGATGACCTTTTCGATCAACTTAAAGGTGCAACGGTATTCTCCAAGATAGATTTGCGATCCAGTTATCATCAACTGCGAATCGCTGAAAAGGATATTCCGAAAACTGCTTTCAGGACACGTTATGGACATTACGAATTTACAGTGATGTCCTTTGGGCTAACAAATGCCCCAGCAGTATTCATGAATCTCATGAATGATGTGTTTCGAGAATTGTTAGATCAATGTTTAGTCATTTTCATC
This sequence comes from Hygrophila difformis, assembly GCA_030278955.1. NCBI lineage: Eukaryota > Viridiplantae > Streptophyta > Magnoliopsida > Lamiales > Acanthaceae > Hygrophila > Hygrophila difformis. The sequence goes on along the minus strand of JAOANR010000015.1, from coordinate 13,877,607 downwards.
GACGACATCTTGATCTATTCAAAGAGCAATGAAGAGCATGAGCAACACTTGTATCAGGTGCTAGAGACATTAAGGAAACACCAACTCTATGCCTAGTTGTCCAAGTGTGACTTTTGGCTAGAAAAAGTAGCATTTTTAGGCCACGTTGTATCAGCTGATGGAGTTTCTGTTGACCCAGCAAAAATATCAGCAATCACCGAGTGGCCTACGCCTACTAATCAAACAGAAGTGAGAAGTTTTCTTGGACTGGCTGGATATTACAGGAAGTTTGTCAAGGACTTTTCCAAAGTTGCACGACCTCTGACTCAACTTTTGAAGAAAGGCTTGAAGTATGAATGGACAGAAAAGTGTGAATCATCATTTGAAGAGTTAAAGAAACGCCTCACAACAGCACCAATTTTAACATTGCCAACAGAGAATGGAGATTTTGAAGTGTATAGTGATACTTCAAAAGAGGGGATAGGGTGTGTTTTAATGCAACAACAACAAGTCATTGCATATGCATCACGGCAATTGAAGCCTCATGAGGAGAATTATCCGACGCACGACCTAGAATTAGCAGCGGTAGTGTTCGCATTAAAGATTTGGCGACACTACTTGTACGAACGAACTTGTCGGATATTCACCGACCACAAGAGCCTTAAGTACATATTTACTCAGAAGGAGTTAAACATGAGGCAACACAGATGGTTAGAGTTGATCAAGGATTATGATTTGGACATCGCCTACCATGAAGGGAAAGCTAATGTGGTCGCAGATGCGTTGAGCCGCAAGACTCGACACGGAGCTAGTCCATTATGGAACTATGGAAAATGTCATTAATGCTATGACCATTGAATCTACGGTATTTGATGAAATACGCAGTGCTCAACCAGGCGACATAAAGCTTGAAAGGATCAAGAAGAAGGTTGCTGAAGGAAAAGCAATTGGTTTTGCAATCTATGAGGATGGAAGCATTCGCTTCAAAGGGAGATGGTGCGTACCGCATAAATGCGTAGAGCTAAAACGAAGATTAATGGAAGAAGGCCACAACACCCCGTATTCAGTACATCCAGGGGGTGATAAGCTTTATAAGGATTTAAAGAAGGTTTATTGGTGGCCAAGGATGAAGAATGAGGTTGTTGAGTTTGTGGCTAGATGTTTAACCTGTCAAAAGGTTAAAGCAGTACGTCAGAAGCCCTTAGGACTCATGAAACCATTGGAAATCCCGAGTTGAAATGGGATAGTATATCAATGGATTTTGTTTCAGGACTACCACGATCACCAAAAGGAATGAATAAAATTTGGGTAATTGTTGATAGATTGACAAAGATTGCGATCTTCATACCAATGAAGGATACATGGTCTATGGATCAATTAGCAAGAGCATATATCAATAACGTGGTTCGACGACATGGAGTGCCACATGATATAATCTCTGATAGAGACAGTAGATTTGTCTCTCATTTTTGGACCAAGCTGCAAGAAGCTCTTGGTACCCAAATTAAAATGAGCACCGCTTTTCACCCGATGACGGATGGACAAACAGAAAGGACAATCCAAACACTGGAGGACATGCTGAGAGCATGCGTTCTTGAATTTAAAGGAAGTTGGGAAAACCATCTACCGTTGATAGAGTTCTCTTACAATAACAGCTACCATGCTAGTATAGGCATGGCACCGTTTGAGGCACTCTATGGACGCAAGTGCCGAAGCCCATTATGTTGGAAAAATGTGAGAATTCTATTGTGGTTGGTCCGCAACTCATTGAAGACATGGCCCAACAGATCAAGATGATCCAAAGGAAAATGAAGGCAGCACAAGATCGATAGAAAAGTTATGCCGATGTTAGGCGACAAGACCTAGAATTTCAAGTTGGAGATAAGGTTATGCTGAAAATATCACCTATGAAAGGAGTGATGCGTTTTGGAAAGCGAGGAAAGTTAAGTCCTCGATATATTGGACCGTATGACATTCTGGAACGAGTCGGAACCCTGGCATATAGACTAGCCCTACCGCCACAACTATCTCGAGTGCGCAATGTGTTTCATGTTTCACAGTTAAAGAAATATGTGCATGACCCAACCCATGTACTTCAACAGGAAGTAATTGAACTCAAAGAAGATCTAACTTATGAAGAGTATCCAATCCAAATACTCGACATCAAAGAAAGAACGACAAGGAACAAGACCACCCGGATTGTTAAAGTACTTTGGTCCAATCATGGTACGGAAGAAGCAACATGGGAACTAGAGGATGATATGAAGCAACGCTACCCCAATCTCTTTTTAAACGACCAAATAACAGTTATGGAGACATAACTGTAGGCTTAAGGGGAGGAGGATGTAACCACCCGACACAATTTTGATAGAGTATGTTAAAAATCTCCTAACTTTTTTTTTTCTTTTCCATTAACTTTTATCTTATATTCCGCATATTAGATTGCCATAGTAGTTTTCATTAAAACTTCGAGGACGAAGTTGATTCTTAAGGAGGGTGGATTGTAATACCATAGAAATTACCCGAAATAATTGTAATTCGCTAAAGAGACTTTTATTAAATATTTAATCACTTGCTTAAAGAATTAGTATATTGATTTTTCTACAAAACAACACTTGAAAATTTATATATGTAAATTTGTCTTTTCCAAAAGAAATATGAATTTCAATATCATGGGTAATAGAATTATATAGTTTATGGAATATTTATTAAATCTATTGTTTAAATTATATATATACACATTGGTCTTGAAAATTATTATGAGGATAGTATGTGAATATTTTAAGTACTTTGATATTCATTATGGAATAAATTTTTATAAAAATAAAAGTATGAGTTTTTATGTGAATCTATGAGAATTAACTTTTATATATAAGAAACTATATTCATAGATTATAATTTTATTTGATGATGACATGAAGACTTTGTGGTTTGAGTATTATTATGAATAAAATAAAACCATGCTAGTATATTATTATTATCTTTTTGAAAGCACATTAATATAAATATAATACTTGAAATAAATAAATAAATATTATATTATCATATCCAACTCATTGAGTATAAATGCATGCGACTAAATAATGGCAAGAATAATGATTTTTGTAGACAAGCTAATACTTCAATCATTTTCATGATACACTACTTACACAAATATAAGGTTAAAAGCAATTGCAAGAAATTTTCTTCCTAAACAAATAGATGAAAAATCCACATGATTAACAAGTGTCTTGGATGAATGGCTAGCAAAGAAAGGTGATCAATTATCTCTTGAACCCACCAAGATTAATAGCCTCCATAATAGGCAAACCATTATGTTAATAGACAACATGATGGACAAAATTAATAGCCTCCCAAATTAATAGCCTCTTTGTTAGGCTATAAGGACCAAATGAGTGGATCAAATACTCTAACCATTATTGCTCAAGACACACTTAATTGGATGATTGGTGAGGTTGTAATCACTCTCACAATGTGTCATGTTCAATTGTTCAAATCATAGCCTATAAACAGAGGGAGTTTCTAGCCTTCAAACACACCAATCTCATCCATCTCATTAGCCAAATTCACTACCCATTTTATTCTTCAAAGTTCTCCCACATAGTGAGCATATCTTAAGGATTGTGGAGTCTTGTAGGCTTGGCAACCTTCATCATTCTAAGAGTTCTAACTCTTCTCAACACTTGGTTAGTAAGATATCATCCTTGAAACTTGTATCTTACAGATCTTAATCTTTTATTTTTATACTATAAATTGATTTCCCTCTATTTGTCGAATTTCAGCGAAACCCGTAATTTGTGGTGCGAATCTTGTGTTATAACGGCCATTATCTTTGAATCTCCTTGCTCTTATACATCAATTCAGTAAGTTAACACTCTCTACTTTAAGTTTTGGAGATCCCAATCCATGTTTTAAGAATACAAAATTAGAATTCCCACATTATACCAAAATCTTTCAGTTTTTCGTTTACGTAAAGATCCATCTTTTTAAACTATTTTGGTACAATATCCCTCAAAGCTTCCTTCATAAAACTTGTTCCTTATTGAGTTGAGTATATTTCTGGAAACTTTTATAACTTTTAGAAATCGTATGAAAAAGTTATGGGATCCGCTTTATCGAAAGGTCGAAATCTCTTTTTGTTGAAATCTAAGAAATGATAGTGTTTTCTGAAATCCACATTTTTAAGGTCTTAAGTGTCTCAAAGCCAAATGGTTTCTTCATGAAAAATATTTATCTATGTGTTATCTACCTTGTGGTAAAATTTTAGAATTTTCAGTCGCGAATTACTATTTTTAAAACCTGTTGAAAATTATAGAATCACTATTGAATTTCTGGCAGAATACATGTTCTGAAAAGAACTCAATTTTTGAAATGTTTCCATACCTTATTTTGAAAAGTGTAAAACATGAAACTTGTTCAACTATGTGTTGAGTATCTACAGTTTAAATTTCAATGCAATCGCCTTTCATATGAATTTTTAAACTGACTTGGCGTAAACTGCGACATTGGACTTGATTTTTGGTCCAAATGAGAAATTGTTGGATTTTGAGATCCATGAAATGATATTTTCATATCTATGAGAAATTGATATGGGAGTTAAATGTTGAAATGATATTTGGCATTATTGAATGCCCTTGTTATGAGGTTACTCCCGTGAAATTGTTGAAAAGTCTTTTAAAGAGGATATTATGTGGAAAATTGTGAAAAACTCTTTTAAATCCATTGTGCACTATTAACTTGAGTAAGATGCCATACTTGATAGAGGGCTAATGCACTAGGGATGTGTCTTGCGGGACCTCCCCCTCTAAATATGCCAAGACGGCATTGTTGATAAATTGTGCCAAAACGGCGTTGTTGCATGTATGAGTCTATACTCTTGGGTGTATCCGTGATGGGTTACCCGAGGCTCCGGAGTGTGTCTGTATATGAGTCCACTGCATGCTGATCATGACTTATGATCGATATGATATGATATGATATGATATATGGAAAATGGTGTCCTCTTGTGCATAGTTGCTACAATGGTAAGAATGAAAGTTATTTATTTTGTTAAAGGTAATGTGTGTGATCATTTTAAAAGAAAAAGTGAAAATTATTATTATTATTTTTTGAGTGTCAACCACTATTTTAAAACCCACTTCTTGAAGTGGAGTGGGTTGACTTACTCAGTACCATTGTACTGATAAAAAGTTGTTGTGTTATCTTTTTACAGATATTGGAGCTGACATATGAACTGCATCTCATGACATGAGCATTTGGGGATGGGATTACCTTTCATCAAAAGTTTGTTGTTTTAAGGAACCACGTACTTTTAAATAATAATGTCATATATATTGCCTTTAGTTTATGCTTCCGCATGAGAAAGAACAATGACTCTGGTATTAAGTACTTTAAATTTTCTTATGTCTATATTTTATAAAATTGGCAATTATTTTTAAAGTTCATACTACAAAAAATTATATTTAGCCGTAGCACTTGTCAATTAAGTTAGCCAAAGGGCGAGCCTGACTGACAAGTGTGGCGGTAACATTCTGAAACCTTATGAGGATGAATTTCGGGGTGTTACAGAGTGGTATCAGAGCGTATTTTTAAACTCTAAGTATTTGTAAACTGTTAAATATAGAACTGCATGAGTTGATTCTGTCTAACAGTCTAAGGAGTCTGGTTTTCAAAGATTGCCCGTCAGCCGGTGGCTCTACCAGTCTTTCCTGGGAATCAACTTTGTAGCTCTATATTTTAACTAGTTGGCAAATTACTTAGAAGGCGGTACCGTCTAATCTTAGCATTTCTTGGTTAAGTTAGCAACAAGGCGAGCTTGACTAAGGGATGCGACAGTTTAACTCCAGTTTATGGATTTAAAAAAAAAAGTCCATTTTGAGAAAGAAATATGCAAAATATTTTTCAAAGGCCCATATGGGTTATGTTAAATTTTGAAACTCAGAAATTTTTTTTGGGGTGGGAACATATGCATTCATGAGCATGCATCATTTTCTATAAAATTTAAAAAAAAAGAAAAAAAAAATAAAAAAAATTAAAATATTGTTATGATATACTAAGTCAGTTGACCTTATCATAAGTGCTCTTTTTAAATTCTCTATCTTGTAATATTTTCTAGATTTATGAAATAAAGCTTGTTATTTCATTCCTTCTGGTTAATCTCTAAATAAAGTCATACTCCTAACTTAGACATTTCTGCGTTAACTCATCCTTATACTATGACCTAACGAGTTTTAGGACATAATCATCCCTTAGACTTGAACTCACTCTTGCTTAACCATCCTTAGCAGAATGGCACCCCGTGCAAGGACTAGAAAAACCCTCCGAAGTGTTAATGCCCTCAACAACATGGAGCCACACCAAAATCCGAACATGACTAACCACGAAGTGCCAGCAGCACCGGGTGTATCCAATCAACAAGCTGTACCACATGCACACAATATACATCACCCTGACACCACCAACAATCAGGGCGTTGGACACAACATGGTACCTCCTAATCAGGGAGCACCCAACAACCAAACCCGTCAGAATCAAAATACGCCAAACTCGCTTGACAATGATCGCCTAAGGATCATTGAGCAAATGCTCATTGCCTTGGGTTAGGGTCAAATTAATCAAGCCACAGCAGCTGTGCCGCCATCTCAAGCCCAGCTCAATCACCTAGCAGTGGTGAACCAATACAGACCACCTCGTTATGATGGGCAAGAGGACCCTACTAAATTGGAGGATTGGATAAAAAGTTTCAACAAGCTACTCGAGGCGACTCGTTGCCCAGATGAGCAGAAGATTACTGTAGCCTCGTACTTTTTAGGAGGTGACGCAGATGACTGGTGGCAGTTACAGAAGAGAGAGCTAGATGATCATGAGGAGTATACATGGGAAAACTTTACAGAAGCTCTAAGAGAAAGGTTTTACCCGATGAGTACCAAAGCAGCAATGTATGAAGAGTTTCTGTCGTTACGACAAGGAGCACAATCTGTACAAGAATACTATGTCAGATTCAAGGAGTTAGTCAGATTTGCTCCTAAGTTAGTCTCCACCGATGCCGAGAAGGCACAGAAGTTCGAAATGGGATTAAACCTCTCCATTAGAGAAGTGGTGGCTGGAGTTCAGTATCCTACCCTCCAAGCGATCTACGATCGAGCTGTCGCAGTTTCTCGTGTACAACAGATGAAGAGAAAAGCCGGGGAGTCTAGCCGCGGGTTCCAAGGACAGGACAAGAGGATTCGGGACAACCGAGGAAGCAGCAGCAGCCACAACCACCTCAGCAACAATAAAGGCAATATTCGAGGTGGGCAGAATCGACCCGTCCAGGGAAACAAAGGAGGGGGCAACAATGGTACTAGAAACCATGAAGGGTACATACCACAATGCCCAAAATGCAACAAGCCCCACTTGGCTAAAGGATGCCCCAAGCCGGGTACATGTTATAGATGTGGCCGAGAAGGTCATATGAGGAAGGAGTGTAAGACCCGCATTGAAAATATTACAAAAAGAGATGACCTTATCAATATCCCCACTCAGCCAAATAATCAGGATGTGCGAAACGGAAATAATCAAGGACAGAGGCCTCAGCAAAATAGAAACCAACAAGGGAACCATGGAGCACCTATAGGGCGGCTCAATGTTATTAATCAGGCAGATCTTTCAACTCAAGGGGATGTGATAACAGGTACATTTACGGCTTTAAGTGTACCTGTTAAGGTTTTATTCGATTCTGGAGCAAGTTGTTCATTTATCTCTTCTAGAATCTTGCCTGAATTAGAGATGCCAAAACCTAAAATGATTAACTTAGGAATTTAGTTGCCTTCGGGAAAAATTGTATCGTGCACCAAACGATACGATGGGATTCCTATAGTCATTAAGAACCTTGAGTTCTATGCAAACTTAGTAGAATTTGACCTTAAAGATTTTGATATTATATTGGGAATGGATTGGCTTACCCAATATAAAGCTGTAATTGAGTGTCAGAAACACAAAATTTCACTGTCTAAGACGAGAGGCAAAAAGGTCAACTACTATGTCCAACTCCCCAAACGTAAGACTAAGGTAGTAAACACCTTAAAATTTTATAGTCTTATGCAGAAAGGATATATGCTTTATGCATGCTATATCCATAACCTCAAGTTAAAGGAGAATAAAATTGATGGCATTCCAGTAGTGAGGGAGTATCCAGATGTATTCCCAGAAGAAATTCCTGGAATGCCTCCAGAACGTGAAGTCGAGTTTACAATCGATCTACTTCCCGGAACAGAACCTGTATCAAAAGCTCCTTATCGCATGGCAACCCTAGAAATGAATGAACTCAAGGAGCAACTTGAGGAATTATTACAAAAGGGGTATATACGGCCTAGCACGTCGCCGTGGGGAGCACCAGTCTTATTCGTCAAGAAGAAAGATGGAGGGTTACGTCTTTGTATCGATTATAGAGGTTTAAATCAGGTAACGGTTAAAAACAAATACCCGTTACCTAGGATTGATGACCTTTTCGATCAACTTAAAGGTGCAACGGTATTCTCCAAGATAGATTTGTGATCCGGTTATCATCAACTGCGAATCGCTGAAAAGGATATTCCGAAAACTGCTTTCAGGACACGTTATGGACATTACGAATTTACAGTGATGTCCTTTGGGCTAACAAATGCCCCAGCAGTATTCATGAATCTCATGAATGATGTGTTTCGAGAATTGTTAGATCAATGTGTAGTCATTTTCATCGACTGACATCTTGATCTATTCAAAGAGCAATGAAGAGCATGAGCAACACTTGCATCAGGTGCTAGAGACATTAAGGAAACACCAACTCTATGCCTAGTTGTCCAAGTGTGACTTTTGGCTAGAAAAAGTAGCATTTTTAGGCCACGTTGTATCAGCTGATGGAGTTTCTGTTGACCCAGCAAAAATATCAGCAATCACTGAGTGGCCTACGCCTACTAATCAAACAGAAGTGAGAAGTTTTCTTGGACTGGCTGGATATTACAGGAAGTTTGTCAAGGACTTTTCCAAAGTTGCACGACCTCTGACTCAACTTTTGAAGAAAGGCTTGAAGTATGAATGGACAGAAAAGTGTGAATCATCATTTCAAGAGTTAAAGAAACGCCTCACAACAGCACCAATTTTAACATTGCCAACAGAGAATGGAGATTTTGAAGTGTATAGTGACGCTTCAAAAGAGGGGCTAGGGCGTGTTTTAATGCAACAAAAACAAGTCATTGCATATGCATCACGACAATTGAAGCCTCATGAGGAGAATTATCCGACGCACGACCTAGAATTAGCAGCGGTAGTGTTCGCATTAAGGATTTGGCGACACTACTTGTACGGACGAACTTGTCGGATATTCACCGACCACAAGAGCCTTAAGTACATATTTACTCAGAAGGAGTTAAACATGAGGCAACGCAGATGGTTAGAGTTGATCAAGGATTATGATTTGGACATCGCCTACCATGAAGGGAAAGCTAATGTGGTCACAGATGCGTTGAGCCGCAAGACTCGACACGGAGCTAGTCCATTATGGAACTGTGGAAAATGTCATTAATGCTATGACCATTGAATCTACGGTATTTGATGAAATACGCAGTGCTCAACCAGGCGACATAAAGCTTGAAAGGATCAAGAAGAAGGTTGCTGAATGAAAAGCAATTGGTTTTGCAATCTATGAGGATGGAAGCATTCGCTTCAAAGGGAGATGGTGCGTACCGCATAAATGCGCAGAGCTAAAATGAAGATTAATGGAAGAAGGCCACAACACCCCGTATTCAGTACATCCAGGGGGTGATAAGCTTTATAAGGATTTAAAGAAGGTCTATTGGTGGCCAAGGATGAAGAATGAGGTTGTTGAGTTTGTGGCTAGATGTTTAACCTGTCAAAAGGTTAAAGCAGTACGTCAGAAGCCCTTAGGACTCATGAAACCATTGGAAATCCCGAGTTGGAAATGAGATAGTATATCAATGGATTTTGTTTCAGGACTACCACGATCACCAAAAGGAATGAATAAAATTTGGGTAATTGTTGATAGATTGACAAAGATTGCGATCTTCATACCAATGAAGGATACATGGTCTATGGATCAATTAGCAAGAGCATATATCAATAACGTGGTTCGACGACATGGAGTGCCACATGATATAATCTCTGATAGAGACAGTAGATTTGTCTCTCATTTTTGGACCAAGCTGCAAGAAGCTCTTGGTACCAAAATTAAAATGAGCACCGCTTTTCACCCGATGACGGATGGACAAACAGAAAGGACAATCCAAACACTGGAGGACATGCTGAGAGCATGCATTCTTGAATTTAAAGGAAGTTGGGAAAACCATCTACCGTTGATAGAGTTCTCTTACAATAACAGCTACCATGCTAGTATAGGCATGGCACCGTTTGAGGCACTCTATGGGCGCAAGTCCCGAAGCCCATTATGTTGGGAAAAATGTGAGAATTCTATTGTGGTTGGGCTGCAACTCGTTGAAGACATGGCCCAATAGATCAAAATGATCAAAGGGAAAATGAAGGCAGCACAAGATCGACAGAAAAGTTATGCCGATGTTAGGCGACAAGACCTAGAATTTCAAGTTGGAGATAAGGTTATGCTGAAAATATCACCTATGAAAGGAGTGATGCGTTTTGGAAAGCGAGGAAAGTTAAGTCCTCGATATATTGGACCGTATGACATTCTGGAACGAGTCGGAACCCTGGCATATAGACTAGCCCTACCGCCACAACTATCTCGAGTGCACAATGTGTTCTATGTTTCACAGTTAAAGAAATATGTGCATGACCCAACCCATGTACTTCAACAGGAAGTAATTGAACTCAAAGAAGATCTAACTTATGAAGAGTATCCAATCCAAATACTCGACATCAAAGAAAGAACGACAAGGAACAAGACCACCCGGATTGTTAAAGTACTTTGGTCCAATCATGGTACGGAAGAAGCAACATGGGAACTAGAGGATGATATGAAGCAACGCTACCCCAATCTCTTTTTAAACGACCAAATAACAGTTATGGAGACATAACTGTAGGCTTAAGGGGAGGAGGATGTAACCACCCGACACAATCTTGATAGGGTATGTTCAAAATCTCCTAACTTTTTTTTTTCTTTTCCATTAACTTTTATCTTATATTCCGCATATGAGATTGCCATAGTAGTTTTCATTAAAACTTCGAGGACGAAGTTGATTCTTAAGGAGGGTGGATTGTAATACCATAGAAATTACCCGAAATAATTGTAATTCACTAAAGAGACTTTTATTAAATATTTAATCACTTGCTTAAAGAATTAGTATATTGATTTTTCTACAAAGCAACACTTGAAAATTTATATATGTAAATTTGTCTTTTCCAAAAGAAATATGAATTTCAATATCATGGGTAATAGAATTATATAGTTTATGGAATAATTTTTAAATCTATTGTTTAAATTATATATATAAGTTTTTATATATATACACATTGGTCTTGAAAATTATTATGAGGATAGTATGTAAATATTTTAAGTACTTTGATATTCATTATGGAATAAATTTTTATAAAAATAAAAGTATGAGTTTTTATGTGAATCTATGAGAATTAACTTTTATATATAAGAAACTATATTCATAGATTATAATTTTATTTGATGATGACATGAAGACTTTGTGGTTTGAGTATTATTATGAATAAAATAAAACCATGCAAGTATATTATTATTATCTTTTTGAAAGCACATTAATATAAATATAATACTTGAAATAAATAAATAAATATTATATTATCATATCCAACTCATTGAGTATAAATGCATGCCACTAAATAATGGCAAGAATAATGATTTTTGTAGACAAGCTAATACTTCAATCATTTTCATGATACACTACTTACACAAATATAAGGTTAAAAGCAATTGCAAGAAATTTTCTTCCTAAACAAATAGATGAAAAATCCACATGATTAACAAGTGTCTTGGACGAATGGCTAGCAAAGAAAGGTGATCAATTATCTCTTGAACCCACCAAGATTAATAGCCTCCATAATAGGCAAACCATTATGTTAATAGACAACATGATGGACAAAATTAATAGCCTCCCAAATTAATAGCCTCTTTGTTAGGCTATAAGGACCAAATGAGTGGATACAAATACTCTAACCATTATTGCTCAAGACACACTTAATTGGATGATTGGTGAGGTTGTAATCACTCTCACAATGTGTCATGTTCAATTGTTCAAATCATAGCCTATAAATAGAGGGAGCTTCTAGCCTTCAAACACACCAATCTCATCCATCTCATTAGCCAAATTCACTACCCATTTTATTCTTCAAAGTTCTCCCACATAGTGAGCATAGCTTAAGGATTGTGGAGTCTTGTAGGCTTGGCAACCTTCATCATTCTAAGAGTTCTAACTCTTCTCAACACTTGGTTAGTAAGATATCATCCTTGAAACTTGTATCTTAGAGATCTAAATCTTTTTATTTTTATACTATAAATTGATTTCCCTCTATTTGTCGAATTTCAGCGAAACCCGTAATTTGTGGTGCGAATCTTGTGTTATAACGGCCATTATCTTTGAATCTCCTTGCTCTTATACATCAATTCAGTAAGTTAACACTCTCTACTTTAAGTTTTGGAGATCCCAATCCATGTTTTAAGAATACAAAATTAGAATTCCCACATTATACCAAAATCTGTCAGTTTTTCGTTTACGTAAAGATCCATCTTTTTAAACTATTTTGGTACAATATCCCTCAAAGCTTCCTTCATAAAACTTGTTCCTTATTGAGTTGAGTATATTTCTGGAAACTTTTATAACTTTTAGAAATCGTATGAAAAAGTTATGGGATCCGCTTTATCGAAAGGTCGAAATCTCTTTTTGTTGAAATCTAAGAAATGATAGTGTTTTCTGAAATCCACATTTTTAAGGTCTTAAGTGTCTCAAAGCCAAATGGTTTCTTCATGAAAAATATTTATCTATGTGTTATCTACCTTGTGGTAAAATTTTAGAATTTTCAGTCGCGAATTACTATTTTTAAAACCTGTTGAAAATTATAGAATCACTATTGAATTTCTGGCAGAATACATGTTCTGAAAAGAACTCAATTTTTGAAATGTTTCCATACCTTATTTTGAAAAGTGTAAAACATGAAACTTGTTCAACTATGTGTTGAGTATCTACAGTTTAAATTTCAATGCAATCGCCTTTCATATGAATTTTTAAACTGACTTGGCGTAAACTGCGACATTGGACTTGATTTTTGGTCCAAATGAGAAATTGTTGGATTTTGAGATCCATGAAATGATATTTTCATATCTATGAGATATTGATATGGGAGTTAAATGTTGAAATGATATTTGGCATTATTGAATGCCCTTGTTATGAGGTTACTCCCGTGAAATTGTTGAAAAGTCTTTTAAAGAGGATATTATGTGGAAAATTGTGAAAAACTCTTTTAAATCCATTGTGCACTATTAACTTGAGTAAGATGCCATACTTGATAGAGGGCTAATGCACTAGGGATGTGTCTTGCGGGACCTCCCCCTCTAAATATGCCAAGACGGCATTGTTGATAAATTGTGCCAAAACAGCGTTGTTGCATGTATGAGTCTATACTCTTGGGTGTATCCGTGATGGGTTACCCGAGGCTCCGGAGTGTGTCTGTATATGAGTCCGCTGCATGCTGATCATGACTTATGATCGATATGATATGATATGATATGATATGATATATGGAAAATGGTGTCCTCTTGTGCATAGTTGCTACAATGGTAAGAATGAAAGTTATTTATTTTGTTAAAGGTAATGTGTGTGATCATTTTAAAAGAAAAAGTGAAAATTATTATTATTATTTTTTGAGTGTCAACCACTATTTTAAAACCCACTTCTTGAAGTGGAGTGGGTTGACTTACTCAGTACCATTGTACTGATAAAAAGTTGTTGTGTTATCTTTTTACAGATATTGGAGCTGACATATGAACTGCATCTCATGACATGAGCATTTGGGGATGGGATTACCTTTCATCAAAAGATTGTTGCTTTAAGGAACCACGTACTTTTAAATAATAATGTCATATATATTGCCTTTAGTTTATGCTTCCGCATGAGAAAGAACAATGACTCTGGTATTAAGTACTTTAAATTTTCTTATGTCTATATTTTATAAAATTGGCAATTATTTTTAAAGTTCATACTACAAAAATTTATATTTAGCCGTAGCACTTGTCAATTAAGTTAGCCAAAGGGCGAGCCTGACTGACAAGTGTGGCGGTAACATTCTGAAACCTTATGAGGATGAATTTCGGGGTGTTACATATAATTTCAACATTTGTAATTAATCTTAACCAATACTCTATGAATTGAAATTATAGTTTAGGAAAATTTTGTAAATTTATTAATATGTACTTTATAGAATTATATTCATTGATGAATAGCAAATATTTGTATTGCATAAATTAACTAAATTAGATAAATTGCAATACGACAATATGTTGATGAAACTATAATCATTTTAATTTGTCAATGGATTCATTCACAAAAATATTTCTTATATGTTTTCTAATTAATTTGGAAATATCTACATCTTTGTGAAATATCTAATTTATCAAGGCTTTAAGGTAAATAATAATTAATAATCAATTACCGAGTGCAATGTGATTTCACGTACTTTCTGTCAATTTATGACATTAGAGTCGTGTGTAGAAAGTTTTTTATCTTTGCTTTTTTTATTTTTTTTTGTCCTTTCAACTATTGTTTGTTGTATCAGATTTTTTAAGGTACTACATTGTAATATATAAATATTGATAATGACATATGTGTATTGGTCTATTACTATGCAATGTATAAATTTACTTATGTAATGCTTAAAATAGTTAAAGTGGTTTGGGGAATGTATCCGACATAATAAAGTTGAAAAATTTTATTTGTTAAATTTGATATTTTTATTCCATTGTCCATATTTCTGCCCATTGGGCGGAGGTAATACTAGTAATATATAAAAATAATATCCCTTATGGACAGTAACATAATCTTATGAACAGTAACCTATCAATTCTCTCTCACAAAAATCGCCTTATGAACAATAACCTACCCTATATCCTCAATATTCACTTTCTGCACACAATTCAATATACATTTTTAACCTTAATAACTCATTAACAACTCAAAATGTGTATAAGTACAAATTCTAAAATTTTGATAATTTTAAATCTACAAGATTTGGCGAATCCAACAAGATCCCACTTGACTATGATTTTTCTTTTATAGATATATAGACATGAGTCAATGTTGGCTAATAAACTGTAATAAAAGTCAATCATTTTTCACTATAAAAAATGGAACAAGTATATAAAAACATAGTGCATTTTCAAAATGTAGGAGAACTAAATTTGAGGGCAAATTCACATTAGAAAATCTAATTTATTAATTATTACTCCCTCCGTTTTTTTTTGTTTGCTACGGACCCACGCAGCACGCAGTCCAATGTACATTTTAAATCAGTAATAACTCAAATTTGGTACAAGTAAAAATTCTAAAAGTTCGATATTTAAAAACTACAAGACGAGATGAATCTAACAAGATCTCAATTGACTATATTTTAACTTGAATAACTATGATAAAACTTCAAGTCAAAGTGATTGTGTGAATAGTGCCAAATTCTCCAACGTAGCTATCATTTAAAAACGGAGGGAGTATTATCTATATTTATATACTATATAAAAAAATATTCCTTATGAACAGTAACCTACTTTTATGAACAGTAACCTATTAATTCTCTCTCACGAAAATCTCCTTATGGACAGTAACCTACCTATTTCCTCAATATTCATTATCTGCGCGCAATCCAATACTCATTTCTAATGATCATTACTAATCAATAACTCAAAATTTATACAAGTAAAAATTCTAAATATTTTGATATTTTAAAACTACATGATGAGACGATTCTAATGAAATCCGACTTGACTATGTTTTTTCTTATATAGATGTTGTATAAGTATTAGTCAAAGCTGTATAATAAACACTAGCAAAAGTCAATCTCTTTTCACTATAAAAGTGAATGAATAATATAAAAACATAATGCACTTTCAAAATACAGTAGAACCAGGGAATGAGGACTTAGACCAAGTGGTTAAGTCCCTCGACTCCCTCGACTTCCCCTTTATAATTTGTGTGGCGTGTGCTCCCACCACCCTGTATAGGCTGTTCAGCAAAAAAATTATAGTAGAACCAAATTTGAGTAAAATTCAAATTAGATAATTTAATTTAATTAATTATTATAGATAAAAATACTATCAAAATAAAGTATGTAACAAAAAATTTATGGGTTGATATTATATTTATTCTTTAAATACAATTTCAATATTTTTTATTATTCTTCTATTAATTGAAATTATAGTTAAAGAATATATTGTAAATTATTTATATGTACTTTATAGATTGGTATTATATTCATTCATGAATAGCAAATATTTGTATTAAATAAATTAACTAAATTAGAAATGCAATACGACAATAAGTTGATGAAACTATAGCCAATTTAATTTGTCAATGTATTCATTCACAAGAGTATTTCTTATATTTTTCAAATTTAATTTTGAAATATCTATATCTTGATGAAATTTCTAATTTCTCAACGCTTTAAGGTGAATCAATATCAATGATCAATTACCAAATGCAATATGATTTCCGTACTTTCTTTGTTTAATGTATGACATTAGAGTCGTGAGTAGAAACTTTTTTACCTTTGCTTTTTCACTTTTTTTGTCCTTTCAACTTTTTTTTTTGGTATTATATTTTTTAAGGTAATAAATTGTACTTCCTTCGTTTTTTTAAAGGTTACACTTCTCATATGCACGAATACCAATGCACATTTTTAACGATTAATAACTCCAATTCGGTACAAGTAAAAATTTAAAAAATTTGATATTTAAAAACTACAAGACAAGACAAATCCAACAAGATCTCACTTGGCTTATTTTGTCTTCTAGAATTATAACAAAAATAGAAATCAAAGTGCTACAATTAACAGTAAAAAAAGTCAAAAAGTTACCTTTAAAAAAACATTGGGAGTAATATATAAATATTGGTAATAGAATATGTCTATTGGTCGATTTCTATACAATATATAGATATATAGATATACTCATGTAATGCATAAAATAGTTTAATTAAGTTTGAAAATTGTAATCGACATAATAAAATTAAATAGTTTTATTTGTTAAATTAGATATTTTAATTCACATTATCCATATTTCAGCCCATTGGGCGGGGATAATACTAGTAATAATAATAATAAATAAATTTATATACACATAATGGGTTTTGCAGAGGGAGTACCACCCTACATTAGAGTTTTAGAGGTTCCCCAAAAGTAGGATAAGCATATGCTAGATTTTGAAATCCCCAAAAAATAAATTAGGAGACCGACTTATGGGATTAGTTTTTAGTTACCTAATTAAGCTCATGGAATGACCCCATTTCATCAGGCTATTAATCTTCGAGAGTCTCCGAAATCTGGCAGATGGCATAGCAAACATTGTTCCATCAGGCTGAAATTTTAACATCGTATAGATGACTCATATTTCTTCATTTTGAACAGGTGGATATCAAAATACAACGTTTAGATTTTCCAGTAGGTTATCATTCTTGCTTCGGCAACTTCCTCTATCAGTTTTTAAATTGTTGTTTTTGAATTGAAGATTTAGATTTTGTGACTTTATGTTGTAAAACCATATCTCAAATATGATTTCAGGGCACTCGTAGTCTTCTATATATGTTTGGTGAATTTGTTAACTGTCCTTTTGAGTTTAATTTACAACCATTTTATTTTTATCGATTGTCGGAACAATCAGTCCAAACAAAAGTTTTTATTAATTAGCCAGTCGTGGAACGGGGCTCTTTATTATAACATCCAGTATATTCATAAGCATTTCTTGACTCGAAGATTCTCTTGTCTAACAATAAAGATTACTCCCAGGGTTGACATTGAACTGACTGCAGTAGTTTCTATAGTAATTAACTCGAGCATTGACAGTCGTTGGATTCGCCCCATTACATTCAAGGGCTCCGTTGATGGCTCGAATTGTGGCCCCAAATCCTTGTCCATAAATTATGGCATTATGGCAGCTCCCCATCCAAAACCATATGGCCGTCTTGAATGATATCACGGCATTTGAGGCAACAATATCAGGGTTGTTGAGACCATCGAATCCTATGTCTCGGCCAGCAGGGCCGTAATTGAAGTTCCACGATAGCTGAAGAGGACCCCGCCCATAGTAACCCTTACCCGGTACGCATCGCCACTGTGTGTTGGACGCATCGCAGTAATTTCTTGTTGAACCGCCATTCTCCTCTTTGTAGCACATGCCTGCATCCAAGGAGTGATATATATGGCGGCAAATATTCTTTGCAAAATATAGTTTAGTACAGTATATTGCATTAATGTTTGGCTGTTTTGTTTCTCCAGTCAAGTTAACTAGTACTCCACCCGCGCGATGCGCGGATTCAAAAGAAAAAAATTATTGTACCAATGAAACACACGAATGTAAAATTGCATAAAAGGTCCTTAAACATCTAAAATCAACACCCTTTCACAAACTTTCCGAATTCATACATTTTGGAGAACTTCCTTGTAGATAATATTGATGGTGGTCTTTCTATCTGACTCCACGTTATCATCATTATCACAAATTAGGATTTTTAACCCCCCACGTGTTGTCACTCTAGAAGCTGCAACATACAACTGACCATGGGTAAATACGGGTTTGTTCAGGAATAATCCAACTTTAGATAATGATTGACCTTGACTTTTGTTTATTGTCATTGCATAACAAAGTATAATTGGAAATTGCCTTCGGTCGAATTTGAAAGGGAAACGTGCATCCAACATTGTTATCCTCCACCCGATGCGCAGTTTCCAAAGAAAAAAATAATCCTAACAATTGAACACATGATTCTAAAATTGCATAAAAGATCCTTTAACATTTAAAATGCATATAAAATCTCCAAACATACGCCTTTCACATAGATGCAATTTAGGGTTTATGGTTTTTAGTAAATTTTAAACTTAATATATTAAATATTCCGTTGGAATTTCCAATTCATTCTTAATAAGATTTTACTATTTACTCCCATTTAAAACTCTTGACTATTGAAATTTTGGTGATGGAGATCAATTGAAATCATGAAGGAATAACGTCTATTAATTCTTCTATAGGAATGAACATGAATATGTTGATTAATTATTCTATAGAGATGGACTCGATTGTAAAAAAAAAATATATTTTTTTATTTATATTAAAATGGAAAAATATTATAAAATTTCATAAATATTGTGAAAGAAAAGAATATTATAAATATTGTAAAATTTTCATGTATTCAACATTTAATTTATAATTTTTATTATTAGAGGTGGCCCTAAATGGGTCAGCCCGCGGGCGCTGCCCGCGGGCTGACCCATTTAGGGCCCTAGCGATTGAATATTGGTTAATATTTGTTTCACAAATTAAATATATTGCACAACAGTCACCGGGCATTTAAATTATTATCTTTAATTGTAAAATAAATTTTGTACATATTATAAAAATTCCATTTATAGAACATTAAATATACAATCTTTATAATTAGAAGTGGGCCTAAATTGGTGGTCAATCCGCAAATCCAACCACATTCAAAAATTTTGCATTCCACATTCACAACACAAACTCATATATTTTGTCACAATCAACATCATCATCACTACAAATTATGATTTCAACCATTGAATAAATACTGTTTGTTCAAGAATATTCATACTTTGCAAGAAAATGTATATTTATAAATTTTATAAAAATTACTTTAGAAAATAACTTTTATTTATAACGAAAAAATATTATAAAACTTTATAAATACTGCTAATGAAAATAAATTATATATAAATATTGTAAAAATCCCGTGTATGCAACATTTAATTTATAATTTTTATTATTAGAGGTGGCCCTAAATGGGTCTGCCCGTGGTAATATTGGTAATATTAATGAGAACAGGTCATATATGATGAGCATTAAAAATTGGTTCCAAATTCCAATTAACATTAGTTTTATAAATTTATAAATAATATTTTTTAAAAAATTACTTACAACATCAAACTAATATTACATATTTCAAATAAGGTTATCATGACAAATTTAGAAACAAAAAATAGTCTACCTGCATTTGAACAGACCTTCTTATGATCAACCCAACCCAGATTTTAAGATGACAAAATGGGCAAGCCTAATAGGTACAACCTATTTTCACAGCTCTACATATGCATAGCAAAATTAAAAATACATGTATAGGCTCAACAGATTGATTAACCCAAATTTATTATTTCAGTAAATCAAAAGGAAATGACAAATAGAAATGTCCATATCCTACTATCAAACTAACAATTTCTATCAATTATGCTTGAATTTTAGATCGATATGCTTGAATTTTAGATCTCAATTATTTTATTTTTTTTGCATATTTTAGGTTTACATATATTATTAATTTATTTATGGTAATAATCTTTGATATAATTTGGATTAGTTTTAAGGTAATTTTTATTTTTGGGATATAGGTATTTTTTATGGTAATAATAGATATAATTTGCGTATGTTCCTAAGACAATTTAAAGTTTTTAGATTTTCAAGACATAATGATCAATCCTTTATGGGGAACGCGAGCAGCCGACTAATTATTAAAGGAAATAATCACGACTGATAGACGGCATTAGGTTATACTCCCTCCGTCCCGCGAAGATTGAAGCCTTTCTTTTGGGCACGGTAATTTAGGTAGTGGAGTTTAGTAGTTAAAGTGGTTTGGGTATTTGTGTTTAAGATTATAATGAATTTTGATATTGTTTATTGTTTAACTTTGACTTAATATTATCGTAGTGATGTAATTTGAGAAAAATATTCAAATGTGGTCTTGTTAGAATCGTCTAATCGTGTAGTTTTAGAATATATATTTTATACAATTTTTATTTGTATCAATTTTGTAATATTAAGAGTTAAAGAAATATAAGGGACTTTGTGTAGGAAAGTAATAATGCATTGGAATTTGTGCAGAATAGTAAAAGTAAGTATTTTTAATGGGATTTGACAATAATTAAGATTCTAATCAAACTTATATTAATTTAATTTTTCTAAAAACGGAAAGGGTTCAAACTTCGTGGGACACCCCAAAAAGGAATAGGGTTCAAACTTCGTGGGACGGAGGGAGTACAAAGAAAGAAGCAAAAGAAATCGTGATCATGCACTTCTTTTAAGGAGATATGTATCAATGAATAGTAGAATATATAAAAGAGGTATCGATTAGGGTTTGCATTAAACGTAATGATCAGTCCTTTATGGGGAACGCAATCAGCCGTATGGTTAATATAGCTAATAATAATGAATGATACTGACATACTCAGCTATAAATACATTCACGTCCAATTAGATAATTGATTAGAGACACACGTATACCGAAAAAAGATATAAGCCGAATGTGTCAACGAATTAGACTGCATCGAGCGAAACAATATTCCTGTGTATTTGTCATTTGAATTTTAGGGGGAAATATGACACAATAAAAAAAATATATGTTTTTGACTAATTGGAGATGGAACTTGTCATTTGAATTTTAGGGGGAAATATGACACAATAAAAAAAAATATATGTTTTTGACTAATTGGAGATGGAACAAATACGTACAGGGGAAATTCACACAATTAATGGAGGGAGATTAATTGACTATCCGAGTTGTATATTAATTTTGATAGATTTTATCATTCATCCATTTCATTGATTATTCTGGCCAAAAAATTCGATGCACTACGTGTAAGTACGAATAGCACTAACCAATCACGTCAGGCCACTTGTGTAGTCATGAAGACATGTAGAGGATGGTGGTTGAAGTCGAAATTTTAAATACTACCTACGTCTCAACATTTTTGTTACGGATGGTTTTTTTACACTATTCACTATTTAACTTTAATTCAAATTTTTAGTATAGCTATGTAAGAAAAAACATAGTCAAGTGAGATCTTATTAGATTCGTCTAATCTTGTAGTTTTAGACAATCAACTTTTTATAATTTTTCGTTGTATACAATTTAAGTTATTAACCATTGAAAATGTGCCTCGGCATGTGTGTCGAAGGCCAATGTAACAAAAGTAATGAGACGGAGGAAGTAGTTTGAGTATAATGCAAACTATTATTGGGAAATGTTTTTGTCCAATACTATTTTCAAATATGTTTCTTGACTATAGCTTTGAGCGATACACTTTCAGAAACGTTTTTTCAAAATATTTCACGAATACAAACTAACACATTCCAAACTTTATGATGGGAAAAAAAATTTAAGTATATAAGAAAAAAAATAATTTTGGTGTTGTTTATGATTGAATATTTAAAATATGTATTTAAAAGAATGATATGAATACATCAAATTAGGGTTCAGTTTACTATTTCACTATATATTTGTTGTGGTTCAATTTTTCCATTTACACATTTATTTATTGTGGGTTTATCAAATCAAATCAAGTAGGGAGTACTTTAGAAATACTCCTATGATATATAATGATGGGTTTAGCAAGATAATTCAAATTTTTGGTACTCCCAACACAAATAATTTATTGACCAAATAAGGACACAAATAAAGAATTGATGGATGACAATGAATGACACTTTATTGGAACTCGTATTACTCTAGTCTAGGGTATTGATACCTATTACATGTAATAGGATTATTATACTATTAACATATTGTAAGGAATGATCGATATGTTTGAATTTTAAATCTCAATTATTTCCTTTTTTTTTTGTGCACATGTAAAGAATACTAATAGCAGTACATATACTAATAGTGTCTGTTCCCAAGACAATTTAATTTTTTTAGATTTTCAAGACAATTTAAATAGGAGTTTGAGTATTCTTCTTTAAAAAATAGACTTTGAATAATACTTATCAATAATTAATATTAAATTATTTATAGTTTAATATTAAAATTCATTTATTAATTCTAATAATACTAAAATTCATTTATCAATAATAATCAATTATTTATTCCCTCAAAAATGATTTTCAGAATTTTACCAAGTATAGACATAGTATAATTTTTACAAATAATAATAATAATAATAATAATAATAATAATAATAATAATAATAATAATCCATTTTATATTGTTTATTTTCGTATTATTTATTAATTCCCAACAAAAGATCAAAAAACTTAAAAATATACTGACATTGTATTATTTATTTTCGTATTTTCATTCTTAAAAGGATAATATAAATGTTCGATTTGGGAATTATTAGTGAAATTCAAATTTCAAAAAGTCTTATAGTAGACATACATTTTTTTGTTGGAAAAGTTCCCCATACTTAATGTGCATAGAAAGATGTATCTTGGAATTTGAAAATTGATTACAAATCAGGAGGAAATGTGCACAATAATTAATTAAATAGCAAAGTATATCGTAATAGGTGGAGGGTAATTATTAATTACCTATACCCCTATATGCATCTATAAAATAATGTAGGCTTATTTTCCAATTATTGCAGAGTAGTAATTGATTATAATATATATTTATATACATTGCAAGTTAATCTCACTTCACTGGAAGTTAATATTTTAAATAAAATATTAAAATTATTTAAAATATAACTTGATACAAAAAAATACAAACATAAACCAAAAGTAGTATTGTAAATGGATATGGCGGTACAAATTGTTAAAAATTTACACCCGAAAAGAATAATTAAAAACTAAAATCAATATTACTTCAATAATAAAATATATTTTAAAAAAACATATACTTAAATAAGAAGCATCCCAATACAAAGGATGAATTTGAAACTATACCCAGCGGTTCATTGGAAGTAATCATTACCTAAACTTTCTATAATATAGAAAAAGGGTGGATTTATATTTTATTTATATCATAATGAATAGATCCAGGAAATTTGATAAAGTGTACGATTATCCTGACTTATTAGGAACAC
The DNA here is from genome assembly GCA_030278955.1 of Hygrophila difformis. Classification (NCBI taxonomy): domain Eukaryota; kingdom Viridiplantae; phylum Streptophyta; class Magnoliopsida; order Lamiales; family Acanthaceae; genus Hygrophila; species Hygrophila difformis. Next base: position 13,853,658 of record JAOANR010000015.1, on the reverse strand, counting down.
ATTGGAGTAATTAAAGGAAATGCATAGTATATTACTGCCCAAGGCTATTAATTTTTTGAGGCTAAATATTCTTTTTATTCATAGGGTAGCAAAGTTCAAAATAACAATGAATCCCTGGACTTTTGTAAGTACACTTCAAGCAAGCACCCATAAAAAAGACCTCATACACTTCAAAACAGACCACACAAAAAGATTGAACACCAACCCAGAACAACAAAATAATTACAGAAGGTGCCCATCGCCAACAACAATCAAAACCATGCTTCTATCAATCCGCCCCCAGCTGCCCCATTCTTTGCCCAAGGCTATTATAAAAGAATCTATCTTATAAAGCAACTGTCTAAATGCAATATTGTTTGCTTTAAATTGCCAGCACAGCACCTTCAATGCACATTGGCGAGGGAGGCAATCGTGTGTGGTTGGCGACAGATAGAGATGGGAAAGCTAGTCGGTAACCGCTGCAAGTTCCAGTGAACAATCTAACATCTTTTTACGGTGATGGAGGAGAAAACAAAAAACATATAGAAAACTGCAAATACAAATACGAAGGGAGAATATAGAAATATGCAAAATCAAAATAAAAAACATAGAATAAAACCAAATAACATGGTCTATGATAAGATGATGAAGAAAGTGTGTGCAGGTAAGCGAATGCAAAGAGATAGAGGAAATTACCATATCATGAAACAATATTAAAGAAACCTGCAAAACAAACACAAAAACAACAAATGAGACATGGTATTGCGATACAAAATGAACGAAAGAGGAAGAACAAATAATAGAGGGAACTGAAATATAAGAACAAAAAATAGTGGAAACTGAAAAATAAGAAAAAAAAAATATTAGAGTGAGATGGAGGAAGAGGTAGCCGGTTATGAGTGAAATGCATCAAAGGTAGTGAATATATATAGGGGAAATGGGAGGAAATGCTTTGTGGGGTGCAATTTCCATGTCATTTCCATTTAATTAATTGTTGGGGGGAAAATTTGGTGTGTGTGAGAGAAAGTAATAAAATATTGGAATGGGAGGGGGGAAATTTTGGGAGGGAAACTGTGTGTGTGAGGATTGTTATTGCTTTTATATATAGAGAGATATATAACCAGTGACCACTGACGGAATGTCCTATGCTATGTATTCCATGATTGTAGTATTTTTATCTGGTACATGAGCCAGGAGGTATATCGCTACGTAGTGTTGTTTAAAGAGTGATTGGATGGGCTGGCGCCATATAAATTATAAATAAAAATATGAAGAGGGATAAGGACGACGACCAGATAAAAAATTAAAACCTCGTTATAAAATTTGAAGTTTGAACACTTGTTGAAGTTTGTAGTAGTAGAATCAAATTAAAAGTTTTGTAAGAAAATCCAATTTTCTTTTATTGCACTAAATATAGATTTGGCATACCCAGTAGGCAAAATAATACTTCCTATGTATCGTTATGATGTTTAAGTTAGGTAATATGGTCCTATTCACATATATAAATTCAATTAAAGTTTTATTATAGTTATACACGTTAAAATATAGGCAAGTGGGATCTTGTTAAATTCGTCTCGTCGTGTAGTTTTTAAATATTGAAATTTTAGAATTTTTACTTATACTGAACTTGAATTATTATTATGGTTTAAAATATGCATTAGAATAGCTACCTTCGTGGATAGAATTGTGAAAAAAAAAAAGAAACAAACAAAAAAACCAACATATTAACTGTTTAGGCATGCTTTTCAAAGTTCAATGTGCAGACAAGGATCAAATACTGAGTTAACGTGTACTAGTAAATACGTCTCCTAATGAAACAAAACATGACTTACTTCCTGTTTCATGTGTTACATGCGCGAAGAATGCAGCAATCTCACGCTTTACATCATCAGCCGAACCCTGAGTGCCGAAATTCGGGAACGAGCTGGCGGCCGTAAGAAAAGCCGACCTGGTATAGAACCCCTTTCCAGGGCACCATGACATAGCCTGGTTGATAATTCCATTAAAAAAGGCATCCGTCACAATGGCAGAGATTCCGACTCCAGTACTACCACCCGTAGAAGGTGAAGAATAGCACGGTCCGCCCTTGCAACCCGCGCCACAATAAGCATTACCAGTGCCACAATAGCCCCATTGACTGCAACATAAGCCGGGTCCGCAACCGCAGGGATTGGTGGAAGGTGTAGAATAGCACGGCCCGCCCTTGCAACCCGCGCCACAATATGCATCGCCAGTGCCGCAATAGCCCCATTGGCTACAGCACAAGCCGGGTCCGCAATTACAACTGCTTGAGGGTGAAGAATAGCAGGGTCCGGACTTGCAACCGGTGCCGCAATAAGCATCACCCGTACCGCAGTAGCCCCATTGGCTACAGCATAAGCCTGGTCTGCAACCGCAGTTCTGGCCAAGAACCCATTTTCCGGATGCCAAAACTATGGCCAGCAGAGTGTAGATTGTGACAAGTGATTTAGTCATTTTGAGTTTGTGTGGAGGTCTAAGCCCAGAATGATGATGGGTATTTATAGGAAAACGTTCGAGAGTATTGCAGTATTTAGCACAGGCTGGTTGAGGGATAACGACTTTTGACATTTTACAAGGTGCAATAATGCAAGAGTAGGCATTGATCGGCTATGGATAAGTAATGGTATATTGGTCCTGGTATAGTGGGGAGTGTTGAATGTTGATGAGTAAGCGGTCAGAAGTCATAGCACATAAAAATAAAAAAATAATAATAACAATAATAAAATCTTAACCCGATGGCGACAAGTGAAAATGAGATTTCAGTTCCATTTGGTTAGAATTCTTGGGAAATATAGATTTTTCAAACACAAAATATAGTCTGGAGTAGTTGACAGTTAGTGGCCGACAAAGAAAAGTGGATATTTGACAAAAGATGCCACCCAAGATTAATAATTCAGCAATAATGTAACCAGTTGGAATCCAAAGCGTGTGACGAACGCAGTGACGTCACTAAGGCATTAGAGAAAATTTGGAATCCGCAATTGAAGTCCGCAGGCGCCTACAAATAGAGACATTTGAAGCAGATGGAAGACATCAGAAATCCTCCCAATTCTTCAAAATAATAAGTTGTATTCTCTTTCTGCAAAATTTCCTTTTTATATTTGTTTTTCATACGGGGTCAGTCCCCCAGAGTCAAGCATCCTCATATATGAGGAACTAAGTGTCCGTCTTCTCCATTAGGAGAAAAATAATTTTGTAATATTTTTAATATTTCTTCAATAAAATCCAGGTTATAGTATTCCAAATATTCCGATAAATTAGTTAAAACCCTTTACCCATATCTTGTTACGTCCTAAGGTAGGAAATGAAATAGTACTGTGCTGTTTGTTGCTGAAGAAAACAAGAATCGGTGAACCATCAGTCGCGGCTACGTGATTGGAGGAAGTCCGTAAAATCCCGGAGCTCAGGAAACCCGGCAGCAAAGCGGTCAAACCCAAGGTATAAAGTTTAGTGTTTAGTTTTATTATCGGAAGCATGATGGGCTGTTATTGGACTAAATTAAATGAAAAATCTAAAGTTGGGGTCAAACGGGAATAAGACTAAAGTTAGAAAGTCAACTATTGGGGTTAAAGTATATAAATCAAAAGTTGGTAGGGTCAATGGTAATTTGAAAAGTCTAAATGGTCTTGATTTGGTCAAAGTTGGTTTCTAATGGCCTAAAATCAAAAATAAAGTTTTAGTGGCCCAAAATTGAAAAATGTGCCTTCTCATGGTCTATTTTAGCAATTAGTCCAATTAACAAATACATGTATTATTTTTTCAATATTATAATATTTTGTTAAGACATTAAATTGTAATATATAAATTATTGGTATACATGTATTCATGTAATGCTTTAAATAGTTTAGGGAACTTGGGGAATATAATCGATATAATAAAATTGAACAATTTTATGCTTTAAATTCGATTTCTTTTATTCATATTTTTCACATTTCCTACCATTGCGCGGGGATAATACGAGTATTTACAAAAAGGATAAGGACTTGGTTTCAGTGATTAATTAACCGGTCTATCTCCGATATATTTTAATACTACCTCCGTTCCTTTTTAAATGTAACGTTTTGACTTTTGTCACTGTTCATTGAGTAACTTTGACTCGATTTTTTAATACAATTATATAAGATAAAATATAGTCAAGTGAGATCTTGTTGGATTCGTCTAATCGCATAGATTTAGAATATAAAATTTTCATAATTTTTACTTGTATGGAATTTGAGTTATTACGAATTAAAAATATGTATTGAATTGCGTGAAATGTGGGTCCGTGACATTTATTTAGGAACGGAGGAAGTATATTATTCCCCACCCTACGTCCCAACCGTTGGCATGGACTCGCACGACTCCTGATCTTTGGCTTCACAAAAGTAAAAAATAATTACCAAAACCCATTAGTTTGATGAGTTGATTATATATTGGAAATCTATTATGCAGTTTTGATGTTGATTATGGTTTATTGTTAAACAATTTATATGTGTGTTTTGATATACTACCTCCGTTTCCTTTAAAGTGCAACATTCCTCTATTGGACGCAGTTTAATGCACATTTCTAACAATTAATAACTCAATTTGTGTATAAATAAAAATTATAAAAAGTGGATATTCTAAAATTAAAAGATAAGACGAATCCAACAAGATCTCACTTGACTATATTTTTCCTATGTAACTATGATAAAAATTTGAATCAAAGTCAAACAATGAATAGTAACAAAAAGTGCAATGTTGCACTATCACAAAAACAGAGGTAGTATGATTTATATTGAAATTTTTCTCGAATAATATGGTTGCGATCATTCCAATTACCCAAAAAAAATTAAAAGTTAGCTTGTAAGGGAATCCCTGCAAGGTCCCCGATGGGATTCCCAATGTGGATCGGACTGGTTTTGGGGATTAAAAATGCTAATAATTTTGGGGACGGGGATGCTACTTCTCATCCGCAAACCGGCCCATTTCCATTCCTAGTATTAAATGGACTGAAAGCTTATAGAAAATAAGAACGGAAAGCGATAAATGAATGAAAAAATTGCAGAATGGAAGAAAGCGGTAAACAAAGGAACTGCAGGAAGCGATAAATAAACAAAAAAAAAAAATTGCAGAAAGCTGTAAAAAATATAAAGGCAGCTTCTTTGAGAAAGATTGAGGTGTCCCACACTAAAAGCCATAACTGGTATTTATAAGCCGACTTCACTTCCTGCTCCATGCTTCAATCCCCAAGATGCCACGTTCTGCCATGTCCTAACCACCATTGACTGCATCCAGGGGACCATCCTTCATCATCCACTTTATTTTTACGTCGATAATTCTTAGGCTATGTTACAGCTATGTTGCATACTGGGCCATCAATTTGGTAAAATATTGGGCCAGTGCGTATTGGGCTAAATATGTAGGCTTAAGATTTCATTGGATTAACAGATGCCCCTTGCGCAATTTGTCTGATTATTCCTAAGACAGATATGCGTGTTCTAAATAGGCTTGGCCCAAATATTTTATTTGCCTCTTCTCTACCGCTATACCCTGGCCACCTCTATCTTGCCGCCTTGTTGTCCATCTCTCTCGTCTGTGCCGTTATCTTCCGCCCATCTCTCTGCCTGCCGCCACCGAGCTTCACCTTAGCTTTCTGTCGCAGCGGTCTGCGCTGCTCCTTGAGGCTTGGTCTTTGCCACCTGGTCACTCTTCGTAGCTGCTTTCCGCCGTTGGACTTATCTGGCCGCCCGAATCTGCTTGTATGCCGCCCTTGGCTAGCTGCCGTCATCAGCCGCCCATCATCAATTGCCTTTCGCCTCGTCTACTGTCGTTCCTTCTGCCGGGGGAGATCTTAGCTAGCAACGAGGGAACCATTTCAGAATTCTTAACTACTCTCCACCCCTTCGTTGCCTGGCATGACGTGGAGGTTGTGATAAGGCTGGCGCTTGATGGAGGCTGATAACATGGAGGTTGGAGGCCGTGAGGGTGGTAGATGCTTGGTGGCTGATGTCATAGAGGCTGGAAAGGGTGAGATGGCGTTTGGAGAGGGTGATGGAGTTGGAGGCCATGACGACCGCTTGGAATTAGAGGCCCAAGAGGACATGCCGGCCTCTCGAAGGCTTTAGAGGTCATCGCGGCCTCTTGGATGCTTTAGAGGCTAATGCGACATCTTGAAGTTCTAAGAGGCTAAGGCGGCCTCTTGGAGTCCTTAGAGACCATGACAGCCTCTTGGAGGCCAAGGCGACCCCTTGAAGGCCTTAGAAGCCATGGCGGCCTCTTGGAGTCCTTAGAGACCATGACGACCTCTTGAAGGCTTAGAGGCCATGTGGTGTCTTAGAGTCCTTAAATGTTCGTTTAAACTCTGGCAAAATATTCGCCACTACAATATTGGCTATCTCTCTATCAGGGAAAACCATTGTGTACCGGCATTTAAGTCGTTGCAGCCTGTTAATAAGTGTACTTGCCGCCTTGTCGGCAAACTATTTAGCATTTGGTGTGGTCTGCAAGACTCACCTGCGTTAGTGGTGTGTAGAACATGTCATTGAATGCTCTCTCTAGGTCGGCCCACTTTTGTATAGGGGTAGGCCGTAGAGATGCATACCAAGCAAAGGCAGATCCAGTAAGGGATGTGCTAAACAGCCTCAGCTTCAGCCAATCATTTGCCGCTATCTCACCACATTGTACGGTGAATATACTCACATGTTCTATTGTGGATTTTCCATTGTCTCTAGAGAAGATAGTAAACTTAGGCTCTTAAACACCTCTTGGGTAAGGCTGTATGGTATCCACCCAGTCTGCTGGATAAGGTTTCGTGTATGTGGGTTGCTACATCGGCCTTAGCTGGATTCTGAAGTGCTGCTGTATCAGATTAGCTAACTGTTTGGGTGACACTGTTCGTGCCTTCGTAGGAGGCATGGCAGGTGTGAGTAGTGTGACAGGTGCCAAAGCTATCCCTGGTGGCTGCACCCTTAGCGCTGCAGGTGTCCCACTAGAGTTGGGTATGGACGCCGGTACTGGCGAAAAATTCACCACATATGGGGTTGTCAAAATGTAGGCACATGAGGTGCTGCCTATCTTGGTTGTAGACTAGACCTGTTGGAGGCCAAGAGTCAGACTGGTGAGGCATTGAAGGCCATGGGACAGCCTGGCAAGGCATTGGAGGCCATGAGACAGCTTGTTGCCTGGGAGGCCACAAGACAGCCTGATGATGCATAGATCGGCACTAGAGGTGCCGCGTAAGCGAAGCTCGGCACATTAGGTACCACTGGTGTGAAAGTGTGAGCAGCCTAATAAGGCACCTGGAAAGGATTGGTCAGGCCGCCAAGCTCTGAAGATGGCGGATGGCTTAGTGTGGTTCCCAAAGTCGTATGGTGGCCGCCTAACGACCCTAGACATAGGATACTGGGCGGCACATGCGTGCCGTTCATAAGAGCAATTCCATCCTGTTGAAGGCACATGGAATTACACACTTTCTCCATCTGATCGGCCATAGCAGGCCGCAGTACATCTATAAGATGCTTGGTGAGTAGCGGCATGAAGGCAGCCATCGACTCTGTCATTGACAGCCACATTTGCTCAGAAAATATAGGGGTCTGCATAATCCTCTATTGTGTTTAGGAACTGCTCGCGGCATCAAAGGCGTCCTCGAAGGGCGTTCTGACCGATGTTTTTTCCTGCAACGACATTTCTTCAAACTTTTGAGTTAGAGTTAGATCACTCACTAGTCTGCCAGATCTGAGATGCATACACTCAAGCAGATATGGTTTCCACTCGTGTTCCACTAGGCATGCCAATTTGTTGTACCGTGAAATTGTTTTGGAATAAATCTCTAATTGAGGACTGGAATTGATGCTAATGAAATAGTAAATGAAGGAACTATAAAGGAACTTTTGTATTAAATGGACTGAAAGCTTACAGAAAATAAGAATGGAAAGTGATAAACGAATGAGTAAACCGCAGAATGGAAGAAACCAGTAAACAAATGAACTGCAGAAAGTGGTAAATAAACAAAAAAAAAAAAGAATTGCAGAAAGCTTCAAAAAAATATAAAGGGACTCTTTGTGAAGGATTGAGGTGTCCTGCGCTAAAAGTCATATCTGGTATTATAAGCCGACTTCACTTCCTGCTCCATGCTTCAATCACCCATGATGCCACGTTCTACCATGTCCCATCCGTCATTGACTGCGTCCAGGGAACTGTTCTTCATCGTCCGCTTTGTTTTTACATCGATAATTCTTAGGCTATGTTACGGACTGGGCCATCAATTTGATAAATATTGGGCCGGTGCGGATTGGGCTAAATGTGTGGGCTTAGGATTTCATTGGATTAAGAACAATCATGAGCAATGAAATGTTTAATTTTTGAACTTAAGAGTGGCCGCAGTTCGTGGACACCATAACGGAGCAAGGGGTGATAATTCTAGTTACTGACCTGCAGGTTTTTTTGGTGTTTTTTTATAGTCGTTTATAAGATAAATGGTCAAGTGTGCTAGCTTTTGAGAAATTTTAGGATGATGATATCTTTATCAGAAATCTTACAAAATATGCGTGTATGGGTCACGGTGTACTGAAAAGAATTCATTTTGGATTGTGGCCGGACTGAATTATATAACAAGAAAAATATTGGGTAAATAAAAGGAAGAAAATAAAAAAGAGGATTTAATATAAAAAAAATGTACTCCACATATACTTTACACTGATTAAAATAATACCATTGGCCTATGCATGTAAATTAGTAACTTGCAACCGCATTATGCCAGTCCATAAAGGCGATCTTTTAAAAAGTCTTTGTAATCTAGGGTTTATTTTTCTGAACTTCTGACTTGTTAATTCTTATTAAAATTGGATCATATCAGATATAATTTGACCAAACTAGAAGAATAAAATCAAATTGAATTAGATCATCATAACGAATTAGGCTATATTACATCGAATCAAATCAGACCAGACGGAATCAGATCGAATTATAACAAATAAGACCAAACTAGATTAGACATTAATAAAGCCATAATAAACTTAACCAAATCAGGTCTAGATAAAATTTAGATATTTTGAAGTGGGGAAAAAAGCCAATATGATCCCACAACTTTCGTGTGTTTCTCAAATGGTCCCATAATTGTGCACTTCACTTAATCCATCCACTATGTTTGCTAATCCTCACCCAAATGATCCCATCGGAGGTTAATTGCGAGAATTAACGGGTAAATTATCCCACAACTTTCGTCCGTTTCTCAAATGGTCCCATAATTAACCCCTTAATCCTTGCGACACATCAGCCTGGGAGATCATTAACCTCGGATGGGATCATTTGGGCGAGGATTAGCAAACATATTGGATGGATTAAGTGAAGTGCACAATTATGGGACCATTTGAGAAACACACGAAAGTTGTGGGATCATATCGGTTTTTTTTCCTTTTGAAGTGGATAGGAAAATGAACAATCCACAAGCATAAATTTTTTTTTTTTCTTGCATCAATGCTACCTTCGATATGTTCTGTAGTGATGCACCAAAATTAGTGTGTTTAGTGTACAAAACTGAAATATAGATGAAAATGTGAGAGAATTCATGAAAATCACAAATTAAGTTTGAAATAAGTAAGTCCCGTCCAGATTTTCGTTTTTCCGAATTAGGGATGTTTTTCTCAAAAATAGAGTTATCATCATCAGGGATGTTTTTCCAACAATTGATATATATATATATATATTTAATTTTGTATGCCATAAAATTCATTACAAGTAAAAACCAACTTTTCGGTCAAGTGCCCCAGCATGAAGTGTCCAAATACATCAAACAAAATACAATGCAAAATTTTTTTCATTTTAGCTATCATTTTTTTTAATAGTGAAACACCAAAATTTTGTCTTTAAAATAACTGAATTTGCGGTTGAAATTCATTAGATACCAAAAATTTAGCGACTGAATTCAAAAGCTAAGTCAAAAAATTCTTGTAGTGATATTAATAGCCGGTTCAGCTATAGTAAATATTTAATGTATAATCTATATAATAAATCCTGAATACTTTTTGGCATTTTCAGACTGTATTGCCCTCAGTAATATACTTCATCATTTTTTAATTTTAAGGGTTAAACAGTAATTATGCCCTAGGTTTCCACGTAGGCGCTGATTAATTATCCAGAAAAGTACAGTCAATTGCACGTCACCGCTGAATCATCATCCTTGCCACATCATCAACCTTTTATATCTTTTATTTAGATAATAAATCTATTTATTAGTAGGGGTGAAAGTGGGGCGGATAATATCCGCCCGATCCGACGCCGTATTCAATTATATTCGAATCCGAATTCGAATTTTTATATCCGGCGGATACGGGATAGGATATGGGATTGTAAATATCCGCCCGTATCCGAAAAATCCGAATATAATGCGGATATTATCCGTATTTTCTATCCGAATATCCGAAAATTTATATATTTATATATGTATAATATAATATATTATATTAACTATAAAATAAATAAGTAATACTATATGTATAAATATAATCAAAAGCTTGAAAGGCATATGTAATTTATTAAATCAAATCATATTAAATCAAATGTACGTAATTAGAAATTTTTCCACAAACCTTACGTCGAGGAAGTAATGAGATACACAAAATGTAACAACCAAATATTGTTAAAAAATTATACAAAAGATGTGCCAATTGAAGATGAGTAAACTATGGTAAAGATAATGCGCAAGATAAGGATATTGATAGTACAATTACTGTCATTGTATCCCGTTGCAGACCTACTTAGTATAAATGTACCAATATTTGTAGAAAATAATTCATATGAATCATGATATAATAATATATAGCTCTTGAACTCATATTGTCACAAAAAATTGTTCTCAATTGTTTATTTGATGCTTTGTATTCTTTTTCAAAAAATTTAATAGCAGTCACATGTTTAAAATGACGGAGTGATCTGTTTCTACATAAATTACGATAACTATAGTATGGATGAAATGAGACGGAGATATTGACTTTCTTTATATTTATATATACAATATGAATTATGAAAATTTTCACTATAGCAACTGGTTAGTCAATACCTATTTGTTTTGTTAACTAAATTAATAAATTGTTGATTATATATCTATTTTATAAATGAAAAAAAATCGCCCGCGCGCAGCAGGCGGGTAAAAAATCTAGTAATATAATAATAAAGTAAATATACATACATATATTTATATACACATAATGGGTTTTGTAGAGGGAGAACCACCCTACATTAGAGTTTTAGAGGTTCCCGAAACAAAGTAGGATAAGCATATGCTAGATTTTGAAATCCAAAAAAAAAAAAAAAAAGGGAGAGAGAGGGACCGACTTATGGGACATTTGTTTTTATTTACCTAATTAGGCTCATGTAATGACCTGCGGCCGATAAAGGAGGATGGTGGTTATTGCTGCTGATGGGAATTCTTGGTGGACTATAACTGTTGAGTGTTGATCATCACAGGTTGAGGCGTAGATATTGAGCATTGAAGCCTCGTGGCTAAAACAGGAGACAGGCAAACAATCAACTGGCAGGACTGAAGAATTCTTACATTGAGTATATCAAGCCAACTGCTATTTGAATACGGTGAGAGCTTAGCCTTATCATTTTTGAACATGTGCTTATGAGGTGGTTAATGCGACTTTCCAGAACTTGCTAAATCAAACACATTGAGCTTGCTTGGATTCAATCCAGTGTTTTGGGAATGATAAGGGCAATTCAAACCCGTTCTGATGTCCCTTAGGCCAATACCCCTGCTTTGTTCCTGTTTTAATCCGTGCTTAATCACCACTCCTAAACCATCCCTTCCATACCACATCCCTGCCTTTATCCCTGCCTATGTTTACTGTTGTCCCATAATTTTCCATATTTCTCATTTCATCCCTTACTCCATCTGCCTCTCATAGCCTGTGCCTTATATTTTAGCACATGGGGAGATCTAGGAAGTATCTTTGAATGAGTAAAAAATAAATAAATAAATAAATAAATAAATATTTTTACTTTAAATTGAGGGTATGCAATTCCAGGGTGATGACGTTGTTTTTATGGGAGAGGACGGAATTCCTTTAGCTTGAGACTGGGCGGCGTTTATGATCGGTGATCTAGAATGGATTGTTGCTAGTAGATGTTGTCTGAAAAAAAAAAAAGAAAAAAAAAAGGAGGACTTAGTAAAAGAAAAAAGAAGAAAAAAGAATATTATATAGAAAAAAAAAAGGAGTAAGAGTTTTATAGAGAAAAAGGAGATAAGAGTTGCAAAAGACCAGTCAGATATGCAGGTACTCTGATAGTGTTTCTGTCAAGGGGTGGATCAAAAAGTGCATCAAGTTGAAAGTTAGTTATGAGAGTTTGGGACTAATTCGTGTTTTCTCACCATTTTGTATAGTTTGGTATGGATCTCTGTGTTGTGTACATTATTTGCATTTCTTTCATAGATGGTTTCTACTCCCCCCTCAGCCGTCTAATCTGTTTCCCTTCTCGAGCCTTGACCTCAATTTTTCCTATATTTTGCCCTTCTGTTTCCATACACTGGTATTGATTATTTAAGCAGGGGAAATGTGTTTGTTTGTTGCAAGCTTGTGGGATTGTCAATTTGATTCATCAATTGAGAGGTTACTTGTCGTTCCAAAGAGAGAGTATGTGCATCCAAAGGATCTCGGTGTGGCCGGAATGCTTTAGAATCCTAAAAAGCTGCTGAGGCTGTTCTAACGGTGGCTTCCGGACAACAATGTCCAGACAGAAAGACTAAAAACAGAATGAATAAGGAGCAGCTATTCATCTCCGAGTAGTCTCCGAAATCTTGCAGATGACACATCGAACATTCTTCCATCAGCTTAGTCTTCTCAATTTTCTTTTCTTTTTTTTTTTATTTTTTATTTTTTTGTGGAAAGAAGCATTCCATTCCCCAAGTAAAAGAACACAGCGTCTCTTTACAATACACGCCCGCCACTCCAAAACACGTACCTTTCAGCGGCGACAGAACAACAATTAAAACTAAACAAAACCAGCAGCCTGAAACACACGTTATACAGAACCATCATCCTTCCATATATTCAGTACCAAGCTTCGATCGTCTCTCCTCCCTTTGCACCGTTTCTTGCCCAAAAGTCTGCGATGTCATTTCTTTCCCTCAAAATATGTTGAACCCGAACTTCTCCCCCACACCTCAATACCGCCAAAATCGGACCCAGCAACTTAGAAATTCTGCAAGGGACATTTTTTCATTTTAGCTATCATTTTTTTTTTTATAGTGTAACCCCAAATTTTGCTCTTTAAAGTAACTGAATTTGTTGTTGAAATTCATTAGCTACCAAAAGTTTAATGACTCAATCCAATAGTTAAACTAGAAAATTATTGTAGTGATATTAATTGCGCTATTGTAAATATTTATAATAATATAATAATAATAGTAAATATATATATATATATATATATAAATATATTTATATACACATAATGGGTTTTGCAGAGGGAGTACCACCCTACATTAGACTTTTAGAGGTTTTCGAAACAAAGTAGGATAAGCATATGCTACATTCTGAAATCCAAAAAAAGGAAAAAAAAAAAAAAAAGAAAAAGAAAAAAGGAGAGAGACCGACTTATGGGACATTTCTTTTTAAATACCTAATTAGGCTCATTAAATGATCCCAGTTCATGTGAACTTAAGTCCAAGCAAAAGGTTTTATTCATTAACCACTCGTGGAAGAGAGGCCTTTAATTATAACATCCAGTTTGTTCATAAGAATCTCTTAGTCTCGAGATTCTCTTGTCTAACAATAAAGATTACTACCAGGGTTTACATTGAACTGACTGCAGTAGTATCTATAGTAACCAACTCGAGCAAGGACAGCGGGTGGATTCGCCCCATTGCATTCAAGGGCTCCATTGATGGCTCGAATTGTGGCCCCAAATCCTTGTCCAGAAATTATGGCATTATGGCAGATCCCCATCCAAATCCATATGGCTGTCTTGAATGATATGACGGCATCTGAGGCAACAATTTCCGGGTTGTTCAGACCATCAAATCCTATGTCTCGACCTGCAGGGCCGTAATTGAAGTTCCACGATAGCTGAAGGGGACCTCGTCCATAGTAACCCTTGCCCGGTACGCAGCGCCACTGCGTGTTGGACGGATCGCAGTAATTTCTTGTTGAACCGCTAATCTCCTCTTTGTAGCACATGCCTGCACTCAAGAAGTAATATATATATCGGCAAATACTCTCTGCAAAATTTAGTTAATATCTATTGCATATTGTTCTTGGCTCTTTAATTCTAATTTGTTTATCCAGAATCTCTACTAGAAAAATTATGGATTAGGTAGCTAATTATCATAGCTAACGAATTATGGTGGCTAATCTCTTTAATAACCAAATTTTATCAAAATTTATGGTTCTATTTTATTAATTGCACTACAGATATGGTATACCCACTATGCCAAAAATAATATAAAAAAATATTACTCGATTTCCAACGGAAGGTTAGAGTTTCTATTCCCCACCGGCCCTCTACCCTCCTTTTTATTTATTAAATATTAATCTTCTAATAAAGTTGCTCCGCCAAAAAAATGAACAAATTTGAGTTTAGGTTAAATAAATTGCGGGTTATTAATTGGATTGTAAATATTTTGCAAATAAACAAGATTCTAAAAATTATACTTTGTCCCCTCACAAATAGTTTTTTATTTAAAAATACAGTAATTGTATTTATCTAATGGGACAAAAAGTTAAAAAAAAATTCAAAGCGAAACAAATAAAAATAAAGAAGTGGACAAGATCAATAAAATTACACATAAATGTATAAAGAGAGGTCGTAACGACCGGATAAAAATTTAACCAAACTATAAATAAAGTTTGATGTTTGAACACTTTTTAAAGTTTGAAGTAGGAGAATCACATTAAAAAATTTTCACAAAATCAAAATTTTTTTAGTGCTCTATATATAGACATGGCATAGCCAATATGCTAAAATAATATAAAAAATGCAAAAAAAAAAATTAATTATAATTAAGACAACAGTATTTAGAATGAATAAAGTGTAATCTATTTTAGTTAAATATATGTGAGACATAATATAACAATAAATTTGAATCTTAAATAATACAAAAATGATCTCATTAGAATAGCTAGTTTCCTGGAGAGTATTGTGGAAAAAAAAATAAAAAAACGATACCAACTTATTAACTATTTAGGCATGCTTTTCAAAGTGCAAACTAGGAACAAACTGGGTTAACAAAATACGTCTGCTAATGAAATAAAACATGACTTACTTCCTGTTTCAAGTGATACATGCGCGAAGAATGCAGCAATCTCACGCTTGATATCATCAACCGAACCCTGAGTGCCGAAATTCGGGAACGAGGTGGAGGCCGTAAGAAAAGCCGACCTGTTGTAGAATCCTTTTCCAGGGCACCATGACGGGGCCTGGTTGATAATTCCATTAAAAAAGGCATCCGTCAAAATGACAGAGATTCCAACTCCAGTACTACCACCTATGGGAGGTGAAGGTGAAGAATAGCACGGTCCGCCCTTGCAACCCGCGCCGCAATAAGCAATACCAGTGCCACAATAGCCCCATTGGTTGCAGCATAAGCCAGGTCCGCAACCGCAGGGATTGGTGGAAGGTGAAGAATAGCACGGTCCGCTCCTGCAACCCGCGCCACAATATGCATCACCTGTGCCGCAATAGCCCAATTGGCTACAACACAAGCCGGGTCCGCAATTACAACTGCCTGAAGGTGGAGAATAGCAGGGTCCGGACTTGCAACCCGTGCCGCAATAAGCAACACCCGTACCGCAATAGCCCCATTGGTTGCAGCATAAGCCTGGTCCGCAACGGCAGTTTTGGCCAAGAACCCATTCTCCGGATGCCAAAACTATGGCCAAGAGAGTGTAGATTGGGACAAGTGATTTAGTCATTTTGAGTTTGTGTGGAGATCTAAGCCAAGAGTGATGATGGGTATTTATAGGAAAACGTTCGAGAGTATTGCAGCAATTTAGCACAGCTTGGTTAAGGGATAACGACTTTTGAGAATATAGATTTCAATTTAGCAATAAAATCTCAACCGAAACAATTTAGCAATAAAATCTCAACCGAAACAATTTAGCAATAAAATTTCAATTAAGATAGGATAGATTATTATAAGAGATATAGTAAATTAGTAATTAATAGTAATTCGTAATATTATGGACACTGATTTAAATTTGTAAAACAATTTACACATCTAGCGAATTAGCACAGATTGGATAAGCTTTTTTTTTTTTTTTTCTTTTTTGTGTTTTTGTATTTCGCTTTTAACAAAAAAATATTTTTAATGATGTTAGCAACCGAAACTCATTAGGTAGTAAAAACTTAATAGCCGAATTCAATAGGTAAAAGAGAAAATTCTTGTAGTAATATTAATGCCAGTTCAGCTATAGCAAAATAATAATAATAATAATAATAATAATAATAATAATAATAATAATAATAATAATAATAGAATACTAAGTGCAATAATAATAATAGTAAATTTGTTTATCAATATACTTGATGCTTTAACATTAAATTTGTTTATCATTAATAATAATATTAGACTCATGGTTATAATTATATTCCTAGAATATACTCCCTCCGTCCCAACTAACATGTCCTGTTTGACTTTTTGACACTGTTCATTGTTCTACTTTGACTCGATTTTATTGCATGTATATATTTGGAAAAAATAGTCGAGTTGGGTCTTATTAGAATCGTATAATCATGTAGTTTTAGAATATATATTTTACATAAATTTTTGTTGTACACATTTTAAGATATTAGCGGTTGAAAAAGTGCCTTGGATTGTGTGCAAAAGTGAGTGGGACGGAGGAGTAAGTATATGTATTTGTTATAGAATATATTACAAACCTTTATTTACTTAAAATCCTAAATGTAAACCGATGGATAAACCAAACAATGAAACAATAATAATTGAAACAAATTTTAACAGATCTAATATTACTTCCAGAAGACCTATTAAATGGGAAGAAATAACTTTTTCAGAAAATTGGATAATTGAACATGCTGTCCTGTGGAACAAGTATAGGATCATAATAATATTATTGATATATTTCAGAATAATGTAGGAAGTATTAATATTAAATTTGATACAAATGCAAAATTACTACCATTCCAAAGAACTAATTCAATGAGGTCTTATATATCACCCACAGATTATAGAGTAGAATCTCCTATGCCATCTAGAGCATCTACATATCAGATAAGAGAAAAAACTGAATCGGAAATTTATTCGCCACATTCAGAAAAACTTTATATTAATAGACAAAATATTTTTAAAGAAATGAGCAATCAAACTCCGAATAGAAATGAGTTTGAAACGACAATGTTGGAAAGGAATTTCCAGTTTAATTTTATGGATAAAAAACAAATAATAGATTTTAGTACTGGTTCACCAGCCAGAAAAATTAATTCTGAAGAATTCAAAGATCCACGTTATAACCAATTTAGAAAATGGTTTTTTGAAAGCTTCAATAAAGAAGAATTGATAAATTTCCAGGAAGAATTTTATGAATCATGTAAAGAAAATAGTGCTTTAATTCCATTCGCTTTATGGTTTATTAATACATATGTTAAAAATTATTTTAATATAATTGAAATAGATTATAAATTAGAAACCGGAAAAATTTATAAAGGTGTTTATCCTCCACAACAAAGTTTTCATATTGAAAAGAATGGAAAAACTCATAATTTCTGAGTCTTCTTCAAATTATTAGAAAATGATACACTTCCTGTTACAAGTAAACATATTAATAATATATTTGAACACCAAAATTATACTAATCTATTTTTAAATATATTAGGAGAACAAATTTAGTCCCTACATAATAAAGTAGAAATGATTATTAAAGTCATAAACGAAATCAAACCGACAGTTATGAATTACAAAATTTTCTTAAAGAAAAAATTGAAAATTAAGTATAAAAACCATCTGTTTTGATGGATTTGGCTTGTCTTAGTTATTTTATTGTAATACAACTATTGGATTCGTATGGAATAAAATGCTATTTTCCTAAAAAAAAAAAGTAAAAAAACACTTGATAAAAAATTGCAGTATGAGATAATTGAAAATAGTGATCATATGGATGTCTTACATGAAGATTATATTGATACTATTGACATTAGTTATTGTGGAAATAAAATGTATGAGTGGGATATTGATGGATATTCCAACAAACAAATTTATAATACTGTTCATAAAATGTTAATGTATTCTACTATTTGTAAAAATAGTAACAATCCTAATAGGACTATTGCTGCAATGATTGTTGCTAGTTTTACTGGACAACTTAAAGGTTGGTGGGATTATTTTCTATCCCAACAAGGTAGAGATGATATCCTTCATACAGTAAAACAAGAAAATGGAAACCTGGTGGGAAATGCAGTGTATATACACTTGCTGTTAATAAAATAGAACATTTTACGGGTAGATTTAGTGATAATAGTGATTCTATTAGAACTTTATTACAAAACCTAAGACGCAAAACACTCTATAAATTTAGATGGTATAAAGATACCTTCTTAAGCAGAGTTATGGAATTACCAGAATGTGCTAGTACTGTAACACCCCGAGTAATTAAATTATAAATTAATTTAATTAATTACAATTAAAGTTCCCTAACTTAAATTTATTCATTGGACTAGGCTTGAGAAATGCCATCAAGAGGCCCAAGACAAATGGAAGCAAGAATACAAGTTGGGCCATTGTTAGTAGTAATAGTAGAAGAGTGTAGTTGAATAAGTGGGTTCAACCCATTGGGCCCAACCGGGCCGGCCCAGTCATTACTAAGCCCGGCCCATCAGTCATTATATGAAAGAGTTAGTCAAACTTGGTCTTCATTCTCCCCAATCTCACCCTCACCGAGATCGGCCATGGAGGAAATGAAGAGAGAAAAATTCCTCTCTTGAAGAAAGGATTGAATTGGAGCAAATTGGAGTAGAGCTTGGTCTTGCATGTGGTAAGTAACTAAAAACTTCTACTTTCTTCAAGAGTTAGTCAAGAATAAGGGTTTCTTGAAGTGAAATGAATTACCATTGTGGGTAGGTTGAGATAAGGCAAACTTAAGCTTGAATTGGAGGAATCAAGGAGGGAATTGTAGTGCATGTGCAAGGTATGGAATTTTTAACAAGTTTTAGAAGGAATTTTCAGATTTAAGTGTAGTTGTTTTGCGGTTGAAATTCAATCATTGGCCGCGCAGTAAATTCAATCATTGGCCGCAAATTCAGTCATTTTAGCTATCAATTCTTTAAAATAACTGAATTTGCGGTTGAAATTCATTAGATACCAAAAATTTAGCGACTGAATTCAATAGCTAAATCAAAAAATTCTTGTAGTGATATTAATAGCGGGTTCAGCTATCGTAAATATTTAATGTATAATAATATAATAATAAAGTAAATATACATACATATATTTATGTACACATATTGGGTTTTGTAGAGGGAGTACCACCCTACATTAGAGTTTTAGAGGTTCCCGAAACAAAGTAGGATAAGCATACGCTAGATTTTGAAATCCAAAAAAAAAAAGGGAGAGAGGGACCGACTTATGGGACATTTGTTTTTATTTACCTAATTAGGCTCATGTAATGACCCCATTTCATGTGAACTTTAAGTGGAAGACTGGAGGAGTAACTAAGAAAATGTAGGAGAGAAACCAAACAAAACAATGTCCAGACAGAAAGACTAAAAACAGAATGAATAAGGAGCAGCTATTCATCTCCCAGTAGTCTCCGAAATCTTGCAGATGACACATTGAACATTGTTCCATCAGCTTTGTTACAATGTCTTCTCTATTTTTTTTTTATTTTTTTTATTTTTTTTGTGGAAAGAAGCATTCCATTCCCGAAGTAAAAGCACACAGCGTCTCTTTACAATACACGCCCGCCACTCCAAAACACGTACCTTTCAGCGGCGACAGAACAACAATCAGAACTAAACAAAACCAGCAGCCTGAAACACACGTTATACAGAACCATCATCCTTCCATATATTCTGTACCAAGCTTCGATCGTCTCTCCTCCCTTTGCACCGTTTCTTGCCCAAAAGTCCGCGATATCATTTCTTTCCCTCAAAATATGTTGAACCCGAACTTCTCCCCCACACCTCAATACCGCCAAAATCTGACCCAGCAACTTAGAAAGTCTCCAAGAGACATTTTTTCATTTTAGCTATCAAAATTTTTTTTATAGTGAAACCCCAAATTTTGGTCTTTAAAGTAACTGAAATTGTGGTTGAAATTCATTAGCTACCAAAAGTTTAATGACTCAATTCGGGAAAATGAACCCATCCACTAAATACCCTACTCATTGCCGAACCCATCCATGAACCCGGTTTTTTCCGATAATCATTGCCGAACTCATCCATTAAATAGCCACTCATCGCCGAACCGATCCATCAATTAGGGTACGTTGATGGACGGGTTCGGCAATGATTGGCGAAAAAGCCGATTTATTGCTGGGTTCGGTAATGATTAAGGTATTTAGTGGACCGGTTAAGTTAATTCGATTTTTTTGGACTATTTGAAACATTTTGTTCAAATATTGGACCAAATGAGTCATTTTCCCGACTCAGTTCAATAGCTAAACCAAAAAATTATTGTAGTGATATTAATTGCCGGTTCAGCTATAGTAAATATTTATAATAATATAATAATAAAAGTAAATATATATATATACGTATATTTATATACACATAATGGGTTTTGTAGAGGGAGTACCACCCTACATTAGAACATTAGAGGTTTCCGAAACAAAGTAGGATAAGCATATGCTACATTCTTAAATCAAAAATAGGGGAAAAAAAAAGAAGAAAAAAAAAGAGAGAGAGACCGACTTATGGGACATTTCTTTTTAAATACCTAATTAGGCTCATTAAATGATCCCAGTTCATGTGAACTTAAGTCCAAGCAAAAGGTTTTATTCATTAACCACTCGTGGAAGAGAGGCCTTTAATTATAACATCCAGTTTGTTCATAAGAATCTCTTAGTCTCGAGATTCTCTTGTCTAACAATAAAGATTACTACCAGGGTTTACATTGAACTGACTGCAGTAGTATCTATAGTAACCAACTCGAGCAAGGACAGCGGGTGGATTCGCCCCATTGCATTCAAGGGCTCCATTGATGGCTCGAATTGTGGCCCCAAATCCTTGTCCAGAAATTATGGCATTATGGCAGATCCCCATCCAAATCCATATGGCTGTCTTGAATGATATGACGGCATCTGAGGCAACAATTTCCGGGTTGTTCAGACCATCAAATCCTATGTCTCGACCTGCAGGGCCGTAATTGAAGTTCCACGATAGCTGAAGGGGACCTCGTCCATAGTAACCCTTGCCCGGTACGCAGCGCCACTGCGTGTTGGACGGATCGCAGTAATTTCTTGTTGAACCGCTAATCTCCTCTTTGTAGCACATGCCTGCACTCAAGAAGTAATATATATATCGGCAAATACTCTCTGCAAAATTTAGTTAATATCTATTGCATATTGTTCTTGGCTCTTTAATTCTAATTTGTTTATCCAGAATCTCTACTAGAAAAATTATGGATTAGGTAGCTAATTATCATAGCTAACGAATTATGGTGGCTAATCTCTTTAATAACCAAATTTTATCAAAATTTATGGTTCTATTTTATTAATTGCACTACAGATATGGTATACCCACTATGCCAAAAATAATATAAAAAAATATTACTCGATTTCCAACGGAAGGTTAGAGTTTCTATTCCCCACCGGCCCTCTACCCTCCTTTTTATTTATTAAATATTAATCTTCTAATAAAGTTGCTCCGCCAAAAAAATGAACAAATTTGAGTTTAGGTTAAATAAATTGCGGGTTATTAATTGGATTGTAAATATTTTGCAAATAAACAAGATTCTAAAAATTATACTTTGTCCCCTCACAAATAGTTTTTTATTTAAAAATACAGTAATTGTATTTATCTAATGGGACAAAAAGTTAAAAAAAAAAAAATTCAAAGCGAAACAAATAAAAATAAAGAAGTGGACAAGATCAATAAAATTACACATAAATATATAAAGAGAGGTCGTAACGACCGGATAAAAATTTAACCAAACTATAAATAAAGTTTGATGTTTGAACACTTTTTAAAGTTTGAAGTAGGAGAATCACATTAAAAAATTTTCACAAAATCAAAATTTTTTTAGTGCTCTATATATAGACATGGCATAACCAATATGCTAAAATAATATAAAAAATGCAAAAAAAAAAAATTAATTATAATTAAGACAACAGTATTTAGAATGAATAAAGTGTAATCTATTTTAGTTAAATATATGTGAGACATAATATAACAATAAATTTGAATCTTAAATAATACAAAAATGATCTCATTAGAATAGCTAGTTTCCTGGAGAGTATTGTGGAAAAAAAATAAAAAAACGATACCAACTTATTAACTATTTAGGCATGCTTTTCAAAGTGCAAACTAGGAACAAACTGGGTTAACAAAATACGTCTGCTAATGAAATAAAACATGACTTACTTCCTGTTTCAAGTGATACATGCGCGAAGAATGCAGCAATCTCACGCTTGATATCATCAACCGAACCCTGAGTGCCGAAATTCGGGAACGAGGTGGAGGCCGTAAGAAAAGCCGACCTGTTGTAGAATCCTTTTCCAGGGCACCATGACGGGGCCTGGTTGATAATTCCATTAAAAAAGGCATCCGTCAAAATGACAGAGATTCCAACTCCAGTACTACCACCTATGGGAGGTGAAGGTGAAGAATAGCACGGTCCGCCCTTGCAACCCGCGCCGCAATAAGCAATACCAGTGCCACAATAGCCCCATTGGTTGCAGCATAAGCCAGGTCCGCAACCGCAGGGATTGGTGGAAGGTGAAGAATAGCACGGTCCGCTCCTGCAACCCGCGCCACAATATGCATCACCTGTGCCGCAATAGCCCAATTGGCTACAACACAAGCCGGGTCCGCAATTACAACTGCCTGAAGGTGGAGAATAGCAGGGTCCGGACTTGCAACCCGTGCCGCAATAAGCAACACCCGTACCGCAATAGCCCCATTGGTTGCAGCATAAGCCTGGTCCGCAACGGCAGTTTTGGCCAAGAACCCATTCTCCGGATGCCAAAACTATGGCCAAGAGAGTGTAGATTGGGACAAGTGATTTAGTCATTTTGAGTTTGTGTGGAGATCTAAGCCAAGAGTGATGATGGGTATTTATAGGAAAACGTTCGAGAGTATTGCAGCAATTTAGCACAGCTTGGTTAAGGGATAACGACTTTTGAGAATATAGATTTCAATTTAGCAATAAAATCTCAACCGAAACAATTTAGCAATAAAATCTCAACCGAAACAATTTAGCAATAAAATTTCAATTAAGATAGGATAGATTATTATAAGAGATATAGTAAATTAGTAATTAATAGTAATTCGTAATATTATGGACACTGATTTAAATTTGTAAAACAATTTACACATCTAGCGAATTAGCACAGATTGGATAAGCTTTTTTTTTTTTTTTTCTTTTTTGTGTTTTTGTATTTCGCTTTTAACAAAAAAATATTTTTAATGATGTTAGCAACCGAAACTCATTAGGTAGTAAAAACTTAATAGCCGAATTCAATAGGTAAAAGAGAAAATTCTTGTAGTAATATTAATGCCAGTTCAGCTATAGCAAAATAATAATAATAATAATAATAATAATAATAATAATAATAATAATAATAATAATAATAATAATAGAATACTAAGTGCAATAATAATAATAGTAAATTTGTTTATCAATATACTTGATGCTTTAACATTAAATTTGTTTATCATTAATAATAATATTAGACTCATGGTTATAATTATATTCCTAGAATATACTCCCTCCGTCCCAACTAACATGTCCTGTTTGACTTTTTGACACTGTTCATTGTTCTACTTTGACTCGATTTTATTGCATGTATATATTTGGAAAAAATAGTCGAGTTGGGTCTTATTAGAATCGTATGATCATGTAGTTTTAGAATATATATTTTACATAAATTTTTGTTGTACACATTTTAAGATATTAGCGGTTGAAAAAGTGCCTTGGATTGTGTGCAAAAGTGAGTGGGACGGAGGAGTAAGTTATATGTATTTGTTATAGAATATATTACAAACCTTTATTTACTTAAAATCCTAAATGTAAACCGATGGATAAACCAAACAATGAAACAATAATAATTGAAACAAATTTTAACAGATCTAATATTACTTCCAGAAGACCTATTAAATGGGAAGAAATAACTTTTCCAGAAAATTGGATAATTGAACATGCTGTCCTGTGGAACAAGTATAGGATCATAATAATATTATTGATATATTTCAGAATAATGTAGGAAGTATTAATATTAAATTTGATACAAATGCAAAATTACTACCATTCCAAAGAACTAATTGAATGAGGTCTTATATATCACCCACAGATTATAGAGTAGAATCTCCTATGCCATCTAGAGCATCTACATATCAGATAAGAGAAAAAACTGAATCGGAAATTTATTCGCCACATTCAGAAAAACTTTATATTAATAGACAAAATATTTTTAAAGAAATGAGCAATCAAACTCCGAATAGAAATGAGTTTGAAACGACAATGTTGGAAAGGAATTTCCAATTTAATTTTATGGATAAAAAACAAATAATAGATTTTAGTACTGGTTCACCAGCCAGAAAAATTAATTCTGAAGAATTCAAAGATCCACGTTATAACCAATTTAGAAAATGGTTTTTTGAAAGCTTCAATAAAGAAGAATTGATAAATTTCCAGGAAGAATTTTATGAATCATGTAAAGAAAATAGTGCTTTAATTCCATTCGCTTTATGGTTTATTAATACATATGTTAAAAATTATTTTAATATAATTGAAATAGATTATAAATTAGAAACCGGAAAAATTTATAAAGGTGTTTATCCTCCACAACAAAGTTTTCATATTGAAAAGAATGGAAAAACTCATAATTTCTGAGTCTTCTTCAAATTATTAAAAAATGATACACTTCCTGTTACAAGTAAACATATTAATAATATTTGAACACCAAAATTATACTAATCTATTTTTAAATATATTAGGAGAACAAATTTAGTCCCTACATAATAAAGTAGAAATGATTATTAAAGTCATAAACGAAATCAAACCGACAGTTATGAATTACAAAATTTTCTTAAAGAAAAAATTGATAAATTAAGTATAAAAACCATCTGTTTTGATGGATTTGGCATGTCTTAGTTATTTTATTGTAATACAACTATTGGATTCGTATGGAATAAAATGCTATTTTCCTAAAAAAAAAAAGTAAAAAAACACTTGATAAAAAATTGCAGTATGAGATAATTGAAAATAGTGATCATATGGATGTCTTACATGAAGATTATATTGATACTATTGACATTAGTTATTGTGGAAATAAAATGTATGAGTGGGATATTGATGGATATTCCAACAAACAAATTTATAATACTGTTCATAAAATGTTAATGTATTCTACTATTTGTAAAAATAGTAACAATCCTAATAGGACTATTGCTGCAATGATTGTTGCTAGTTTTACTGGACAACTTAAAGGTTGGTGGGATTATTTTCTATCCCAACAAGGTAGAGATGATATCCTTCATACAGTAAAACAAGAAAATGGAAACCTGGTGGGAAATGCAGTGTATATACACTTGCTGTTAATAAAATAGAACATTTTACGGGTAGATTTAGTGATAATAGTGATTCTATTAGAACTTTATTACAAAACCTAAGACGCAAAACACTCTATAAATTTAGATGGTATAAAGATACCTTCTTAAGCAGAGTTATGGAATTACCAGAATGTGCTAGTACTGTAACACCCCGAGTAATTAAATTATAAATTAATTTAATTAATTACAATTAAAGTTCCCTAACTTAAATTTATTCATTGGACTAGGCTTGAGAAATGCCATCAAGAGGCCCAAGACAAATGGAAGCAAGAATACAAGTTGGGCCATTGTTAGTAGTAATAGTAGAAGAGTGTAGTTGAATAAGTGGGTTCAACCCATTGGGCCCAACCGGGCCGGCCCAGTCATTACTAAGCCCGGCCCATCAGTCATTATATGAAAGAGTTAGTCAAACTTGGTCTTCATTCTCCCCAATCTCACCCTCACCGAGATCGGCCATGGAGGAAATGAAGAGAGAAAAATTCCTCTCTTGAAGAAAGGATTGAATTGGAGCAAATTGGAGTAGAGCTTGGTCTTGCATGTGGTAAGTAACTAAAAACCTCTACTTTCTTCAAGAGTTAGTCAAGAATAAGGGTTTCTTGAAGTGAAATGAATTACCATTGTGGGTAGGTTGAGATAAGGCAAACTTAAGCTTGAATTGGAGGAATCAAGGAGGGAATTGTAGTGCATGTGCAAGGTATGGAATTTTTAACAAGTTTTAGAAGGAATTTTCAGATTTAAGTGTAGTTGTTTTGCGGTTGAAATTCAATCATTGGCCGCGCAGTAAATTCAATCATTGGCCGCAAATTCAGTCATTTTAGCTATCAATTCTTTAAAATAACTGAATTTGCTGTTGAAATTCATTAGATACAAAAAATTTAGCGACTGAATTCAATAGCTAAATCAAAAAATTCTTGTAGTGATATTAATAGCGGGTTCAGCTATAGTAAATATTTAATGTATAATAATATAATAATAAAGTAAATATACATACATATATTTATGTACACATATTGGGTTTTGTAGAGGGAGTACCACCCTACATTAGAGTTTTAGAGGTTCCCGAAACAAAGTAGGATAAGCATATGCTAGATTTTGAAATCCAAAAAAAAAAAAGGGAGAGAGAGGGACCGACTTATGGGACATTTGTTTTTATTTACCTAATTAGGCTCATGTAATGACCCCATTTCATGTGAACTTTAAGTGGAAGACTGGAGGAGTAACTAAGAAAATGTAGGAGAGAAACCAAACAAAACAATGTCCAGACAGAAAGACTAAAAACAGAATGAATAAGGAGCAGCTATTCATCTCCCAGTAGTCTCCGAAATCTTGCAGATGACACATCGAACATTGTTCCATCAGCTTTGTTACAATGTCTTCTCTATTTTATTTTTATTTTTTTTTATTTTTTTTGTGGAAAGAAGCATTCCATTCCCGAAGTAAAAGGACACAGCGTCTCTTTACAATACACGCCCGCCACTCCAAAACACGTACCTTTCAGCGGCGACAGAACAACAATCAGAACTAAACAAAACCAGCAGCCTGAAACACACGTTATACAGAACCATCATCCTTCCATATATTCTGTACCAAGCTTCGATCGTCTCTCCTCCCTTTGCACCGTTTCTTGCCCAAAAGTCCGCGATATCATTTCTTTCCCTCAAAATATGTTGAACCCGAACTTCTCCCCCACACCTCAATACCGCCAAAATCGGACCCAGCAACTTAGAAAGTCTCCAAGAGACATTTTTTCATTTTAGCTATCAAAATTTTTTTTACCCCAAATTTTGGTCTTTAAAGTAACTGAATTTGTGGTTGAAATTCATTAGCTACCAAAAGTTTAATGACTCAATTCGGGAAAATGAACCCATCCACTAAATACCCTACTCATTGCCGAACCCATCCATGAACCCGGTTTTTTCCGATAATCATTGCCGAACTCATCCATTAAATAGCCACTAATCGCCGAACCGATCCATCAATTAGGGTACGTTGATGGACGGGTTCGGCAATGATTGGCGAAAAAGCCGATTTATTGCTGGGTTCGGTAATGATTAAGGTATTTAGTGGACCGGTTCAGTTAATTCGATTTTTTTGGACTATTTGAAACATTTTGTTCAAATATTGGACCAAATGAGTCATTTTCCCGACTCAGTTCAATAGCTAAACCAAAAAATTCTTGTAGTGATATTAATTGCCGGTTCAACTATAGTAAATATTTATAATAATATAATAATAAAAGTAAATATATATATATATATATACGTATATTTATATACACATAATGGGTTTTGTAGAGGAAGTACCACCCTACATTAGAACATTAGAGGTTTCCGAAACAAAGTAGGATAAGCATATGCTACATTCTTAAATCCAAAATAGGGGAAAAAAAAAAGAAGAAAAAAAAAGAGAGAGAGACCGACTTATGGGACATTTCTTTTTAAATACCTAATTAGGCTCATTAAATGATCCCAGTTCATGTGAACTTAAGTCCAAGCAAAAGGTTTTATTCATTAACCACTCGTGGAAGAGAGGCCTTTAATTATAACATCCAGTTTGTTCATAAGAATCTCTTAGTCTCGAGATTCTCTTGTCTAACAATAAAGATTACTACCAGGGTTTACATTGAACTGACTGCAGTAGTATCTATAGTAACCAACTCGAGCAAGGACAGCGGGTGGATTCGCCCCATTGCATTCAAGGGCTCCATTGATGGCTCGAATTGTGGCCCCAAATCCTTGTCCAGAAATTATGGCATTATGGCAGATCCCCATCCAAATCCATATGGCTGTCTTGAATGATATGACGGCATCTGAGGCAACAATTTCCGGGTTGTTCAGACCATCAAATCCTATGTCTCGACCTGCAGGGCCGTAATTGAAGTTCCACGATAGCTGAAGGGGACCTCGTCCATAGTAACCCTTGCCCGGTACGCAGCGCCACTGCGTGTTGGACGGATCGCAGTAATTTCTTGTTGAACCGCTAATCTCCTCTTTGTAGCACATGCCTGCACTCAAGAAGTAATATATATATCGGCAAATACTCTCTGCAAAATTTAGTTAATATCTATTCCATATTGTTCTTGGCTCTTTAATTCTAATTTGTTTATCCAGAATCTCTA
Source organism: Hygrophila difformis (assembly GCA_030278955.1). Classification (NCBI taxonomy): domain Eukaryota; kingdom Viridiplantae; phylum Streptophyta; class Magnoliopsida; order Lamiales; family Acanthaceae; genus Hygrophila; species Hygrophila difformis. Next base: position 13,824,857 of record JAOANR010000015.1, on the reverse strand, counting down.
CTAGAAAAATTATGGATTAGGTAGCTAATTATCATAGCTAACGAATTATGGTGGCTAATCTCTTTAATAACCAAATTTTATCAAAATTTATGGTTCTATTTTATTAATTGCACTACAGATATGGTATACCCACAATGCCAAAAATAATATAAAAAAATATTACTCGATTTCCAACGGAAGGTTAGAGTTTCTATTCCCCACCGGCCCTCTACCCTCCTTTTTATTTATTAAATATTAATCTTCTAATAAAGTTGCTCCGCCAAAAAAATGAACAAATTTGAGTTTAGGTTAAATAAATTGCGGGTTATTAATTGGATTGTAAATATTTTGCAAATAAACAAGATTCTAAAAATTATACTTTGTCCCCTCACAAATAGTTTTTTATTTAAAAATACAGTAATTGTATTTATCTAATGGGACAAAAAGTTAAAAAAAAATTCAAAGCGAAACAAATAAAAATAAAGAAGTGGACAAGATCAATAAAATTACACATAAATGTATAAAGAGAGGTCGTAACGACCGGATAAAAATTTAACCAAACTATAAATAAAGTTTGATGTTTGAACACTTTTTAAAGTTTGAAGTAGGAGAATCACATTAAAAAATTTTCACAAAATCAAAATTTTTTTAGTGCTCTATATATAGACATGGCATAGCCAATATGCTAAAATAATATAAAAAATGCAAAAAAAAAAAAAAACTAATTATAATTAAGACAACAGTATTTAGAATGAATAAAGTGTAATCTATTTTAGTTAAATATATGTGAGACATAATATAACAATAAATTTGAATCTTAAATAATACAAAAATGATCTCATTAGAATAGCTAGTTTCCTGGAGAGTATTGTGGAAAAAAAATAAAAAAACGATACCAACTTATTAACTATTTAGGCATGCTTTTCAAAGTGCAAACTAGGAACAAACTGGGTTAACAAAATACGTCTGCTAATGAAATAAAACATGACTTACTTCCTGTTTCAAGTGATACATGCGCGAAGAATGCAGCAATCTCACGCTTGATATCATCAACCGAACCCTGAGTGCCGAAATTCGGGAACGAGGTGGAGGCCGTAAGAAAAGCCGACCTGTTGTAGAATCCTTTTCCAGGGCACCATGACGGGGCCTGGTTGATAATTCCATTAAAAAAGGCATCCGTCAAAATGACAGAGATTCCAACTCCAGTACTACCACCTATGGGAGGTGAAGGTGAAGAATAGCACGGTCCGCCCTTGCAACCCGCGCCGCAATAAGCAATACCAGTGCCACAATAGCCCCATTGGTTGCAGCATAAGCCAGGTCCGCAACCGCAGGGATTGGTGGAAGGTGAAGAATAGCACGGTCCGCTCCTGCAACCCGCGCCACAATATGCATCACCTGTGCCGCAATAGCCCAATTGGCTACAACACAAGCCGGGTCCGCAATTACAACTGCCTGAAGGTGGAGAATAGCAGGGTCCGGACTTGCAACCCGTGCCGCAATAAGCATCACCCGTACCGCAATAGCCCCATTGGTTGCAGCATAAGCCTGGTCCGCAACGGCAGTTTTGGCCAAGAACCCATTCTCCGGATGCCAAAACTATGGCCAAGAGAGTGTAGATTGGGACAAGTGATTTAGTCATTTTGAGTTTGTGTGGAGATCTAAGCCAAGAGTGATGATGGGTATTTATAGGAAAACGTTCGAGAGTATTGCAGCAATTTAGCACAGCTTGGTTAAGGGATAACGACTTTTGAGAATATAGATTTCAATTTAGCAATAAAATCTCAACCGAAACAATTTAGCAATAACATTTCAATTAAGATAGGATAGATTATTATAAGAGATATAGTAAATTAGTAATTAATAGTAATTCGTAATATTATGGACACTGATTTAAATTTGTAAAACAATTTACACATCTAGCGAATTAGCACAGATTGGATAAGCTTTTTTTTTTTTTTTTTTTTTTTTTCTTTTTTGTGTTTTTGTATTTCGCTTTTAACAAAAAAATATTTTTAATGATGTTAGCAACCGAAACTCATTAGGTAGTAATAACTTAATAGCCGAATTCAATAGGTAAAAGAGAAAATTCTTGTAGTAATATTAATGCCAGTTCAGCTATAGCGAAATAATAATAATAATAATAATAATAATAATAATAATAATAATAATAATAATAATAATAATAATAATAATAATAATAATAATAATAATAGAATACTAAGTGCAATAATAATAATAGTAAATTTGTTTATCAATATACTTGATGCTTTAACATTAAATTTGTTTATCATTAATAATAATATTAGACTCATGGTTATAATTATATTCCTAGAATATACTCCCTCCGTCCCAACTAACGTGTCCTGTTTGACTTTTTGACACTGTTCATTGTCCTATTTTGACTCGATTTTATTGTATGTATATATTTGGAAAAAATAGTTCAGTTGGGTCTTATTAGAATCGTATAATCATGTTGTTTTAGAATATATATTTTACATAAATTTTTGTTGTACACATTTTAAGATATTAGCGATTGAAAAAGTGCCTTGCATTGTGTGCAAAAGTGAGTGGGACGGAGGAGTAAGTTATATGTATTTGTTATAGAATATATTACAAACCTTTATTTACTTAAAATCCTAAATGTAAACGGATGGATAAACCAAACAATGAAACAATAATAATTGAAACAAATTTTAACAGATCTAATATTACTTCCAGAAGACCTATTAAATGGGAAGAAATAACTTTTCCAGAAAATTGGATAATTGAACATGCTGTCCTGTGGAACAAGTATAGGATCATAATAATATTATTGATATATTTCAGAATAATGTAGGAAGTATTAATATTAAATTTGATACAAATGCAAAATTACTACCATTCCAAAGAACTAATTCAATGAGGTCTTATATATCACCCACAGATTATAGAGTAGAATCTCCTATGCCATCTAGAGCATCTACATATCAGATAAGAGAAAAAACTGAATCGGAAATTTATTCGCCACATTCAGAAAAACTTTATATTAATAGACAAAATATTTTTAAAGAAATGAGCAATCAAACTCCGAATAGAAATGAGTTTGAAACGACAATGTTGGAAAGGAATTTCCAGTTTAATTTTATGGATAAAAAACAAATAATAGATTTTAGTACTGGTTCACCAGCCAGAAAAATTAATTCTGAAGAATTCAAAGATCCACGTTATAACCAATTTAGAAAATGGTTTTTTGAAAGCTTCAATAAAGAAGAATTGATAAATTTCCAGGAAGAATTTTATGAATCATGTAAAGAAAATAGTGCTTTAATTCCATTCGCTTTATGGTTTATTAATACATATGTTAAAAATTATTTTAATATAATTGAAATAGATTATAAATTAGAAACCGGAAAAATTTATAAAGGTGTTTATCCTCCACAACAAAGTTTTCATATTGAAAAGAATGGAAAAACTCATAATTTCTGAGTCTTCTTCAAATTATTAGAAAATGATACACTTCCTGTTACAAGTAAACATATTAATAACATATTTGAACACCAAAATTATACTAATCTATTTTTAAATATATTAGGAGAACAAATTTAGTCCCTACATAATAAAGTAGAAATGATTATTAAAGTCATAAACGAAATCAAACCGACAGTTATGAATTACAAAATTTTCTTAAAGAAAAAATTGATAAATCTATATATATATATTAAAGCATTAGTGAACAACCCATCCTACATTTAATGTGGTGTCTCCATTTCAAAATTCTAATTTTTATAGATTTTTGCATTTTTTTAATTCATTAATTTTAGGTTTTTGCATTTATTTATTTTTTATTCATTATAAATTTTTAATTTTTAAAATATATGGAATTCCCATAATGTTCACTTTCAAATATATTTGAAAGATTTAAAATTTGGAATTTTGTATTTTTTTATTTTATCTATATCGTTTTATATTTTTAATTTACTAATTTTATATTTTTGCATTTATTTATTTATTCCTTAGAGATTTTAAGTTTTTGAAATAGATGGAATCCTCACAATATCACTTTTAAAAAGATTTGAATTATTTATTTATTCATTAATATATTTTCAGCTTTTGAAATATATGGAATTTTCAATTTTTATGGAATTCCCACAATGTTAACTTTTAAAAAGATTTGAAAGATTTGAAATTTGAAATTTTGCATTTTTTCATTTTATCTATATTATTTTATATTTTTGAATTTACTAATTTAATATTTTCGCATTTATTTATTTAGATCATATTGTAATGCCAGTAATTTTGTGTTAGTTTGGTCTCAATTTTGGTTATATTTTTTTTTATGTTGTAAATGATGTAATCAAAATATACATTGCACATCATATTTATTTATTCATGTTAAATAAATATCAATGTGTATATGGTAATCCCAATTTTTAGTTTTTAAAAAATATTTAATTTTTAATTTATATGGAGTTCCCACAATTTTCAGTTTTTAAAGATTTGAATTTTTAAATTTATATGGATTTCTCAGTATATATATATATATATATATATATGGAATTTAGATTATAAAAAGATACATTAATGAATATACGGAAAAGATTTGAATATATAAACTAATGTATATATAGGCCACATTTTTACAAAAATATGTCGCTTCTCCTAAAAGTAATATACAATTATATATTTTCTAAAACTAATATATAATTATAGAGTTGCTAATCGTTTTTTTTTTTTTTTTTTTTTTTGCATAGAAGTTGCTAATCCTTTAAAATATGTTTTATAATTATATCATTCAAATCGTATGTAAATCTAGACTAAATAAAATAAATCTTATTTATGTTTTATTATATTAAAAATAATGCTCCCTCCCGTTTTTTATTTGCTACTGATCCATTTTCACGCAATCCAATACACATCTTAACACACTAATAACTCAACTTCGGTATAAGTTAAACTTCTAAAAGTTTCATATCTAAAAACTACAAAATGAGACGAATCTAACAAGATCCTACTTGGCTATATTTTAATTTCTATAACTATGATAAAACTTTGAATCAACGATGTATGTGAATAGCAGCAAATTATAATTATTAATGGAATTGTGAAAATTCATATTATATGGATAATTGGTTTAGAGTAATTAATTATTTCCGTAAAGCATATTATAAATAAAAGAATTGGGTGTATAAAGAGTTATTGGGGTGTGAATAGATCCATTAGTAAAAATAAAGAAAATTTATTTTAATGTGTTTTTTAAGAAATACTCCCTCCATTTTTTAATAAGTGTAACACTATGAATGACACGTGGTTTAATGTAAGTTATGATTTAGTTGAATAATATAATAATTAAGTAAATAAAATAAGATAAGTCACGTTTGACTTTATTCATTTTGAGTTTTATTAATGAACATAAAAACATTAATAATTTAACTATAATTAGTAAGAAAATATTAACCTTCAAAATATTCCAAATATAGTAACGTAATATTAAATGTAACACTTAAAAAACAAACGGAGGAAGTAATTTATTAATCTATATTTTAATAGATTTGCAATTGATGGAAGAACAAATATAAATCTAGCTTTGTTAGAAATTGAAAGGCTGATTGCTTGCTGCAAATTTTATAAGTTGAAAATTTTCTCTGGAATGCCGGTATTGAATGATGTTTTAACATCTACAACAAATAATCTATTGATAGTAGAGGACATATTATAATAAGGAATAAATGAAGGCAGATCATGCAAAGCTATTACATTTATTGATTGATTAGCAGAAGAATGTTTATAATAAAATAATGTATGTAGTTGATAGTGATGATCATTGATTCTTTTTTTTTTAATGTGGTGGAACTGTCGATAATTTATATAGACAATACTATGTTTAGCCCTTTGGGGGGAGGTTATATTGTGTTGTCTATAGCATCCAATGAAATAGCACCCAACTCCTTCGAATAGGTATGACAACACATTCTAGATTTGGCATTCCACTAGATTGTGACGAGAATTCTACTTGCAAAAAACTTATTCATTTAACTTCTTTTCTCATTAAAACAAAGTTCATTATTTGGGATGAAAATTCTTGACGGATAGAATGATTACGTGCCCATATGAAATAACCAAATTCCCCATCAATTTAAGATGAAAAAAATTCACGCTCGCATTTTATTTTATTATGACTATTAGTCAATGTCAATATTTAAATAAGATTGGACTTTATCTAAAAAAACCAGTTTTTATTCATGTCAGTGATATGTTGCAAGATCACGTGTGACTGGAAAGAGTGGACTCGAAGTAGTAATATGTAATTAAGATGAAATAACTCAAGATACTATAAGAAATATTATATACAATGAAAATTATATATGACAGAAATTTGCACAATGAATACTTCATATATGTGATGGTAATTGGTAAAACTGGTATTGATCTCGGAAATGTACAATTAGATGTAACATTTATAGATGATAATTTTGTAAACTCTATGGGAGATCCTATAACGGCTATTGTTGAGTATTTATACAAATATAAACTGCACCACTTTTTTTTTTTGAGAGAATGAAGACTTTATTCCAGAGCCAAAGCTAGGCAACTCCACAACTACAAGGCCGTGCCCATGTTAACAGACACAGCTACAAGACCACAACGAAATTGATGCAGTGCTACAAACACGCCAAACATTAAACCCGCTACAAATCCATGTTCTCGCAAAAGATGCATCACTTCAAACACCAACATTCCCGCAGCTAAACACCCCAAAATATAAAACACACTTACAATTTAAGTTTTAGAGGTACAAGGCAGCAGCATGTAGTACTGAGGCAGCAACATTGGGACATTAAACCAGGACCAGTTGATCAAGCATTCAAAAAACCTCAAATGCCGCAGCAGAACAAAGAGCGATTCATAGACAGGTAAGGGATTGATCAGTACCACTCCTCTTTCTTTTCTCCGCCTGATGCCCCAAGCTTTGCCCAGTGGTCGGCTAAAGCATTTCGCTCTCTCAATACATGAAGAATTTTTACCTCACCTGTGCAATTCATTATCGTGAGGATTGGATCAAGCAATCCACGGTACCTCCAGGGAATACTTGCCGGATCATTCGTCCATTTAACAACATTAAGAGAATCACATTCGAAGATAAGCCTCGGCAATGGAAAACCTTGGTCCCGGATTAAAGCTTGACATACCCGATTAATGGCTTTGATCTCTGCATCACTGGAATCCGCAACACCGATAGAGTCAGAGAGTATAAAGATTACCTCGCCTTCTGCGTTTCTAATAACCCCTCCGATTCCAGCTGGTCCCGGGTTCCCAAATGAGGAACCATCCGTGTTGATCTTCCAACATCCTTCACAAGGCCGGACCCATGACAACCCTCTGCGTTCCGATCGAGCTCTTTTCTGCAATCCATCAAGGAACTGGCCAGCCACTCCAAAGCACTTTAAATCCAGATATTTTTAAAGATAGTGTATACTAATCCTTACCAATGAAATTATTGATACGATCAACGATTACATCACAGAACGTATGTCTGCGAATGAAAATATATATATATCAGTTCTAACAATATTTCTCAAGAGGATGAAAGCATAAATAATGCCAATGAATTATTTTCACTAGAATTTCTAAACACGAACAATTGTTCTGATTACCGAATCATGAAATATAGTTAAATGAGAGTTGCATAATCATGCTTCTTAGGAATATAGATCCATCAAATAAATTATGCAATGGAAGTAGGTTGATAGATACCAATATGCAGAACCATATAATTGAGGTTAAACTAATTTTCGGGAAACCATGAAAGTAAAAAATTATTGATTGGTAGAATTATTATGAGTCTATATGATTTAAAAAAATTCTCTATTCGATTTCAGATGAGAACATTTTAACTTACAATTTGTTAATGTCAACGCCAACCACCAAAGAATGCTGGACTTTATCTTCTAAAATCAGTTTTTAGCCATGAACAGTTATGCTGTAATATTTCGTGTCACTAACAAGATGTGGTTCAAATTATTAATATGCAATTAAGAATTATTATCTCAAGATACCACAAGAAATGTTATTTATAATGAAATTTATATATGACAGAAAATTTACAAAATGGATACTTGATGTAGGTGATGGTAAAGCCTGTGTTGATTTTGAAGGTGTACAAGCAGATGTGATATTTTCGTATGATATTCTTATAAACTCTACAAGTAATTCTATAGCGATAATTTTTTTAGAATACATATACAAATATACTGTGCCACTTCAAATTCAGACATTTTTTAGGATAGTATTATACTAGCCCCTATTAACGAGATTTTCATCAATGAAATTTTCAGCAAATCGTGAGGGAATTTTTCATATTATGTTTAATACTTATATTTAAATTTTATTTTATTTTAATTTGAATTCAAATTAAATAAAAATATTTTTTGAATAATTATTTTTATTATTCTGTTAGGTTTGTATCGGATAAGTCACATAAGCTAAAGAAGACGGTATAATATGATTTCTTTGTTAATTTTAAAAATAATTAAATTATATTATCTACATTCTCTTTCGAAAATATATAAAATCATTACACATTTTTCATTACTCAAAATATGATTTATTATTACTTTATATAATATAAGTATATATATTATATAAAATATATAATTATGCCCGTCGAGTCTCGACGGGTTACTTATGTAACACCCCCAATTTCAAAACACCAAAATACAGGGGATGTTACCGCCACATCTCTTGGAATAAATACTTTGCATGGAAAATAACCAAGAGATGTTAAGGCTATCAAAACAAATCCTACAACTTTGGCAATTATTTCGTGCAAAATACAAAGTAGTTTAAAAATAAGTGTTTTGCCAAAACATTAGGAATCTCAACGCGTAAAGGAAAAATAACATGAGTCAAATTAGATTACATATATAATCATATATAATTTTATTTAATCCAAATAGTCTTTCAAAGTCCCTTCCCCCAATGCGTGCAATGCTCATGGTGTCTAATTTTCGAATCCTGAAAAAAGAAAGAAGACACGCACACACAAATCAGTAAAAACTGGTAAGTTAATCCCAATTCCATAGGACTACAATTATGTAACCAAATAGTTGACATGACCTCAAATCATTATACTTAATAAAATGGCGAATTAATATTGACGAGGACACCATTAACCGCATAATCCGCAAAATCCGCAAATGATTGTCTAAACCTATAGCACCGGTGCCCTAACCTAGGCCCGCAGGCGAGGTTAGGGGTTTAGACCCACAATACCGCATATTCAAGGTTCGTCAACCTAGATTTAATTTAATCGTGACAGAGGGGGCGAGTTTCGTCGCTGCAGACCCGTCACGGTCCTGCCCCTCAACCGCATAATCCACATAGCAGCATCAACTCGTCAATAGTAATTTGTCCACATAGAAACATATTTTTATTAAGAACTCATAAAAAAATGACACAGTGGCAGCTCATGCCTCCATCCCTAGCTTGTACCAGGAAGACTTTATCATAACTTAGACAACAACCACAAGGCAAAAACAATGAATTTGGAACACAGACATGCCCACAACACTTTAGCACTTATTCAGCAATGAATTTTCAATATATTTATATATCTAATACACCCTTCCCACAGACACCGACACTGGACTTACACTACTGCCTACCATTTTGACTCAAGGAATGTCATTAGATACTTTGCCAGAAACTTTCAAAACCAATCCCAAGGGGAATAATTAAATAATTAATACCTATATACTACAACCACATGCAGATTTGCATTGCAAAGGACATCTTAGATAATTTCAAGGGGTTAAAGATTGATGATAGACTTACGAAATAATTAAAGAACTGAACACACAGAGAGTATCAGAAATTCTGATGCACGAAACTATCCCGACTACTAGGTTTCAAAAGTAGTCAAAATACTGGGAGAGGCACACATATAGACATCAGAGTTACAGTTTATTTGGCGAGTGGAGTTTCGACGAATATTGGAAGATGAGATTAACTTACAGATTAGACATCTAAGGATGAATTGATTCGAAACTAGTTGCTGCTACTGTGGCCGCTACTGATTGGAAGATAACAAGACACCTGTTCGACTGCGATTCGGTCAAGGATCAAAATTTAGCTCCTAAGCCTTAGAATTCGAATTTTGTGCCTTGGAATTGAAATAAGAAATAAGTATACTCATTACCTTGATGGATTGAAGTGAAGGGACTCGAGTAAGAGTTGCTAGTAATGAATGAAACACATAAGAACCTCACACACCCTCCATGAAATTTGCAGGAATCGAAAATGGATGAGAATGGTCTGTAGTTGGCAGGTTTAGTGGGATGGAATGGATGTAAATGACAACCTTAATGACCCATTAATGATTCCTAAATGTGAGCTGACGTTTCCTCTATGTTTGGAAGAGTTACAGCTATCAAAATTCCAATATCAAGAGTTATCCAATTCATTGTGTTGTCAAAGCTTATCCATCTTATATGGATGTGCAAATTCAATTATACTCATTCCTAAAATACTAGAATACATTAATATATCCAAAGCAATTATTCCACAGTACTCATTCCATACATACACGTCCTTCACTCTACTTTGATGGAAGTTTCATTATCTAAATACTCCAATGTTAAAAGTAGTAGTAGTAACAATAATAATAATAATAATAATAATAATAATAATAATAATAATAATAATAATAATAATAATAATAAAAATAATAATAATAATAATAAAAATAATAATAATAGTAATTGGTAGAATAGAATTCTTTCGAGTGATTTTTAGGGTATCACAACTTACTAGTTAAGTATAAAAACCATCTGTTTTGATGGATTTGGCTTGTCTTAGTTATTTTATTGTAATACAACTATTGGATTCGTATGGAATAAAATGCTATTTTCCTAAAAAAAAAGTAAAAAAACACTTGATAAAGAATTGCAGTATGAGATAATTGAAAATAGTGATCATATGGATGTCTTACATGAAGATTATATTGATACTATTGACATTAGTTATTGTGGAAATAAAATGTATGAGTGGGATATTGATGGATATTCCAACAAACAAATTTATAATACTGTTCATAAAATGTTAATGTATTCTACTATTTGTAAAAATAGTAACAATCCTAATAGGACTATTGCAGCAATGATTGTTGCTAGTTTTACTGGACAACTTAAAGGTTGGTGGGATTATTTTCTATCCCAACAAGGTAGAGATGATATCCTTCATACAGTAAAACAAGAAAATGGAAACCTGGTGGGAAATGCAGTGTATATACACTTGCTGTTAATAAAATAGAACATTTTACGGGTAGATTTAGTGATAATAGTGATTCTATTAGAACTTTATTACAAAACCTAAGAAGCAAAACACTCTATAAATTTAGATGGTATAAAGATACCTTCTTAAGCAGAGTTATGGAATTACCAGAATGTGCTAGTACTGTAACACCCCGAGTAATTAAATTATAAATTAATTTAATTAATTGCAATTAAAGTTCCCTAACTTTAATTTATTCATTGGACTAGGCTTGAGAAATGCCATCAAGAGGCCCAAGACAAATGGAAGCAAGAATACTAGTTGGGCCATTGTTAGTAGTAATAGTAGAAGAGTGTAGTTAATAAGTGGGTTCAACCCATTGGGCCCAACCGGGCCGGCCCAGTCATTACTAAGCCCGGCCCATCAGTCATTATATGAAAGAGTTAGTCAAACTTGGTCTTCATTCTCCCCAATCTCACCCTCACCGAGATCGGCCATGGAGGAAATGAAGAGAGAAAAATTCCTCCCTTGAAGAAAGGATTGAATTGGAGCAAATTGGAGTAGAGCTTGGTCTTGCATGTGGTAAGTAACTAAAAACTTCTACTTTCTTCAAGAGTTAGTCAAGAATAAGGGTTTCTTGAAGTGAAATGAATTACCATTGTGGGTAGGTTGAGATAAGGCAAACTTAAGCTTGAATTGGAGGAATCAAGGAGGGAATTGTAGTGCATGTGCAAGGTATGGAATTTTTAACAAGTTTTAGAAGGAATTTTCAGATTTAAGTGTAGTTGTTTTGCGGTTGAAATTCAATCATTGGCCGCGCAGTAAATTCAATCATTGGCCGCAAATTCAGTCATTTTAGCTATCAATTCTTTAAAATAACTGAATTTGCGGTTGAAATTCATTAGATACCAAAAATTTAGCGACTGAATTCAATAGCTAAATCAAAAACTTCTTGTAGTGATATTAATAGCGGGTTCAGCTATAGTAAATATTTAATGTATAATAATATAATAATAAAGTAAATATACATACATATATTTATGTACACATATTGGGTTTTGTAGAGGGAGTACCACCCTACATTAGAGTTTTAGAGGTTCCCGAAACAAAGTAGGATAAGCATATGCTAGATTTTGAAATCCAAAAAAAAAAAAAAGGGAGAGAGAGGGACCGGCTTATGGGACATTTGTTTTTATTTACCTAATTAGGCTCATGTAATGACCCCATTTCATGTGAACTTTAAGTGGAAGACTGGAGGAGTAACTAAGAAAATGTAGGAGAGAAACCAAACAAAACAATGTCCAGACAGAAAGACTAAAAACAGAATGAATAAGGAGCAGCTATTCATCTCCCAGTAGTCTCCGAAATCTTGCAGATGACACATCGAACATTGTTCCATCAGCTTTGTTACAATGTCTTCTCTATTTTTTTTTTATTTTTTTATTTTTTTTGTGGAAAGAAGCATTCCATTCCCGAAGTAAAAGGACACAGCGTCTCTTTACAATACACGCCCGCCACTCCAAAACACGTACCTTTCAGCGGCGACAGAACAACAATCAGAACTAAACAAAACCAGCAGCCTGAAACACACGTTATACAGAACCATCATCCTCCATATATTCTGTACCAAGCTTTGATCGTCTCTCCTCCCTTTGCACCGTTTCTTGCCCAAAAGTCCGCGATATCATTTCTTTCCCTCAAAATATGTTAAACCCGAACTTCTCCCCCACACCTCAATACCGCCAAAATCGGACCCAGCAACTTAGAAAGTCTCCAAGAGACATTTTTTTCATTTTAGCTATCAAAATTTTTTTTATAGTGAAACCCCAAATTTTGGTCTTTAAAGTAACTGAATTTGTGGTTGAAATTCATTAGCTACCAAAAGTTTAATGACTCAATTCGGGAAAATGAACCCATCCACTAAATACCCTACTCATTACCGAACCCATCCATGAACCCGGTTTTTTCCGATAATCATTGCCGAACTCATCCATTAAATAGCCACTCATCGCCGAACCGATCCATCAATGAGGGTACTTTGATGGACGGGTTCGGCAATGATTGGCGAAAAAGCCAATTTATTGCTGGGTTCGGTAATGATTAAGGTATTTAGTGGACCGGTTCAGTTAATTCGATTTTTTTTGGACTATTTGAAAAATTTTGTTCAAATATTGGACCATATGAGTCATTTTCCCGACTCAGTTCAATAGCTAAACCAAAAAATTCTTGTAGTGATATTAATTGCCGGTTCAGCTATAGTAAATATTTATAATAATATAATAATAAAAGTAAATATATATATATACATATATTTATATAGGTTTTGTAGAGGGAGTACCACCCTACATTAGAACATTAGAGGTTTCCGAAACAAAGTAGGATAAGCATATGCTACATTCTGAAATCCAAAATAGGGGAAAAAAAAAAAGAAGAAAAAAAAAAAGAGAGAGACCGACTTATGGGACATTTCTTTTTAAATACCTAATTAGGCTCATTAAATGATCCCAGTTCATGTGAACTTAAGTCCAAGCAAAAGGTTTTATTCATTAACCACTCGTGGAAGAGAGGCCTTTAATTATAACATCCAGTTTGTTCATAAGAATCTCTTAGTCTCGAGATTCTCTTGTCTAACAATAAAGATTACTACCAGGGTTTACATTGAACTGACTGCAGTAGTATCTATAGTAACCAACTCGAGCAAGGACAGCGGGTGGATTCGCCCCATTGCATTCAAGGGCTCCATTGATGGCTCGAATTGTGGCCCCAAATCCTTGTCCAGAAATTATGGCATTATGGCAGATCCCCATCCAAATCCATATGGCTGTCTTGAATGATATGACGGCATCTGAGGCAACAATTTCCGGGTTGTTCAGACCATCAAATCCTATGTCTCGACCTGCAGGGCCGTAATTGAAGTTCCACGATAGCTGAAGGGGACCTCGTCCATAGTAACCCTTGCCCGGTACGCAGCGCCACTGCGTGTTGGACGGATCGCAGTAATTTCTTGTTGAACCGCTAATCTCCTCTTTGTAGCACATGCCTGCACTCAAGAAGTAATATATATATCGGCAAATACTCTCTGCAAAATTTAGTTAATATCTATTGCATATTGTTCTTGGCTCTTTAATTCTAATTTGTTTATCCAGAATCTCTACTAGAAAAATTATGGATTAGATAGCTAATTATCATAGCTAACGAATTATGGTGGCTAATCTCTTTAATAACCAAATTTTATCAAAATTATGGTTCTATTTTATTAATTGCACTACAGATATGGTATACCCACTATGCCAAAAATAATATAAAAAAATGTGACTCGATTTCCAACGGAAGGTTAGAGTTTCGATTCCCCACCGGCCCTCTACCTTCCTTTTTATTCCCCTTTGTAATTTGTGTGGCATGGGCTTCCACCACCCTTTCCTAGCCTATATAAGGTGTTCAGCAAAAAAAAATAAAAATTAAATATATGTGTGATGAGAGATTATATAATAAATAAATAAACTTGAATATTAATTAATAAAACAATGATCTCATTAATTAGTCATTAGAATAGCCAGATTCATACCTGGGCAGAATTGTGAAATGGAGTATGAGTACTAATATTAGATAATACGGTCAATTAATAGCATATATAACATTATATAAAAGTTTTTACCATTATTTAATTAATATTAATTAAAATATATATTATATATATTAACAATGTAAATAGAATATATTAAAAAAATTTCAAAGATTATTGTTTATTAAATATTATTCTTCTAATAAAGTTGCTCCGCCAAAAAAAAATGAACAAATTTGAGTTTAGGTTAAATAAATTGCGGGTTATTAATTGGATTGTAAATATTTTGCAAATAAACAAGATTCTAAAAATTATACTTTGTCCCCTCACAAATAGATTTTTATTTAAAAATACACTAATATTATTTATCTAATGGGACAAAAAGTTAAAAAAAAAATTCAAAGCGAAACAAATAAAAATAAAGAAGTGGACAAGATCAATAAAATTACAAATAAATGTATAAAGAGAGGTCGCAACGACCGGATAAAAATTTAACCAAACTATAAATAAAGTTTGATGTTTTGAACACTTTTTAAAGTTTGAAGTAGGAGAATCACATTAAAAAATTTTCACAAAATCAAAATTTTTTTAGTGCTCTATATATAGACATGGCATAGCCAATATGCTAAAATAGTATAAAAAATGCAAAAAAAAAATTAATTATAATTAAGACAACAGTATTCAGAATGAATAAAGTGTAATTTATTTTAGTTAAATATATGTGAGACATAATATAACAATAAATTTGAATCTTAAATAATACAAAAATGATCTCATTAGAATAGCTAGTTTCCTGGAGAGTATTGTGGAAAAAAAAATAAAAAAAATAAAAAAAACGATACCAACATATTAACTATTTAGGCATGCTTTTCAAAGTGCAAACTAGGAACAAACTGGGTTAACAAAATACGTCTGCTAATGAAATAAAACATGACTTACTTCCTGTTTCAAGTGATACATGCGCGAAGAATGCAGCAATCTCACGCTTGATATCATCAACCGAACCCTGAGTGCCGAAATTCGGGAACGAGGTGGCGGCCGTAAGAAAAGCCGACCTGTTGTAGAATCCTTTTCCAGGGCACCATGACGGGGCCTGGTTGATAATTCCATTAAAAAAGGCATCCGTCAAAATGACAGAGATTCCAACTCCAGTATTACCACCTATGGGAGGTGGAGGTAAAGAATAGCACGGTCCGCCCTTGCAACCCGCGCCACAATAAGCATTACCAATGCCACAATAGCCCCATTGGTTGCAGCATAAGCCAGGTCCGCAACCGCAGGGATTGGTGGATGGTGAAGAATAGCACGGTCCGCTCCTGCAACCCGCGCCACAATATGCATCACCTGTGCCGCAATAGCCCAATTGGCTACAGCACAAGCCGGGTCCGCAATTACAACTGTTTGAAGGTGGAGAATAGCAGGGTCCGGACTTGCAACCCGTGCCGCAATAAGCATCACCCGTACCGCAATAGCCCCATTGGTTGCAGCATAAGCCTGGTCCGCAACCACAATTCTGGCCAAGAACCCATTTTCCGGATGCCAAAACTATGGCCAGGAGAGTGTAGATTGTGACAAGTGATTTAGTCATTTTGAGTTTGTGTGGAGGTCTAAGCCCAGAGTGATGATGGGTATTTATAGGAAAACGTTCGAGAGTATTCCAGCAATTTAGCACAAGTTGGTTAAGGGATAACCACTTTTGAGAATATAGATTTCACTTTAGCAATAATATCTCAACCGAAACGATTTAGCAATAAAATCTCAACCGAAACAATTTAGCAATAAAATTTCAATTAAGATAGGATAGATTATTTGTAAGAGATATAGTAAATTAGTAATTAATAGTAATTCTTAATATTATGGACACTGATTTAAATTTGTAAAACAATTTACTCATCTAGCGAATTAGCACAGATTGGATAAGCTTTTTTTTTTTTTTTTTCTTTTTTGTGTTTTTGTATTTCGCTTTTAACAAAAAATTATTTATAATGATGTTAGCAACCGAAACTCATTAGGTAGTAAAAACTTAATAGCCGAATTCAATAGCTAAAAAAGAAAATTCTTGTAGTAATATTAATGCCAGCTATAGCGAAATAATAATAATAATAATAATAATAATAATAATAATAATAATAATAATAATAATAAATTTGTTTATCAATATACTTGATGCTTTAACATTAAATTTGTTTATCAATAATAATAATATTAGACTCATGGTTATAATTATATTTCTATAATATTTTTTTTTGTTATAAGTTATATGTATTTGTTATAAGTTATATGTATTTGTTATAGAATATATTACAAACCTTTATTTACTTAAAATCCTAAACGTAAAAGGATGGATAAACCAAGCAATAAAACAATAATAATTGAAACAAATTTTAACAGATCTAATATTACTTCCAGAAGACCTATTAAATTGGAAGAAATAACTTTTCCAGAAAATTGGATATTTGAACATGTTGTCCTGTTCAACCACAAGTACAGGATCATAATAGTATTATTGATATATTTCAGAATAATGTAGGAAGTATAAATATTAAATTTGATACAAATGTAAAATTACTACCATTCCAAAGAACTAATTCAATGAGGTCTTATATATCACCCACAGATTATAGAGTAGAATCTCCTATGCCATCTAGAGCATCTACAATCTCAGATAAGAGAAAAAACTGAATCGAAAATTTATTCACCACATTCCGAAAAACTTTATATTAATAGACAAAATATTTTTAAAGAAAAGAGAAATCAAACTCTGAATAGAAATGAGTTTGAACCGACAATGTTGGAAATGGAATTTCCAATTTAATTTTATGGATAAAAAACAAATAATAGATTTAGTACTGGTTCACCAGCCAGAAAAATTAATTCTGAAGAATTCAAAGATCCAGGTTATAACCAATTTAGAAAATGGTTTTTTGAAAGCTTTAATAAAAAAGAATTTTTTTTTAGGTGAATACCAGGGTATCCTCAGGCCACATTGGACCCAAGACTAATCTTTAATAAAAAAGAATTGATAAATTTCCAGGAAGAATTTTATGAATAATATAAAGAAAATAGTGCTTTAATTCCATTCGCTTTATGGTTTATTAATACATATGTTAAAAATTATTTTAATATAATTGAAAGAGATTATAAATTAGAAACCGGAAAAATTTATAAATGTGTTTATCCTCCACAACAAAGTTTTCATATTGAAAAGAATGGAAAAACTCATAATTTCCCGGTCTTCTTCAAATTATTAGAAAATGATACATTTCCTGTTACAAGTAAACATATTAATAACATATTTGAACACCAAAATTATACTAATCTATTTTTAAATATATTAGGAGAACAAATTTAGTCCCTACATAATAAAGTAGAAATTATTATTAAAGCCATAAATGTAATCAAAACGACAGTTATGAATTAGAAAATTTTCTTAAAGAAAAAATCGATAAATTAAGTATAAAAACCATCTGTTTTGATGGATTTAGCTTGTCTTAGTTAGTTTATTGTAATACAACTTTTGGATTCGTATGGAATAAATGCTATTTTCCTCAAAAAAAAGTATAAAAACACTTGATAAAAAATTGCAGTATGAGCTAATTGAAAATAGTGATCATAAAAAAATATTTCAAAATCAGATTAATAAAATTAATACTAGATGGGCTGATAAACCCATTCAGAGTAAATTTTTTTATAATAGACCTACTCCTATGGATGTCTTACATGAAGATTATACTGATACTATTGACATTAGTTATTCTGGAAATAAAATGTATGAGTGGAATGTTGATGGATATTACAACAAACACATTTATAATACTGTTCATAAAATGTTTTTTTTTTTTTTTGAGGATAAATTATATTTCATATCCATTCCAAGAAATAAAATGTCAAAACATGGGTAAGCGGCATATCGCCCAACAAGCCGGGCACCGAAACAGTTATCCACAAATAAACACAACGAAGGGATGAGGACCTAGCCCAAGCGGTTAAGTCCATTGGCTTCCAACGGAAGGTTGGAAGTTCGATTCCCACCGGCCCCCTATCCCTCCCTTTATTTCCCCTTTGTAATTGTGTGGCATGGGCTCCCACCACCCCTTTCCAGGCCTTCAATGGCTCCTCCAAAAAAAAAAAAAATAAAATAAACACAACGAAACAGCTCTCCTCACACAGCATAAAGATAACACCTAGCAACGTCTAGCGATGACAACAGTGCACCAGCCACATAAAGTCTTTGAAGGAAGACTTCGAAATGCAGAACCAATCCCGTCTCTATCAATATCTCAGCAGCAAAGAAACATTGTTGTGATTGCGAACAACGTCGATTACAGCATTTGACAACGTAAGACGACCGCATTCAATAGCTAGTGATACGTCCGGTTCGATATCCGAAGTGAAGGTAACAACAAAGAACTTAATTCATTGTACTATTGTTGCAAACTTTGTTTCAAAGGTACTGCTTTCTTCGATAAGGGAAAGCACTGAAACTCCTTATCAAAGCAATCCACTGACCATCCAGATAGATGTAATTCCTCAAGAATGACCATAGCCATGGGAAAGCCGCACCCCAGGATGAAACCAAGAACTTGCTTGAAGAGAACACAGCTCCCCTTTATGTAGTACCAATTCAAACCAGTGTCACCCTAAAGAATTACCTAGCTTCAGCCCTCTTGAAATTTTGGACCAGGAACCAGTCTGGGCATCCCACAGCAGCATTTGTCACAGTAAGACCTGTATGATTACTCAACAGAAGGGTTATCAAACCTCCCTCCTCTTTGCATTCCCCGCTCCCTCTTCAATAAGACCATTGATAATAACAATGACAAACAAGCTTATAAGGAATATCATCCAAGACAACATCCGACTCTTCCATGACAATCACCCTTCCATGTCCAAAACCATCCACTACATGCTTACTCTAACCAATAGCAGTAGCAGCATGTAGCAGCAAACTCCCCTCCACAAGAAGCTTCAGCAGCATCGAGGAACTACAGCAACTCCCAATGCCCAGATCCGAATGCAAGGAACCAGAAACCTCTAAAGAAATTGTATCCACCGCGCGTTTCCTCAACAATTAATGCTCATAGCCAATATATCGGGATCATTTCAAAGGGAACTCGGAATGAGACCAGTATCAAAGAATAGATAAGCGTCTGAGCAAGAAACAAACTGGAGCAGCAAGGGACGATATCAAAAAGGACCATAGTGGACTGCTAAGCTGTGAACAAAGAAGAAAAGTATCCAAACCAATAATCCAGTCGAGATAAAAAACCCCCAAGGTTGTAGCCCCGATCCTAATTTTTATGCTCAATATTTCAACCCCTCAAAGCATTTAATGAGTCCAACTCTCACAAAGCTAAAAAGACTCAAGTATCTCTACTCCTCTACTCTTTTTTTTTTTTTTTTTTAAATAAATATAAATTTTTTTTTCTTTATTTTTTTTTTCTTTTCTCTTTTTTTTTTCTTTTTTTTTTTTTTTTTCTTCTCAACCAGTGATGCTTAACTTCTACAGGAAAAAAAAGGACACCTCTAATCAAATATCCACACACCCACAATTTGACCAACATTCCATAATCATACTAAAAAGACTCTCTGCTAACCGACCACAAAACCAAGCAAAAGCCATCAAATTTCTCCCGATTGGTATAGAACAGCTCACCCCCATACACAGAGACATATGTATTTTTTAGAATGCAGCTAAGTAGGGCGAGAAGGTGGACAGCATGTGAATGAGAAAACCAGATTGGAAGCATCCACAAGCCCATTTCATAACCGATACATTAACATAAGCACATTGTAAGAGAGTTAAACCGGGTAACCTGGAGGCCGAAAGCTCGATGAACTGAACTGAGAAAAGCTGCAGCAGGCACGGCCGGGTGATAGACTGATGGCTTGGCATGTATGTTGCACTAACATATCAAACCACAGCCAGACCTCCAGACACAGACTTGGTGGCTCAGATCAACACCCCTGGGGAACAGCAAACCACAACACTCGTTCACACATTTTTTATTCTCTTTTTTTTTTACTTCTTTTTTTTTTACATTTTCTCAATTTTTTTTTCAATTTTTTTTTCCTCTTTTTTTTTTTCTTTTTTTTTTTTAAGACAAACTCAATATCGATCATCATCAGCAAACTAGCACAGTCGAGCAACACCAGGCGCCCGCAACAGACCTCAGAAACAGTCAGCAAACTTCATTATATCCCCTCAAGCCAGCACTGTCATGGCATATCAACAACCTCGGTCTGCAAGTAATGGATTAATTCAGCAGCTTACAACCAGACCTCAACCAATCCTTCTTCGTTCGCCCCTTTTTTAGCCCATTGATCAGCTATAGTATTTTGTTCCCTCAATATGTGTTGTATGCTAACGGATCCTGCATGATTAAAAATTTCCAAAATTGGCCCCATCAGACCCTTTAGCCTCCATGGTACCGCATTCGGTTCAGAAATCCACCCGACCACATTCCTGGAATCGCATTCAAAACACAACTTTTGTAACGGAAAGCCTTGGTCACGGATCAACACCTTGCACACCCGATTAATGGCTGTCAACTCTGCCTCAGTGGAGTCTGTGCGCCCAATATAGTCTGACAATATGAAAATAATTTCTCCCTGCTCGTTTCTAATAATTCCGCCAACACCCGCCGGACCCGGATTACCCAAGGACGAGCCGTCCGTATTAACTTTCCACCATCCCGGTTCCGGATGAATCCACTTCAGTCCTTGCCTAGGGATCTTGGATTTCGGTAGCAAAGGCTGAATACAACCTTCCGGGAAACTCATTTGAAGACCGCTCAGTTCAGCCCCATAGGCCATCAAAGCCGCTTTCCACCATGAACAAACCCTCCATTTGACCTCTTCGATTGCTGCTCTAATATCAATCCTTTGTCCCCGAAAGATGAGTTTATTCCGGTGCTTCCAAATAACCCAACATATGGCCACCCCTGTGCACAGCCACCAATCCATCCTGTCTGCCTTAACTGTTGCGAATGTCCACCACGCCACCAATTTACTGACCTGTCCTGGGCACGCCCCTACCACTCCAAACCAACCCATTCCTTGATGCCATAAAGACCCCGCGAGCTCACATTGGCAGAAGAGATGGTCCGCCGTTTCAATGTCTTTTTCACAGATAGCGCATTGGTTGATTGAGTTTGGAATACACCCTTTTGATGCTAGAATGTCCCTTACTGGAACAGCATTATGAATGATTCTCCACACCAGCATTTTGACCTTCTCTGGATACCTAATCCGCCACAGCTTGGCCCAAATTTTTTTCCAGTCCTCCCCGACTGTATCCCCACCCTGATTCCAGCACGATTGAGTAGAAAATTTGCCACTCGATTCCCTCATCCAAACAACCCTATCATCCGAATATCTATTTAACCCTTGGCCGTTCAAAGTGGATATGAATATGTTCCATACCTCCAATTCCCAATCGAAGAGTCGCCTTCTCAACTGAATTTTCCACTGCCAAACGAAACCCAACCACTCCCCATGTTCAGAAATCAGACCCTCTTTATTGACAGCAAGAGAATAAATTCTTGGGAATAATTCTCTCAGTGATCTTCCCTCCGGTAACCACACATCATGCCAAAGTCTCGTTTTATTGCCCTTTCCGACCTGTATTCTAAAAACTTCTCTATGGTCTATCAATCTCTTCTCTTCCCATTCCCTACAGATCCGGCCCCACATAGAGCGCCCAATCGTAGCCTTCGGCACTAAAGGGGATTTGGAGTCGTAATATTTAGCGTCAATCACATTTTTCCAAAGTGTTTGCTCTTGTCCGAAACGCCATTTCCATTTCAAGAGTAGTGCAGAGTTGAATTTTTTAGTATCCCATATACTTAGACCTCCCACCTCTTTATGCAAACACAGCTTATCCCACCCTATTGTGTGTAGCCTTCTAGCCCCATCCCATTCGTTCCAGAAGAAGCGCCTCTTCAATTGCTCCAAACGGTCTGCCACTGTTTTGGGGATCTTGAAAAGGGATAAGTAATAAGTTGGGAGACTTTGCATTACCGACTTGATGAGGCACACTCTGCCGGCTTGAGATAGCAGCCTGCCCCTCCACCCGGCCAGACGCTTTTCAATCTTTTCCAAAATAGGCTGCCATACCCTGGTGCTATTGATCCGACCCCCTATTGGGATTCCCAAAAATTTAATCGGCCACCCTCCTACCGCACATTGTAGAACTGATGCTGCCTCCCTTTCTAATTCCTTTGAGCAGTTAATCCCCACGATGCTACTTTTGCCAAAGTTGATGCGAAGGCCTGTTACTAATGACAAACACAGCAGCAGTCGTTTCACATAAATAACCTGTATTAATTCGCCACCACAAAAAATTACCGTGTCGTCCGCGTACTGAAGATGTGTAATAACCGGTCCCCCCTCGCTAGATTGAAGCCCTTCGATCAGCCCCTGTTCAGCCGCCCGATTGATTAGCCTGCTCAAAATTTCCACCACCAGTACGAACAGGTATGGGGAGAGCGGGTCCCCCTGTCTCAGTCCTTTTTGCATCTTGAAGAATTTAGTGGGAGACCCGTTAATTAATACTGCGGCTGAAGCTTTAGATATGCATTCCTTTATCCAACAAATCCATTTCTCTCCGAACCCCATCACCTCCATAACCCGGAATAGGTTTGCCCATGAGATGTTATCATAGGCTTTGGCAAGGTCCTGATAACAAAGCCGCTGCGACCCGATTTAGCAGTAGTCTGGATAACCTCGGCTGCTATCAGAGCGCCGTCAAGAATTTGTCGACCCTTTATAAATGCCATTTGAGAGCTCCCTATCAAATCTGACAACACCTCTCGAAGTCGACAAGCCAACACCTTTGCTACGATCTTATAAATGCTGCCAACTAATGATATAGGACGGAACTCATGGAACTCCATCGGGCATGGCACCTTTGGTATTAATACAATGAACGATCCTCCTGCATCCTTAGGTAATAGACAGTGGTCCTCAAGATTTTTAAAAACCTGCAAAACATCACCTTTAACTTTCCCCCAATATTTCTTGAAGAAGCCTAGATTAAACCCATCCGGGCCCGGGGCCTTATTTCCGTCGCATCTCCAGATCGCCTCCCTGATTTCTTCTTCAGAGAAAGCCCTCTCCAACCATTGTTTTCTACACTCATCCAGACTGGACAGGCCAATATTGTCTGCGTGGAAAACCTCCTCCATTTGTTTAGAGAAGGCCGATTTGAAGTATTCGAAGGCCATCCCCTTAATCTCTCTCGGATCCTCCACCAACACTCCGTTTCTCTTAATTACCCCAATATGATTTCTCCTTCTATTTAAAGCAGTAGCAACATGGAAGAACTTAGTGTTCCGGTCGCCTTCTTTAAGCCAGCTTAATCTGGATTTTTGAAGCCACCGGCGTTCTTCATCCAAGTATAACCTGTTCATCTCGGATTTCTTAGCACTCCACGCCACTCTATGTTCTTCAGCAGTTGAGTCACCCTGAAGCTCTTCCTCTAGTTCTTTGAGTTCAGCAGTAAGTTGAAATATTCTCTTTTCCAAGCAGTCTGCTCCGTAACCATCCCATGCTCTTAGTTTATCCTTCAACAACCGAAGTTTCCCCATAATGCCAACCTGCCTACTGCCAAAATCTGCCCCCTCCGAATCCCTCCAGACATTACCAACAATATCATTAAATCCCCGATCCTCCATCCAATAGTTGTATAGTCTAAACGGCTTTGGACCCTAGGACCGCACCCCACTTTCTAGAATCACCGGATAGTGATCCGACAAAACATAATCCCCCCGTCTTTGAACCAAATCCCCCCTGACATTGAATACCCCCGGCGATAATAGAAATCGATCCAATCGGCTGCAAGCCCTCCCTCCCCTCCCGTACCAAGTATACTGCCCACCAGTCATAGGCAAGTCCACGAGACCTAAGTGGCTAATGAAATCTTTAAACTCTCTATTCGACCCCTCATCAACACTCACCCCTATCCTTTCGCCCTCTTCCAGAACGGCATTAAAATCGCCTGTAAAGCACCACATACCCCCATTACCAATATCACATCTATTCCTCAAGTATTGCCAGAACTCATCTCTATCACTTCTCAGATTCGGAGCATGCACGTTAACTAAATTCAACTCCCCATCTAGTCCCTTGATACTTCCTTTAACCCACACAAAATGATGACCCCTTTCAACTAACCCGAAAGACGCTATACTACTGTCCCAGACTACAAATAACCCACCCGCACTCCCAATAGCCGGCTGAAATACAAAACCACAGTCATTAGACCCCCAAATCCGATCAACCAGCCTTTTGTGAATCTCCCCCATCTTTGATTCTTGACAACATAACACAGTCGGTCTCAATTTCTTGCACATCCGCGACACCGCCCTCTTCCTTGCACCACCATTTAGACCCCGTAAATTGCAAGTTATGATCCTCATTATGCAACAAATACACCTCAATCCGACCCTCCCCTGCCACTGTACTCAAAAGCCTCCTGCTATCTCTTGGACCCTACGCACCACTTCCTCCCTATCTACTAACATTCCCAACCCCATCTCGTTTGCTAGGTTGATTATGTCTTCCACTTCCGAAAAATCGACCAACTTAACAACTCCGCCCGCCCGAAAAGTTGAGAATTGAAGCTTGGCAAATACCTCCCCTTCAGCGTCAGCCTCCACCAATTGATTGCTATTGCAAAATCGGCCCTTTGTTCCAGCCTTCTTGCCAATTTTGCGGCCCCTCCGTTTTGAGCTCACCCTTCCCTTCATAACCCTTTTCAAGGCCTCGTTTATAGCCATAACTTCAGATTCCACCCTTTTATCGATCTCAGCTGCCTCATCCTCCCCGCAACCCTGGTCATTCCTCTCGCCCTCCATACAATGGCTAGCAGTCTCGATTCCAAATTCCGCGCCGCATCCCACTTGTTTGTTAACATCTTTTATCCCCATTGAGTTCTCGTCCTGTGGCATCTCACCAATACCCTCACCGTCCTGAACAATCGAATTGGCAATCAGACTTCCACCGATATCTACTGGGCAAGCCTCAACCGAATTAGATCTTATAGAAGGCAACTTCTCCAACTCCGACTTCTTCCAATCGACTGACTCCGACTGACGCCCTTCCTCATTGCTGCTATCGCCAAACTTGACCATGCTGCAGGGATTCTGTGGACTATTGGAATTAATCACGTTATTAGGCCCACCATAAATATTCTTAGATGCCCATTGTCCTCTCGGCCCATGTACATGAGGCCCATACTGCACTTCTAAATTCTCATCCAATACCACCTCAACATTTATCCCCAGCTCATGTCCATCCACCCCATCACTATTGGGCCCATCCTTTAAGCCTTCCAATATACCCAACTCCGACACCCCTATCTTTTTTAAACCCATCCCTCCAGGCCCGTTTTCATTAAATACAAACGACCCCTCCTGCCCAGTCTCATTCCCCCCCAGCTGTTATTCTTCTCGGGACCATCCCCAATGCACACTTTACCACCCTCATCATTCCCCCTGGACTCCCCCGCCACCTGTTTTGTATTTTCCATCTCCCCATGCATGGCCTCCTTCAACTGCAACTGTTGCTCTTCCCAAGTCTTCATGGTCCTGGGCTTCCTGAGACCATTCCCAGCTGCACCCCCATCGGAGCATGTTTTCGGCTCGCCAGTCCCTGACTCCGGTATCCTGTCTTCCGCATCTTCTACCTCCCTGACCGCCTCTTCACACCAATTTGCCACCACTCGAATGGACAGAACTGCTGCACCAACCCTAACATTCATGATTGAAGGAATGGAGGACAGATCGTTTGTGGCTACCAACGTTCTAGCGCGATCCATTCTCTTTCGGTCCAGCGTATCCCTTTCAATATTTATTATCTTCCCCCATCCCTGCACTATTTTGTAGAAAGTTTCTTTACACCATGTAGAAAAAGGTAGGCCAAAGATATAAACCCACACAAGATGTCTTCTAACAATGACGCCCTCCGTCCACTCTCTTTTCCACTCCACGAACTGGACATCACTTCTATCTTTGAGGAATTTATCCCTATCCGCTGCGTTCTGATACTCAACCACCAGCATATGTCCGCCTCCGTAAGCAACCTCGCCATTTTTATGTTCTCCCCCATAAAACCATTCTTGAAAAGGAGATAGCGCCTCCAGATTCCTCAGTTCAACTATGGCTGAGTTATGCAGTCTAGCCTTGCACATTTCATCTACATGCAACCTGACGTCCGCTCTCTTGAAAGTCGAGGAAACACCCTCCCTCTGATTCCCATAATTCTTGAGAACATCAGCGAACGAACGTTCATCCCTCCAAGCTGAGGACGCTATGCCCACCTTTTGAACCGCATCTTCTCTTCTCGAATGAGCATTATTTCTACCCGAAGGCCTCCAGACATCAACCGAGCGACTCTTGCTAGGAAATGCCCAGTTTACCCGCAGAGGTTTCCCTCTCCAAACACGCCCATTCCATCTCCTTATTACTTCCACCGCTTCCTGCTTCCTGTTAAACTGAAAGAACCCATATTTAGACCCATTCTTAGGCCACCCTTTTTTCGGGAAAAACCAGTCCCGAACCCTTTCTGTTCTGTCAACTGCATGAAGCAAATCAATATTTGCAGTATCGACAGAGATGTTCCCAACAAACACACCAAACAACTCCCTAAGATGATGAATTCTGCCACCCCCAGTTCTATTCCGCTCAGAAAACCCTAAGGACGTTTTTAGAGATCCACTCCGATCACTAGAAAAATGTCCACCGCCCCTCTCGACAGCCCCTTGGTTTCTACCATCTCCTCCTGCGCACCTCTCGAACGTCCTCCTTTCTTGGTCGCCATGAGGAAATCTGACCCGACCATCCGGAATCCTAGCAGGAGCTCTCTCACCTCTCTCTACCATCTCTCTATCAATCAAGGAAAATTCTTAATGTTAATGTATTCTACTATTGTAAAAATAGTAACAATCCTAATAGGACAATTGCAGCAATGATTGTTGCTGGTTTTACTGGACAACTTAAAGGTTGGTGGGATTATTTTCTATCCCAACAAGGTAGAGATGATATCCTTCATACAGTAAAACAAGAAAATGGAAACCTAGTGGGAAATGCAGTGTATACACTTGCTGTTAATATAATAGAACATTTTACGGGTAGATTTAGTGATAATAGTGATTCTATAAGAACTTTATTACAAAACCTAAGATGCAAAACACTCTATGAATTTAGATGGTATAAAGATACCTTCTTAAGCAGAGTTATGGAATTACCAGAATGTGCTTGTATTGTAACACCCCGAGTAATTAAATTATAAATTAATTTAATTAATTGCAATTAAAGTTTCCTAACTTTAATTTATTCATTGGACTAGGCTTGAGAAATGCCATCAAGAGGCCCATGACAAATGGAAGAAAGAATACAAGTTGGGCCATTGTTATTAGCAATAGTAGAAGAGTGTAGTCAAATAAGTGAGTTCAACCCATTGGGCCTAACCGGGCCGGCCCAGTCATTACTAAGCCCGGTCCATTAGTCATTATATGAAAGAGTTAGTCAAACTTGGTCTTCATTCTCTCCAATCTCACTCTCACCGATCGGCCATGGAGGAAATGAAGAGAGAAAAATTCCTCTCTTGAAGAAAGGATTGAATTGGAGAAAATTGGAGAAAATTGGAGTAGAGCTTGGTCTTGCATGTGGTAAGTAACTAAAAATTTCTACTTTCTTCAAGAGTTAGTCAAGAATGTGGGTTTCTTGAAGTGAAATGGGTTACCGTTGTGGGAAGATGAGAGATTATATAATAAATAAATAAACATGAATATTAATTAATAAAACAATGATCTCATTAATTAGTCATTAGACTAGCTAGATTCATATCTGGGCAGAATTGTGAAATGGAGTATGAGTACTAAATATTAGATAATACGGTTAATTAATTGCATATGAAGTATAACATTATATAAAAGTTTTTACCATTATTTAATTAATATTAATTAAAATATATTATATATATTAACAATGTAAATAGAATATATTAAACAAATTTCAAAGATTATTATTTGTTAAATATTATTCTTCTAATAAAGTTGCTCCGCCAAAAAAATGAACAAATTTGAGTTTAGGTTAAATTTTTTTTGAGGAGAACGAATTTTATTCCCGGGCAAAATCAAAACAGTTCCAGCAACAAAGAAAGAAAAGGGGCATATCTCCACCATACCCAAGAGACTACAGACAGCTACTTACAAATGTTACCGCACAAGATAATCAAAATGGCATGACCAATATGGGATCAAACATAAATCCAAGCTAGAGAAAAGCCAGCAAGATCTTGTTACAGCACCATGACGGCCTCCGCATCGTGATCCGAAGCATTTAACCAATCCGCAACAGCCACTTGAGCCAGCGCTTCACAGCAGCACAAGTGAAGCCACAAATTGAAGTTCAAAGGCGTATATATCAGGCGCACTCCATATCATAAAGCTACCACATATCCATCTCTTCTTCCAAGAATAAATATCAAACCACGGCAACAATACTACATCTATGCCCTCAATTGTCGAATCACCATGAAACACATAGATTTACTTCAATAACATGTTTCCCCTGCATATAGTATTCAATCCGGTATACCAACTAAAAGGGACAACAGAGGTAAAATGGCACCAAAGCAGGGATAGGACATACATGGGAAGGCAAGAAGGGAATTGAAACGAAAATCGTCTACGAATACCACACAACAGACCCGACCCATGTTGCAACTATGAGAAACGCAATGCAATGAGAGTCACATTCCTTGCACAAGGCATTTATTGACCAATCAAATATCCAGGAACTGTCGCAACCTCCCCCCAGAGACTATACTTATGAATCGCCCCAGTAGATCTATCTCTTCTTAATTATTTTCTGGCTATCTTGGTACAACTTTTTTTTTTCACTTTTTTTCTTTTCTTTTTTTTTTTTTCAAAGCTCCGATTGCTTTCTATATTTATTTTATTTTTAATTTTTTTAGCCAATTGGCTCTATTATGAGAAGCCAGCAACATTCGCAAAGGTCAAACTCTTATGCCGCACCTCGCAAAACTGAATCACCTCGCAAAACTGAATGCTCTCAACTACAATGGAGGGGGTTAACCAACTGCTCTAACAGACTAAAATCCTCTTCGCCCTTCTGGAGCCCCCTCCAACAGACTAAAAATCCGCTTCCTAGTTGCAACATAAGACAGGCTATCATGTGAAAATTCATAGACAATCGGTGGAGCTGTCATGAGTGTCAATAAAGGACAGTGGGCAAGATATAGTAATGGAACAGTGGGCAGTAATTGAAAATAAGAATAGAGGATCCTAAATATGCCAACTGGGGAGGAGGAATGGTTTAAGGCAATAAAGGCCAATGGAGATATTCTATTGTCCTTATCAACATCGACACACCGGACTGAATAATCGCAGGCTCGATATGTATATTGAAGCAAAATCTATAATTTCAAAGAATGATACCATATGATCATGAATCCAATGCACTTACGCTCAGACCACACCAGCTTTATAAATCAGCTAGCAAGTTTCAGCCAATACCAGGAAAGATCGATTCATAGCTGTCCATGGGAACTGCGCTTGCCATATGATACTCAGGAAATTCGATGCATCTTGCCATAACCACTTCATATGAATAGATAATCATTGCTTCCATTTGCCTCACTGAATACTCCTTAGGCTAAGCAAAAAGTACCCCGCCTTGTAGTATGACTTCGCACCTGAAACACAAAGAAAACAAAAAGAGAAATAGTGAACAGTATCCGCCATTCCAGGGAGCACACCTCAGAGAACCAACCACAGGGACACCTCCACATAGAAACCTCGGAAGACCACCCTTTGCTCCACCATTGCGAGTAAAAACCAACAAATTGATTATGAACAATCCACAGCAAAGTGTGACCAGACTAATCAAACCAAATGCGCACCATTGTCTGCTTCATCAATCACTTAAAGCAGGTACCATTCTACCATCGCCCGGGTGCCCTATGTTAGTACCATTCTTCTGTTTGGGTTTCCCCGGATGCTCCTGACTTCGCCCAATGATCCGCTAGCGAGTTCCGTTCTCTCAATATATGTTGAAATCTTACATCGCCCGCAAACCTTAAAATCGCCACAATAGGCCCAATATATTTTCGAAATCGCCAAGGGATCTTGCTTGGATCTGTCAACCATTTCAAAACATTGCTCGAGTCGCATTCAAATACAATCTTTGGGAGAGGGAAACCTTGGTCCCCAATAAGCGCACTACACACCCTACTTATAGCATGAATTTCAGCCTCTGAAGAGTCAGCTACCCTAATTGAATCTGCCAAAATAAAAATAGCATTGCCTGTTTCGTCGCGAATCACCCCTCCAATCCCGGCCGGGCCCGGGTTTCCAAGAGACTAACCGTCTGTGTTAATCTTCCAATACCCTTTTTCAGGGTGCAACCAAACTAGCCCCTGTCGTGGCATTCTTGAAGTCGCACTTCTTGCATGAGCCAATAGATGAGGGGGCTGATTCTCCATAATGCAGGGCCTGGAGTCATTATCCATCCTAGCCGCCTGCCACCATAACCTCACCCTCCATTTAATCTCCTCCATGACCACCCCCTTGTCGAAAGGGAGCCCTTTAAACACTACTGCGTTCCTAATTTTCCAGATGGTCCACACAATTACCACACCAGTAATCAACTTCACAATGCAGCCACCAATCAAGTAGATTTACTACACTCCCTGGAATTGCCCATGCAACTTCGAACCACTCCGCGCCCTGATACCACAATGTCCTTGCTAACTCACACCCACAGAATAGATGATCGTAAGATTCTATACCTGTACCACAGCACAGGCATTGAGCACTTGCGTTCGGGATGCATCCCCTTTGGCTTAACAGCTCCTTGACTGGCAAAGCACCTTGAAAAATTTTCCATACAAGCAACTTCGCCTTCATTGGTACTTTCATCTTCCACAACACTCGCCATCTACTCCTAGCAGCAGCCGCTACTGCATCTGTACCATAACCCAGGCATGATCGAACCGTAAAGCCTCCATTCCCTTCCCGAGCCCACACTACCCGATCCTCAACGTATCTATTCAATTTCTCTCTACTCAAAAGCCTCAAAAACTCTTCCCAGACATCCTTTTCCCAATCAAATAGTTCCCTCCTCAATAAATTGCGGATTATTAATTGGATTGTAAATATTTTGCAAATAAACAAGATTCTAAAATTATACTTTGACCCATCACAAATAGTTTTTTATTTAAAAATACAGTAATTGACTAAAAGTTAAAAAAATATATATTTATCTAATGGGACCAAAAATTAAAAAAGAATTCAAAGCGAAACAAATGAAAATAAAGAAATGGACAAGATCAATAAAATTACAAAAAAATGTATAAAGAGAGGTCGTAACCACCGGATAAAAATTTAACCCAACTATAAATAAAGTTTGATGTTTGAACACTTTTTAAAGGGAAAAAACACCCATTTAGTCCCATAAGTTTTTTTAATTTCCAAAACAGTCCCACAAATATTTAGTTAGACGAATCCGTCCCATAACTACCCTAATCTTAGCCGAACTTGTCCAAGAATCGGTTTTTTTGCTAATCATTGACGAACCCGTCCCATAACTTCCCTAATGTAGGGATGAGTTCGGCGATGATTAGGATAGTTATGGGACGGGTTCAGGGATGATTAGCGAAAAAACCGGGTTCATGGACGGGTTCGGCTAAGATTAGGGTAGTTATGCGACGGATTCGTCTAATTAGATATTTGTGGGACTGTTTAGGAAATTTTTTAAAATTATTGGACGATATGAGTTTTTTTTCCCTTTTTAAAGTTTGAAGTAGGAGAATCACATTAAATTTTTTTCACAAAATCAAAATTTTTTTAGTGCTCTATATATAGATATGGCATAGCCAATATGCTAAAATAATATAAAAAATGCAAAAAAAATAATTATTATAATTAAGACAAAAGTATTCAGAATGAATAAAGTGTAATTTATTTCAGTTAAATATATGTGAGACATAATATAACAATAAATTTGAATCTTAAATAATACAAAAATGATCTCATTAGAATAGCTAGTTTCCTGGAGAGTATTGTGAAAATAAAAATAAAAATAAAAAATAAATAACGATACCAACATATTAACTATTTAGGCATGCTTTTCAAAGTGCAAACTAGGACCAAACTGAGTTAACAAAATACGTCTGCTAATGAAATAAAACACGACTTACTTCCTGTTTCATGTGTTACATGCGCGAAGAATGCAGCAATCTCCTGCTTGATATCATCAACCGAACCCTGAGTGCCGAAATTCGGGAGCAAGCTGCCGGCCGTAAGAAAAGCCGACCTGTTGTAGAATCCTTTTCCAGGGCACCATGACGGGGCCTGGTTGATAATTCCATTAAAAAAGGCATCCGTCAAAATGACAGAGATTCCAACTCCAGTACTACCACCTATGGGAGGTGAAGGTGAAGAATAGCACGGTCCGCCCTTGCAACCCGCACCACAATAAGCATTACCAGTGCCACAATAGCCCCATTGGTTGCAGCATGAGCCAGGTTCGCAACCGCAGGGATTGGTGGAAGGTGAAGAATAGCACGGTCCCCTCCTACAACCCGCGCCACAATATGCATTACCTATGCCGCAATAGCCCCATTGGCTGCAGCACAAGCCGGGTCCGCAATTACAACTGCTTGAAGGTGGAGAATAGCAGGGTCCGGACTTGCAACCCGTATCGCAATAGCCCCATTGGTTGCAGCATAAGCCTGGTCCGCAACCGTAGTTCTGGCTAAGAACCCATTGTTAAATATCAATGCAAATTATAAGTATTAGAATATTCTAAAGAAGAAAGTAATAGAATTATTTAAAATGCATTAGAATACTCTAGAATTAGTATTAATATTAATTTTCTAAAAATATCAAGATTTATTTAGAATAATCTAGAAACCTTTGCCACCCTATAAATAGGGGTGAGCCCCTTCATTTGTGGAGTGTGGAGAAGAGTTGAGTGGTGAAGAGTTCTGCAGAGAGTTAAGTAAAGGTGTGAGTTGTGAGTGGTGAGTTCTCGTGCAATTGTGTTTTGTATTTATAAAAGTGTTGTCTTTGTTTAAGTGTCTCAGTTAAGTCTTGGTTTGTTAAGTTCTTGGCGCACTTGCATTAGTTATATGGTCGGCCCTGCCGCCTAACTAATATATGGTCGGTTATACCGCCTAATGATATATGGTCGGCCCTGCCGCCTAAATATCCTTGTGCACTAAGAATTTTAGTTAAAAGCTAACCAACATTAAAGTGTTGGTGTTGTGTGAGTTAATTGTCATAGGTCCTCTATAGTGTGTGTGTTTGTGTTTCGTAGTAGCCTTTCCCAACCGTTGGTATCAGAGCTTATTTCCCAACACCCATTTTCCGGATGCCAAAACTATGGCCAGGAGAGTGTAGATTGTGACAAGTGATTTAGTCATTTTGAGTTTGTGTGGAGGTCTAAGCCCAGAATGATGATGGGTATTTATAGGAAAACGAGTATTGCAGCAATTTAGCACAGGTTGGTTAAGGGATAACGACTTTTGAGAATATAGATTTCAAATGAGCAATAAAATCTCAACTGAAACAATTTAGCAATAGATTTCAATATGAATTATTGATGTGTTTTTTGATCTAATGGTTCATATTAATTGAAATGTTAGTTTGTAATTTTGTTAATCAAATTAGCAGCACTCCGTATTCATTACACGCATTGTAGAACCATTTTTATCTTTAAATAATATAATTTGTATCTATAAATTGGGAAAAATTATATCTAAAAACTGCGGCCTAAATTTTGAAATTTTCCAATTTTTTTATATAATAGCGTTAGATCACAAGTGGAGTAATTTGTAGATCTAATAAAGTTAAAGATATTATATTGAAATAAATTCGATCTAACGTTTTGAAATTATATAGATAGAACCTATCTACATAATAACGTTAGATCAAAAGTTGAGTAATTTGTAGCACTCCACTATTATTTTTTATATTTT
Organism: Hygrophila difformis; assembly: GCA_030278955.1. Taxonomy (NCBI): domain Eukaryota; kingdom Viridiplantae; phylum Streptophyta; class Magnoliopsida; order Lamiales; family Acanthaceae; genus Hygrophila; species Hygrophila difformis. The sequence goes on along the minus strand of JAOANR010000015.1, from coordinate 13,790,056 downwards.
GTAAATATATTACTCCCTCCGTCCCACTTAACTTGTCTTGTTTCATTTCTGCACACAATCCAATGCACATTTTCAATCGTTAATATCTCAAAATATATATAACAAAAAATTATATAAAATATATATTATAAAACTACATGATTTTACAATTCTAATAAAACTCAACTCGACTTTTTTTTCAAATATATACTTGCAATAACGTTGAGTCAAAGTTAAAAAATGAACAGTGCCAAAAAGTCAAACATGACAAGTATACTGGGACGGAGGGAGTATTAAAATTGTATGTTATAAATTCTTTAACTTTATATATAATATTTTTTAATAAATTTTATTATAATCTATATCTATATAACAAATTTTAAATTAAGGGTGTATTCGATTGAGAATTTATAAGATTTTTACGGACTTTAAAAAGTTGATGGATTTTGAAAAGTCCAAAGACTCCACATAGAGTTGACTGATTTATATAGAATCCATGAAGAGTCTGATTGATTTTAGAGAAATTTCGTTTAGTTATATTTTTTTTTATGGTAATCCATTAAAATTTATAAAGAATTAAAACAATTCATAGACTGTTGAATACCTCTAGATTTTTAAAGACTTTTAAAAATCTGTATTGAATACCTCTGGATTTTTAAAGACATTTTAAAATATAAATTGAATACACCCCAACTTTAAAAATCCAAAAAATTCCAACATAGTCTTGATTGAATACACCCAACTAAATTTAATCTATTTTAAATCTTTATAAAAAAATGTTTTTACCCCATAATTATCAACTAAAACATCACATTAACTACTTACTTTACTTTTTCTCAATTCAAATAAACATCACATTAACTAATTAATCCACTTCAACACAATAACTCATTATATCTAAAATATCGTGCCCAAAAATTTTGGGACAGAGGGAGTAAATATCATTCTAATATTATTAAATAAATACTATTCTAATTTTATTAAAAGTTGAACCTAAAAGATTAACAAAGATCAATATAATAAGTTAAATAGTATAGTTAAAAATATATTGTTTTTGATATACTTACATATATAATTTAAAACTATATACTATTTAGAGAAAGGAACCGCCAGGCTGACGAATGGGCTCGAAAAGGTGCAGCTGGTGCTGATCTAGTCGAGACTTGGATCTGATCTAGCTTCGGTGCGGTTGTCCAAATTATGTAAGTTGTCCGTGTAGAGGCAAAGGGAGTTTTGATCGGACTGTGTCTAGAGTGATTTGCTATTTGCTATGTGAAGAATGTGGTGGCTACCAAGGGAAAAAAGGGACAGCTTCAAGCAGATGCAACACTTGGGAACATATGCTGCTATATTTTTAGGTGGTGTGCCTCTCGGTGGAATGGAAGATGAAGTAGGTCATTGAATAATTGTTACCTTTGGTTTTTGTGTTCTGGGTGTTAGGTGTCTAGGTGGTTTGATTTCCTTGTACTGATGGATCTGTGATGGTTAAGGATCTAAGGTGCTCGGTGCCTTAATTGTTATGTTGCAGTGCTATATCCCAATACTTTGGGTATCTTATGGAATAAAATTATTTTTCCTCAAAAAAAAAAAAAAACTATATACTCCTAAACATAATCCTAAATTTTATATTTTTAAGTTTATCAAAAGGAGCAAATGTATCAGTCAATTTTACGTGTCGTGTGTTGATCTATTGCCAAGAAAAATGTAAAGACTCAAAAGGTTAATTATATAATTGTCCAATAGAGTTACGTTCTTCTTTGCGTTGAAGGATGCATAGCATTAAAAATATGTATTATACTTATAATGATGTGCATGTATTGAACATATATATATTACCAAGAAAAAGAGGAAGTCCAATGAATGATCATTCTATGATAGTTAAACAGATTGCTAATGTGATTTAAAATATAAGCATAAAAGAATTGGTTACTGCTTTACAGAAATAACTGATTATATTAATTAGGGCAATGATCAACAAAATTATTATCCAATAATTTTGTATTCAATGATTAATAACATATTTTTGGATTCATTCTCCAATATTAAATCATTATTCAAATTTAAGAGAAATGACGAATATAATAAATTATAGTTTGAATTTACTCAATAAAACAAATATGATCGGGGAATAATTGTAAGCATTAATCATTTACGGGACAATTACAGTATATTATGAAATAAATAAATAAAAATCATAGCATGTTATTATCATTGGATGTCAATGTGACAATATAATAATTTCCTACATAATTACATCCATATAAGTAGTTTTTATATTACAATATTGGTATAATGGTTAACAGAGCAGTATGATTAGATGCATCCCTTTATATGACGAAATCAAATGCACGCCTTTGTGATTCTTTTGAAGGAGGAAAAATTTACTCTATAAAAAATTTCCTCATCAAATCATATGTCAAGAAATTTCTTAAGTGCACAAAGTTTGACAACTAAGAATATTGATGACAAATTATGAAGCAGCGCCAATTGAAGATGACCAAACTATGGTAAAGATAAATATGCAATACTGAATTCAATTTTTGGACTTACGTTATATCCAAGAATTAATTGCAGCCCGACAACAACAATCTGATTGACTGATTGGTGTATGAGCCAATATTTTTATTATTATGAGAATTATATTTTTATTTAGCATTAAATTTAAAATACATACTAAGAATAACTTAAACTATTATAGTAAACACTAATTCCTATAATCACTACAATTTTTTTCATGACATCCATTTATAAGATTTAATGAATGAAAGATGACAAAAAAGTTTAAATAATGTATGATAAATTATTAAACTTTTCTTTTGCTTAACAACCTATACGTGCTAGATGGTGGGAACCTATAGCACACAAATTACAAATACGAAAAGGGTGGGATAGCCGGATAAGGTCAAGTGGGGAATCGGACCCCCTCCCAAAGAGAGTTCGGGGACTTGACCACTAGGCCAAGCCCCAATCCTCTAAATCCCCTAAACAATCTTAGATATAGTCTGCTTTGTGTATGCAGAACTATACTTTGGGAGAGACAAGACTTAAATACCCATCAGATACTCAAGGGATTAGTCTTAGGCCCAATGTAGTCTTAAGATACCTGGTATGTAACACCCCGGTTTTTGGTCACCCAGGTCGGGATGTCACCGCCACATCCCCTAGTAAGACACGGTTTCTCCGAGCTTACTAAAGAGATGCAAGGCTAGGTATTGCAGGATTTAAAACATTTAAAGCATTCAAAATAGCCCATACAATATAATTCGAAAAGAATAATAACATAGCGCAGCGGAAATATTTAGTTTAGTACAGTATCGCAGCGGAAATTATAAAAAGGGCCGACATGGCCAAAACACGGGTTAAACAGGCCCGTTCATAATATAGTCTAAGTACGAAATTCAAAAGCAAAATAACAATCCCCAAAATCCCATGCATGATTCGTGCTCATACAGGCTCATTCCACATATTCTGTAAAGAAAGGAATAAAAATGGTTTTGGTCAGCAAAATCGCTGAGTAAGTTAACACATGCATGACTGTAGGGTTTAAAAGCCATAAGTTTAATAATTTAACAAAAGCATGATAATAACATAATGTTTAGTTTCATCTAATCCATATCCAATAGCATAATTTATCTCAGGCTCCATTTAACAACACATACCACATGGTTCAAAATAATAGCCATAATTAAAATAAAGCATTTAAATAATTTAATTTGACAACAATATCATTTAATCTAGTTTAATTTAATCTAGAATCCCCATTACATTCCCGATTTGGTATTTCAAAGTTTCACGATAAAAATCGCGATGTCAACAAGTTTAGCCGGTAGCCCGGCGGCCGCAGCCGTATCAGCCATACCCAGTACCACTCCGGAGCCTCGGGAAACCCATACGGATATTCACGAGAGTGTAGGCTCTATATTTCGCCGTTTTGGCAATATCACATTTCAAGTATAGCGCGCGGGGTCACCATCGTCCATTACGGCACGAAGTGAATCGTTAGGGGGCACCCTGCAGAGCACTCACCCCTAATTTTAATTTATCAAGTTTGTAAGGGGATTTAGTTTTTAAAATCTGCCTTCCATTGTATTAATTTAGAAACAATATCTCAATTCGTTTCAACCCTAAAGGTTAAATCCATGTTTCAACAAGATTTCAAGATTTCGTTCGGTAAATCACAGTTTGCTCCAAAATTCGTCTAAAATCAGATTTAATTCCAAAAAATCCAAAATTTCAAATCTGACTCGGAGACATCAAGATCTACAACTTTCGTGTTTTAACTTTTTCAATCCGAGATACCTAAGTAGGTCAAAATCGCCAATTTTCGCGTAACAAGAAATCTGTCCGAGTTTAACATGTCACAGTTTAAAGATTTCAAATTCTAACATATCAATTCAACTCCAAACTTAATGAAATTTGACAGGGATCATCTTAAGACATTTATCTACAACTTTCATGTTTGGCCAAAGATCTAAAACAGCCTAGATCCTATGTCAAAAACGTGATCAAGATCATTCCTAAGTTCTGTCCAAGATTTCGAGATCTAGAATCAAACAGTTCGGTTTCAACGGGTTTTCACATATCACATCAACTCCAAAAATTCTCAAATTTTTACATTAGCTAGGTCTAAGTCTTAGGAACGTTTTTCGTGTTTTAAGTTTTTCTGTTTGAGTTCGTTTCAAGGGTCGGAAAAATTCACCAAATCTGTTGCGTCGGTAGAAAAACGAAAGTGGACAGATTTATGGTTCTTGTTGAATCTTTTAGGTTTCGAATGTTTTAAAATCTCCCAAAACCATGTAAGGTTAACTTACAGTGTCTATGAACGTCGGGAATGTCCAATTCAGAGGCGTGGCTTCCAGATCACCGTTTCTCCTCTCCGTTCGTCGGGTTCTACGATCTAGATTCGATACGGGGGTGTAGAAAGAAAAAGGAGATGATTAGGATTCGTTTTCGAATCGTTTATGGAATAAAGATTGGACCGAGACTTACCACGACTATGGAGATCTGTAGAGAAACTCGTCCAACAGCGTTCGTCTTGGTTTCGTGCCTCCGGCGACTCCGGATTTAGGGTTTCGAACGTATAGAATGTTGTAGGGTTTTGTAAACTTGTTCGGGGCTCCCAAGGGGCTTATTTATAGAATTCTAAGTCCCTAGGGCGTCCACCACCGACCTAAAAGTCTGGAGTCGAGAGATGTTCAACCGAAAGTCGAAAAATCCGCGTTCGGGCGAGAGATTCACGCAACAAACGAATCTGTGGGGTGGCGCGGTCGTGGCGCGCTGAAGCCACTTCACCGCGCGGCCACCGCGCCGACTTCGCCTGGACTTCGGTCCGGGCGGGTCGTGCGATCCGTCGTGCTTTTCCGCCTCTCTTTCGGGTTTCTATCCCTCTATGCTCCCGAATTCCGATTTCCGGGGTATATTCGGGTTCTTACTTTCTCTCTAATTTTATTCTCAGTCTAATTGGATGTTTTGGACTCGAATACTCGAGTTCATTAGTGTCGGGTTTTGGTGTTCCATTTATCCATCCATTTGTTTAATTAAATTCCTTTAATTCCTTTTTAAGTAAAAATCTCATTTCTCATTTTCTTATCTTTATTTATTTATTTATTTGCTGGATTTATCTATTTATTTATGGTATTTATTTTATTTATTATTTATTTATTTAATTACTGTTTTATTTTATGTTGGAAAATTCTCGGGTATTACAGTCTACCCTCCTTAAGAATCAACTTCGTCCTCGAAGTTGTGTTTCGGCTTTTCTCGTCTCGTGCTAAGGTCTTGTGTTTGTTTTATTATGTTGTGACTGAACTTAGAATTAAAACTTCTAAGCTGCCTACGTACCCGGTAAAGGGATCAAGCCATAACGTAGTTCAAAAGTTTACAAAATTGCACGAAAAATTAGGGGGTATGACATCCTCTCCCCCTTAAGATTGCAGTTATGTCCCCATAACTGTGTCGGTATCGGTTTGGAACAATGTAGGGTATCGTTCCCTCATATCGGATTCTACTTCCCAAGTTGCCGTCTCACTTTCGTGGTTTGACCAAAGAACCTTGATCATTTTGATGGTTTTGTTCCTCGTTACTCGTTCCTTAGTATCGAGAATACGCACTGGGACTTCTTCGTAAGTCAAATCTTCATCGAGCTCAATTATCTCCGGTTGAAGTACATGTGTCGGGTCCGGCACATACTTCTTTAGTTGCGAGACATGGAAGACATTATGAACTCGATCTAAGTGTGGCGGTAAAGCCAATCGGTAGGCTAGAGTTTCGACTCGTTCTAGAATTTCGTAAGGTCCTATGTATCGAGGACTTAACTTCCCTCGTTTGCCAAAGCGCATCACCCCCTTCATGGGTGATATCTTTAGCATGACCCTATCTCCCACTTGAAATTCTAGGTCTCGTCGTCTCACGTCGGCATAACTCTTTTGACGGTCTTGTGCGGCTTTCATCTTCCCTTGGATCACTTTGATTTGTTGAGCCATGTCTTCGATAAGTTGTGGTCCCACTACCACGGACTTATCGTTTCCTTCCCAGCTCAATGGGCTTCGGCACTTTCGTCCGTACAATGCCTCGAAAGGTGCCATGCCGATACTCGCATGGTAACTATTATTATAGGAAAACTCAATTAAGGGTAAATGAGATTCCCAATTTCCTTTGAATTCCAACACACATGCTCTCAGCATGTCTTCTAGTGTTTGGATTGTTCTCTCGGTTTGTCCATCCGTCATCGGGTGGAATGCGGTGCTCATTTTGATTTGAGTACCGAGGGCTTTTTGTAACTCCGTCCAGAAATGAGAGACAAATCTACTGTCTCTATCGGAAATGATATCATGTGGTACTCCATGTCGTCGTACCACATTATCAATGTAGGCTCGGGCCAATTGGTCCATAGTCCACGTGTCTTTCATTGGGATAAATATGGCTGTCTTCGTTAGCCTATCCACAATCACCCAAATCTTGTTCATGGCTTTAGGTGATCGGGGTAATCCCGAGACAAAGTCCATTGAGATGCTATCCCACTTCCAACTTGGAATCTCTAGTGGTTGCATCAATCCTAAGGGTTTATGTCGCACTGCCTTAACCTTTTGGCAGGTGAGACATCTCGCTACGAAATTTGCCACTTCCTTCTTCATTCCCGGCCACCAATAGATCTTCTTCAGATCTTTGTATAGCTTGTCACCTCCGGGATGTACGGAATATGGCGTGTTGTGCCCTTCCTCCATCAACCTTTGCTTCAACTCGGCACATTTAAGAGGTACACACCATCTACCTTTAAAACGGATGCTTCCATCCTCGTGGACAACAAATTCTATTGCCTTTCCTTCGGCAATATACCCTTTTATCTTCTCAAGTTTCGGGTCGCCCGGTTGAGCGAGTCGAATCTCGTCTAATATGGGAGTTTCTACGACCATGGCATTGACCGTTTCTCTCACTGTGCCAGGATGCACAAGTTCTAACTCCAACCTTGCCAAATCCATGTACAATGCCGGCGGAATTACCGACGAGTTTGTCACGTGTTGGGTTTTCCGGCTTAGGGCATCGGCTACCACATTCGCCTTCCCCTCGTGGTATGCTATCTCTAAATCGTAGTCCTTAATGAGTTCCAACCACCTTCGCTGTCTCAAATTCAACTCCTTCTGAGTGAATATATATTTCAAGCTCTTGTGGTCGGTGAACATTCGACACTTCCGCCCATAAAGATAATGTCTCCATATCTTTAGAGCGAAAACGACCGCTGCCAATTCCAGGTCATGTGTCGGATAATTTTCCTCGTGAGGTTTCAATTGGCGTGATGCATAGGCTACGACTCTCGAGTCTTGCATCAAAACACAACCTAAACCTTCCTTCGAAGCATCGCTATATACTTCGAAGGCACCATTCTCTGATGGTAATGTTAATACGGGTGTGGTTGTGAGTCGTTTCTTCAGCTCTTGAAACGATGTCTCACATGCTTCGGTCCACTCGTATTTTGCTCCTTTCTTAAGTAGCTGGGTCAAAGGACGTGCAATCCTTGAAAAGTCCTTCACAAATCGTCTATAATATCCGGCTAATCCAAGGAAACTCCTTATTTCCGTTGGACTTTTCGGAGTTGCCCATTCAGTTACGGCAGAAACTTTTGCCGGATCCACTGATACTCCATCAGCGGATACTATGTGTCCGAGAAATGCCACTTCTTTCAGCCAGAAGTCACATTTCGACAGCTTGCCGTATAGCTGGTTTCTTCGCAAGATTTCCAACACTTGATGTAAGTGTTTCGCATGCTCCTCCTCGCTCTTCGAGTAGATCAGGATGTCGTCGATGAACACTACGACACACCGGTCTAACAATTCTCGGAACACGTTGTTCATGAGATTCATGTGTAATACCCATGATTTTTATCGGTGTTCAAGGAATCAAATTTATTTCTTAATCCGATCAAGGTTGAAATATCTCCGAGAAGAAGAAAATAATTTATCACAATAAATTATTGCTCGGGAATGAAACGCCGATAGATTCAAAATTCAAAATGGAATGAAAGAGGGAAAGGAAGCCCGAAGACATTCCATGAATCGAGTCAAAAGAATTGGAATTAAATTCAAGAAAGAAAGAATTTTAATTCCAAGAACCCGTGAAGTCGGAAATGATTTAAATAAATAAATTAATACACAGGAGCCAAAAGACGACGAATTAGAAGCCGACGAATCCAAGAGCGACGAACTCAAAATTTCGAATACGGGATTAATTCGAAACGAGATAAATTTAAGATAAGAATTTATAATCCGAGAATGACCCGAAAAATCGAGCCCGAAAATGTAGGAGGATAGAAACCCGAAAGAGAGGAGAAAAGGCCCGACGAATCGCACGACCGGTCCGGACAGCGGTCCAGACCGGAGCCGCGCAGTCCCCGCGCGGTCCGCGCCAACACCGCGCCAACACAGCAGCAAAACGGATAGACGCGGACAAGGATGGAAACACACGATCTTGGCCCCGATTTTGCGACCCAACAATGGAAACTTACCTTAGGTTGATTAGGAAAGGTTCTTGGATGACTTAAGCACAAAAACCCTAGCCTCCAATCAGCAATACAGCCGCCCAACACTCCACCTCCACCTCAAAACTTTCAAAAACCCCAACTTGTAAGGTTCGTGAACCGTCGACGAGGAATCCGACAAGGAAGACGTGTGGAGCGAGATTCCAGGCGCCGCCGACCATCCCAAATCATCCTAGAACTCATCCAGGTAAGTTGATTCTTCTCATAACCGTTTTGGTGCCCTAAAATCGAATGGAATGCAAGTTTTAACCAACATACGAAAATCTGTCCTAAACCCCCTCCCTATGCGCAGTTTCTGAAATCCAATTTTTAGACCCTTTTCGAGCTTTCAAACGGAGAAACTTAAAACTACAAAATTGTTCCTAAGGACTTAAAGTATACTGTGTAAAAATTTCAGAAATTTTCGTCGACGTTTGGCCCGTCAAATCGAATCTGGTATATTCTGCGTTTTCGGACAAAACCCCATATGTGACAGTTTTGCGTGTTCGAATCCCTTGACGTTTTTCTAATGGATGCCATCAAAACTAAACTTTTATGTAAAAACGAAAGTTGTAGCTAACTGTATAAATAGTGTGTCCGTAAAATTTCACGCGTTTTCGTTAAGTTTTGATACTCGAAATTTCACCGAGAATATTCTGCATTTTTAAATACTTTCGAAAATCCTGACAGCTTTCATATGCGGACTTCATGTGGATTTTTCTCTCACCTTCGGTCAAAACCAATCTTTGATGTGAACATAAAAGTTGTATATATTTGTCTCAAGATTATGCCCGTAAAATTTCGTAAACTTTCGTTAACGTTTGAATCTTCAAATTGATCCGAACAGCCTGTGTTTTTGAAAAGAAAACTTGACAGATTTTTATCCGAACTTGATGCGCGGATCTGATCTGATCCGGAGTGTTTCCGGACAAAATACCTCTAATAGAACTTGTTCATTTTTGTGTCTTTTACATGCCTGTAAAATTTCATAATTTTTGGAGTTGTTTACTAGGTCGGAAACATGTTTTAAAAACAGTGCGCTGTTACCGGAAAGTGGCAGATTATACTTTTCAAGAATATCGTAAAATTTGACTTGTTTCCTTACCCGTTTTCGAGAAACCCAAAACACAAAAGGTGTTCGTTAGGGTGTCGTTGGTACACTGAGTAAATTTCATAGTAACCGCCTTAAGAATGAATTTTTGAAACCAAAAGGCGTAATCTGTGACGTGTGCGCTTACTAAACCTTGAGATTCATGGAAAACTGTCCTTGCGACACTTTCAACAATTTTGAAAACTTTATGATTTACGATCAAATTGGAAACTATGAAATCTTGATTATGTGGCTTGTGGACATAAGAGCCCAAGCGTACGGCTAGCGGACATAAGAGCCCTAGTGAAACACTAATTATGAGGCTTGTGGACATAAGAGCCCAAGCGTACGACTAGCGGACATAAGAGCCCTAGTGAAATATTGATTTGAGGCTTGTGGACATAAGAGCCCAAGCGTTCGACTAGAGGACATAAGAGCCCTAGTGAAATATCGACCATGAGGTTTGTGGACATAAGAGCCCTAGCGAATGGTGATTTGTAAGACTTGTGGACATAAGTGCCCAAGTGGGAACAAAAGTAGAAGAATGAAATATTTGCTATGCGAGAACATATAATCTATCCCATGAATTATGAAACCCTTTGACTTATAGTAAATTCCTTTTGTTAAATTTCTAAAAATTTATATACTTAGTATTTGTGTACGTCTCTTTACGTTTAGAATCATGCAGTTAAATTCTTATTATTAATGTTGACAAAATACATTTTTATATTATAAAATGTGCATGAGTAAAAAGGAGAATTTTTATAAAGTATATTTTAAAACCCATTATTGTTATGTTAAGAATTAACTTACTCAGTATTTTATATACTGATAAAATCGTTGTTTCATTTTTTTTTACAGAGTATGAAGAAATGGCATGAGCATGCACGCATATTGGGGGCTCGGGAATTAAATTAATAGTTGTGAATGTTATACCTTGTTAGACTTAAATTACCCGCTGCGTTTTAGCCATGTCGGCCCATATTTAAATTTTCCGCTGCGACTTATTTTATTTTGTGTGGATTATACTATGTAACTTTAAAATAAATCTTTTTGGGCTTGCCTTTAATTTATTTTGAAATACCTTTAGCCTTGCATCTCTCGAGCGAGCTCGAATGAACTCGTGTCTTGCTTGGGAGGTGTGGCGGTGGCATCCCGGCCTGGGTTATCAAATCCGGGGTGTTACATCATGAACATGGCCGGAGCATTTGTTAACCCGAAGGATAACACTGTGAACTCGTAATGACCATATCGTGTTCGAAACGCCGTCTTCGGAATGTCCTTCTCGGCAATCCTCAATTGATGATACCCAGATCGCAAATCGATCTTCGAGAATACTGAAGCTCCCTTCAGTTGATCAAACAGATCCTCTATTCTCGGAAGGGGGTATTTATTCTTAATGGTCACTTCGTTTAGTCCTCGGTAATCTATGCAAAGACGTAGTCCTCCGTCTTTCTTTTTGACAAACAAAACCGGTGCTCCCCAAGGGGACGTACTCGGTCTTATGTAACCTTTTCCCAATAGCTCCTCGAGTTGTTCCTTTAACTCCTTCATTTCCAGTGGTGCCATCCGGTACGGAGCTTTTGAGACAGGCTCTGTCCCCGGAATGAGATCTATGGTGAATTCAAGATCTCTCTCAGGTGGCATGCCCGGAATGTCTTCAGGGAACACGTCCGGGTATTCTCTTACCACTGGTATGCTATCAACCTTGTTCTCTTCCGCCTCAAGGTTGTGCACATAGCACGCATATAGTTCATACCCCTTACGCATCAAGTTACTTAGTTTAAGTGCACTAACGATTTTGTTACTTTTCTTAGGGGGCTGAGAGTAAAAGATAACTCTCTTTCCCCTACTTTTTGACAAGGTGATCTTTTGCTTTTGGCATTCGATCACCGCTTTATACCGGGATAGCCAATCCATCCCCAGTATGATGTCAAAGTCTCTTAAGTTAAATTCTACCAAGTTCGCGAAGAATTCTACGTTCTTTATCACTATAGGAATTCCGTTATATCGTTTAGAGCAAGACACTACTTCTCCAGAAGGCAATTGAATTCCTAAGCTAATTCTCTCGCACTTAGGCACTATTCTTGATGCAATAATTGAGCAACTAGCTCCGGAATCAAATAAAATTCTAAGGGGTGTATTCAAAACGTGAAATGTACCTGCCATCACTTCTCCTTGCGCAGGCACGTCCGCTTGGTTCACCACGTTCAGCCTCCCCATAGGGCGTCCCTGATTGCCCTGCTGATTCGCATTCGGCTGCTGATTTTGTTGCTGGTTTTGATTCTGTGGGGGCGGAGGTCGTTGGTTCTGGTTCTGGTTTTGCGGCCTATTTTGAGGGGGTCTGTACCCTTGGTTATTCCCGTTTCGACCGTTTTGGTTTTGAGGCTGTTCTTGCCCCGCGACCAAATCGTCCCTCTTCGTTATGTTCTCGAGCCTAGTTCGACATTCCCGTCGAACGTGACCCATTCGACCGCATCGGTAACAAGCGCCTTGTTGCGGGCATCCCCTTGCCAGATGTGGTCGTCCACATCGCGGGCAAGGCGGGTACCGGATCTTCTTGATTGAACCTCCTTCCCGTGTTGTTTTGTTGGGGCCTATTCGACCCTCTGCGCTGCTCGTTCCTTCCAGTGTTGTTCTCGTTTCTTGAGTCTCGGCTTCTCTTGTCCTGAGGACCCCTGCTGGACTCCCCACTCACCCTTCTTTTCAGCTGCTGCACGCGTGCTACTGCTACAGCGCGATCGTATACGGCTTGCAAATCGGGGTAGTGTACCCCCGCGATCACTTCGCGCACAGACAGGTTCAGTCCCATCTCGAACTTCTGTGCCTTCTCCGCATCAGTAGGCACTAGCCTTGGTGCGAACCTCACCAGCTCCTTGAAGCGGGTGTAGTATTCCTGCACCGTTTGGCTTCCTTGCTTCAACGACAGGAATTCTTCGTACATGGCAGCTTTGGTACTCAAGGGATAGAATCGATCCCTGAGTAGTTCCATCATCTCCATCCACGAGTAAGGCTCGTCATCTTCAGTTAGTTTGGCTTGCGTTGCTTGCCACCAGTCATCAGCTTCGCCTCCCAAGTAGTATGAAGCGACATGTACCCTCTCTCCTTCCGGACATTTGATCGCTCCCAGCAGCTTGTCAAAAGTCCGGATCCATTCCTCCAGTTTAGCTGGATCCTCCTCACCAGCATAGTGGGGTGGCTGGTAAGGATTCACCATCGCCAGGTAGTTAGGGCGAGCTTGGGGCGGAGGTACCGCCGCAGCTTGACCCTGGTTGACTTGCGCATTTCCGAGCGCAATCAACACTTCCTCTATCGTCCTAAGACGATCGCCCACATTGTTCGGTGCGGGGGCATCCCGCGCACCTTGCGGTTGTTCCATCTCAGGTTGAATTGGTTCAGTGACGTTTGGTAGTGTCTCAGTAGGAGTTTCAGTGGTGGTTTGGGGAGCGGTTTGAGTCCTTCCTCTTCCTCTGGGTGCCATTCTGGTACAAATAGGATAGTTTAGGACTGATGAATTTAGCACATAGTCTAAGCAATTTCTATGAATGTATATGTGTGTAGTAATTTAGCACGTGGTGCTTTGTTCGGATTGAGAAGCATCGTATGCTTCGGGGTTTTATTTTATTTTGTCTTGTTTTGTTTTGATTTAAAAAAAACGGGCATTTTATTTCATCAAAAGAAATTTTAGTACAAAAGTAGAAATATTTTTCTAGCAAAACAATGTCTAACAGTAGAATCTCTAGTGCCTCATGACGTCTCCCGGTGGGGTAGCAGGATCTTCCTCCGGATCTTCCTCCTCCGAACTCGGCGGTAGTAGGTCGTCAAAGATAGTGTTTAAGTCTTGCCCGTGTGCATCGATGTATTCCTTTAGTATTAAGTTTTGTGTAGTGAGGGTTTGGACTTGGCGTTCGAGTTGGTTTATGCGGTGATGATCCGCCTCTCTCAAGTTGCCCATGTGATGTAAATTGGCCTCCAACTGAGCCATACGGTACTTCATTTGCTCTAGGGTTTGGTGGGAATCGAGATGAACGCTCATCATCCTGACCATCAACTGCATCATGTCTTGACTAGCCATCTAGCGCAAGCAAGAGATCTACGTTAATATTCGCCAAGATTCTAGGTTCGAGTTTCCAAGATTCTAAGTTCAAGTTTCCAAGATTCTAAGTTCAAGTTTCGCCAAGATTCTAAGTTCAAGTTTCGCCAAGATTCTAAGTTCAAGTTTCGCCAAGATTCTAAGTTCAAGTTTCCAAGATGCTAAGTTCATAGCAGAGATGCGACATGCATATGCAAATGATAGTTCCCCCCAATAATAATTTAATGCACCATATATATATATTTTTCCCATGGGTTTTAAAAAAAAAATTTCTCCATGGAGATAATAATTTAAAATTTAAAATAATAGTCAAAATATTAATAGTAGTTTAAAAATAGTAATGGTTTAAAAATAATAGTTTAAAAATAGCCGGGCTCTGATACCAACTTGTAACACCCCGGTTTTTGGTCACCCAGGTCGGGATGTCACCGCCACATCCCCCTAGTAAGACACGGTTTCTCCGAGCTTACTAAAGAGATGCAAGGCTAGGTATTGCAGGATTTAAAACATTTAAAGCATTCAAAATAGCCCATACAATATAATTCGAAAAGAATAATAACATAGCGCAGCGGAAATATTTAGTTTAGTACAGTATCGCAGCGGAAATTATAAAAAGGGCCGACATGGCCAAAACACGGGTTAAACAGGCCCGTTCATAATATAGTCTAAGTACGAAATTCAAAAGCAAAATAACAATCCCCAAAATCCCATGCATGATTCGTGCTCATACAGGCTCATTCCACATATTCTGTAAAGAAAGGAATAAAAATGGTTTTGGTCAGCAAAATCGCTGAGTAAGTTAACACATGCATGACTGTAGGGTTTAAAAGCCATAAGTTTAATAATTTAACAAAAGCATGATAATAACATAATGTTTAGTTTCATCTAATCCATATCCAATAGCATAATTTATCTCAGGCTTCATTTAACAACACATACCACATGGTTCAAAATAATAGCCATAATTAAAATAAAGCATTTAAATAATTTAATTTGACAACAATATCATTTAATCTAGTTTAATTTAATCTAGAATCCCCATTACATTCCCGATTTGGTATTTCAAAGTTTCACGATAAAAATCGCGATGTCAACAAGTTTAGCCGGTAGCCCGGCGGCCGCAGCCGTATCAGCCATACCCAGTACCACTCCGGAGCCTCGGGAAACCCATACGGATATTCACGAGAGTGTAGGCTCTATATTTCGCCGTTATGGCAATATCACATTTCAAGTATAGCGCGCGGGGTCACCATCGTCCATTACGGCACGAAGTGAATCGTTAGGGGGCACCCTGCAGAGCACTCACCCCTAATTTTAATTTATCAAGTTTGTAAGGGGATTTAGTTTTTAAAATCTGCCTTCCATTGTATTAATTTAGAAACAATATCTCAATTCGTTTCAACCCTAAAGGTTAAATCCATGTTTCAACAAGATTTCAAGATTTCGTTCGGTAAATCACAGTTTGCTCCAAAATTCGTCTAAAATACGATTTAATTCCAAAAATTCCAAAATTTCAAATCTGACTCGGAGACATCAAGATCTACACTTTCGTGTTTTAACTTTTTCAATCCGAGATACCTAAGTAGGTCAAAATCGCCAATTTTCGCGTAACAAGAAATCTGTCCGAGTTTAACATGTCACAGTTTAAAGATTTCAAATTCTAACATATCAATTCAACTCCAAACTTAATGAAATTTGACAGGGATCATCTTAAGACATTTATCTACAACTTTCATGTTTGGCCAAAGATCTAAAACAGCCTAGATCCTATGTCAAAAACGTGATCAAGATCATTCCTAAGTTCTGCCCAAGATTTCGAGATCTAGAATCAAACAGTTCGGTTTCAACGGGTTTTCACATATCAAATCAACTCCAAAAATTCTCAAATTTTTACAGTAGCTAGGTCTAAGTCTTAGGAACGTTTTTCGTGTTTTAAGTTTTTCCGTTTGAGTTCGTTTTAAGGGTCGGAAAAATTCACCAAATCTGTTGCGTCGGTAGAAAAACGAAAGTGGACAGATTTATGGTTCTTGTTGAATCTTTTAGGTTTCGAATGTTTTAAAATCTCCCAAAACCATGTAAGGTTAACTTACAGTGTCTATGAACGTCGGGAATGTCCAATTCGGAGGCGTGGCTTCCAGATCACCGTTTCTCCTCTCCGTTCGTCGGGTTCTACGATCTAGATTCGATACGGGGGTGTAGAAAGAAAAAGGAGATGATTAGGATTCGTTTTCGAATCGTTTATGGAATAAAGATTGGACCGAGACTTACCACGACTATGGAGATCTGTAGAGAAACTCGTCCAACAGCGTTCGTCTTGGTTTCGTGCCTCCGGCGACTCCGGATTTAGGGTTTCGAACGTATAGAATGTTGTAGGGTTTTGTAAACTTGTTCGGGGCTCCCAAGGGGCTTATTTATAGAATTCTAAGTCCCTAGGGCGTCCACCACCGACCTAAAAGTCTGGAGTCGAGAGATGTTCAACCGAAAGTCGAAAAATCCGCGTTCGGGCGAGAGATTCACGCAACAAACGAATCTGTGGGGTGGCGCGGTCGTGGCGCGCTGAAGCCACTTCACCGCGCGGCCACCGCGCCGACTTCGCCTGGACTTCGGTCCGGGCGGGTCGTGCGATCCGTCGTGCTTTTCCGCCTCTCTTTCTGGTTTCTATCCCTCTATGCTCCCGAATTCCGATTTCCGGGGTATATTCGGGTTCTTACTTTCTCTCTAATTTTATTCTCAGTCTAATTGGATGTTTTGGACTCGAATACTCGAGTTCATTAGTGTCGGGTTTTGGTGTTCCATTTATCCATCCTTTTGTTTAATTAAATTCCTTTAATTCCTTTTTAAGTAAAAATCTCATTTCTCATTTTCTTATCTTTATTTATTTATTTATTTGCTGGATTTATCTATTTATTTATGGTATTTATTTTATTTATTATTTATTTATTTAATTACTGTTTTATTTTATGTTGGAAAATTCTCGGGTATTACATGGTATATGCCCCAAAAGATATATAAATAATATTCTTTAAAAACTTTAAGGATAATAGTTAAAATGGACAACATATTAGCGAGTAAAATGATCCTTTGGAACCTTATTAATTGAAAGATATTATTAGATCCAGGTTTGGATAGAATTGTGAAGATAATCGAGGTTGTGATTACGTTGTCAACATGGTTGAAAAACAACCGACTATCGGGTGCTGAAGAATAAAAGGATGGTGATGTAGCAAAGTCAAAAAAAATTATATTATCATTTTATAAACTCATATAGGTTCAACGCCCATACGCAGCGAGGAAAAAAATCTAGTTAGTAATTAATAGTAATTCGTAATATTATGGATACTGATATAAAATTTGTAAAACAAATTACTCATCTAGCGAATTAGCACAGATTGGATAAGCTTTTTTCTTTCTTTTCTTTTCTTTTTTGTGTTTCTTGAGCAAATGTAAGAAAAGTACCTCTTTCAAAAAATACTTACAACTTCACTACCCTATACTAAAATACTTACAACTTAACTACCTAACTACCAAAAATACCCCTTACTTTTCAAACCCACTACAAATAAAATAATAAACCCCCAATCAACCAATTATAACTTACAAATCAAACACCTAATAAACCATTATCTAAAAATAAAACTTTCAAGCAAACAATTAAAACTTACTCAATAAAGAAATGGATCAAGAAGTAATAAATTCATTAATATATGAATATGGAATATATTTACAAACTATGGAAGAAAGAATTGAAAATTGGAATGATATTGTTTATACTATGCTAATATTTTTAACTGAATATAATCAAAAAGTATATCCCTATTCAGAAGAAAAATGTTTTTGGGACAGAATAATTCTCCTTAGAATTGGTTCAGAAAGTGAAAACTATGATGACGACTATCCAGGAAATTTAAATAATTACGGCAAATATGATTTCTCTGATTAAGTATAAAATTGGAAACCCATACTACATCCACAAACATCACCAATTTTTATAAAAAAGCAAATAAATATTTTACCCTCAAACCAATTTGGTATCAGAGCCCAGAACGATTAATCTGGACATGAGTAACCATAATCATAATGATCATATATTAAACTATCATATGTCAAGATTAAGATTAAATACTTCAGAACAACTATACCCAGAATATATTCCAACAGCAAGATATCCTTTAGATGAAAATCAAGAAATAGATTATCCACTAAGTACGATTAATCCACTCGATACTGAAAACTATATAATAAATAGAAATGATGAATATGCACAAAATAACACCGAGAGCTTGAGGATACAAGCAAGAATTGAAAGAGCATTCCTAAACAGAATAAGAGGATTAGAACCACAAATAAGACCACTTACAGACATAAGAACCAACGATAATCGTAGATTTTTAACACCCACATTTAATCCTGATCATGAAATAAGTCAAAGAGAAATAGAAAATATGGATCAACAAATAGAAGAAAGAAAAACATACATAGATAGAAGAAGAAGAAGATTAAATAGATTGCAAAACGATGAAGAATTTGGAATAAGACTAGGAAATAGAGGGAAAAGATTACTTTGGATAGGAAACTATATAATTGAAACGGAAGAATATAATGGTAATTTAATACAATTTATATCAAAAAGAGACGAAGAACAAGAGTTAGTATCACAAGTCAAATTATCTATAATCAACAATGAAATTACAACTTACAGAATGTTTCCAGGATATATAATACACAACACCATGTTTACTAGAACACCTTCACCCGAAATTTCAGATCAAGAATCAAATTATAGTGAAGACTAATAAGATGCCAGGAATAAAGTTAGAGAACGAAACAATAGAAAGACTGACTAATAAAATTCATGAGATAGAAAGTCAACCACAAGATATAAGTACCATAATAATGAAACAAAAACTATTAAGAATAAAATTCAAGATTTCTAAAATGATAGATGAAAGAGAAGCATATATAATTGTACAAAAACACATAGATCCAGAAAAAGAAGAATCGGAGTTAATAAAAGAATGGTATTTAAATGAATTAGAAATAATAGAAATAGAAGAATTAGAAAGGGAAACTGAAATAGATGAAGTAAACGACTTCATTAGAAACATAAGAAATATTAGAAGATGAGTTATCTAGAAGATTTAGAAACAATAAAAGATGGAATTGAACTAATAAAAGAACTAATGATAAGTCTAGATACAAGACTCTACAATATCGAAAGATACATAGACAAAACAATAATTAAAACTCCACAAAAGCAAGTAGAATTAGAAAAGTCACTCCCACTACCAAAATGGGAAAAAACACCAGAACCAGGAAGTCTCGATCATAGAGTAATGATGAAAGAAATAGAAAAATTAAACAAACAAAACAAAATTAGAATCCTGATAGAAAAAGTAGAAAAATTAAAAAAGATAAACGAAGAAATAAAGGAAGATAAATTAGAAAGTAGAGAAGATAAAGAAGAAACAGAATGAATACAAGTATAGAAGACTTAATAAATGAATTAAGTAGTGATTTAGAACGACTAAATTTAGAACCAATATATACAGGAACATTTTCAGAAACAGAATTAGAAACTAATGAAAGCGATTTGGAAGAACAACATAAAGTCTTTATGAACAATCATAGATTATATTTACCATCATCAGAAGTAGTTGGAGAAAGTAGCACTACCTTGCCAAGAGAAGGTGTAACAGGAACTATACCAATGGAAGTAGATCAAACCACAAATGGACAAAATGTAGACAATTATCAAAGTAGATTACAAAATTTACCTTCAAGAAATTTTCCAATAAGAAAAACAACCTCTAAAAAAGAAATTTGGAAATACAATGAAGATTTTGAGCTAAAAGAAACAAGAATAGGAAATGTGAGACCAGGAGATGCAATATTCCTAAACCTGGATTGTCTTAAACATCCAAGTCTAGAACTAGAAAAATGGAAACAGATAATAAGAATACATTTAATGTCAGAAGAAAGTACGTCAAGAGCAAAAACATTAAAAATATGGAATTTAGTCCAAGGAAATGTGGCACAATTCCTTGCAGGAATTTCCTCAAATACAAAACAAACTTATATGAATACAATTACTCAAGGATTTGGACAAGATGTAAACACAGGAATAGAGGAATTTATCAATATCATACAAGAAGAATTCCTAGGAGTACAGAGCTTAGATAATAATGCTATAAAAGAAGAACGAGATCAAGCGTTACTAAGATTAAATAAAATAAGACTAAGAGATTTATGCTTTTTTAATCAATTCTCTGAACAATTTAAAAGTTACTATTATACAGCTTATACAAGCTCACAAAATAATGAACACACCATGAACTCTATATTTTCAAAACTACCATTACCATGGGATGAATATATGTGGAAAACATGGATTCAAAATAAAAATGACTATCCGAATAATTTAGGAAGCCGAATAAGATTAATAAGACAGGGAATAACTGAGTTATGTTACCAAAGAAAAATATTAGACCACACTAAAATATATAATAAAGCTGCTGATTTATGCTGTCAAGAAAATGCAGAAAATTTTGAATGGGGAAAAAATAAATCATATAGAAAAAATAAGAGATTTAAAAAATTTAAACCAATAAAAAGAAAATTTAAGAAAGGAAAAAGATTTAAAATCTTTAATAAGAAAAAATTCTTTAAGCCAAAATTTGGAAGAAAATATTATAAAAGAAGAAATGATAAAAGACAAAATAAAAAGAATCCAACCACATGTAAATGTTATAACTGTGGAGAAATAGGACACTTTGCAAGTGATTGTACAAAACCAAAGAAAAAACAAGTAAGATTTATGGAATATGATATTATAGATGAACAAATATTCAAAGAAATAGAATCAGATCTAGAAAGTATAAGTGAACTAGAATCAGGAGATGAGATATATGAAGTAAATTCTCTGAAATAGAAAATGAATAAAGATAAAGAAATAATCACAGAAGAACAAGAGGAAACAAAAGAAATAGAATATGTAGAACAATATGAAGGACAAAGAGGATATGCAATAAAAGCTATCTTAAGTCCAGAACAAATTAATAAAATACAAGGATTAGATCTAAAACATGGATTCAAGCATACAAATTTTAATATACTATCAAGAACATTCTCAAGATAATATAGTAATTCATGAATATCATGAACTAGAAAAAACAGTAGATGTATGTAACACTAATACTACTCTAAAACTACACCTTTTAACAAAAGATATAATAAATAAAGGATTAGAAAAATTAAGTAGAAAGAAAACAGAGAAAATACAATACGTACATTTAGCAGGAGTAAAGATTCTAATAAAATCTTTATTTAGAAGTGGAATAGACTTACCAGTAACAATAAGCCTACATGATTCAAGATTATTAAATCCACAAGACTCACATTTAGGAACTATTAATGGAAACCTAATTTACCAAAAACTACTATTTACATGTTACCCAAACTATTGTGTATCTTTACAAGATCAAAATATAGACGAAACATTAACCCTATACATAAAAGTACATAGGAATGATGTAATGAAAAATGAAAGTAAAATATTTACAGTACATTATAGTGCTTTTTATAGCTACCTAAATAGCAATAGACTAAAACCTTATGATGATAAAAAGACAATAGAAATACACGAAGCATGTAGAGACACAATAGCAGATCTAATATTACCAGAATTGAATAATCCAACGTTACAAGATGATTGGATAATTGATCTTGCAGACAAGAAAAATACAATAGAAATTGGAAAACCATTAGAAAATAGGAGACCACAATTATCCTATGTAGGAAGAACAATGAGTAGCAGAAAAAGTATAGATTATAGCCCAAGAAACAAATCTAATACTTGATCAACCAAGACATAGTATTGATATCCCATACGAAAAGAGTAAACAAAAAGCCCAAACATGGAGAATTAATATAGAATATTATAATGGCACAAACTGGATAAAAGGACCAAATATATTAGTAGACACTGGAGCTGGTAAGAATCATATAGGAAAAACTTGTATAAACGGATTAACAAAGCATATAGGAACAGAATATAGATATACTACTTTTGAAGGAGAAGTAAAAAGAGTAAATGAAATAGTAATAGTACCAATAAAACTAGGTACAGACTTAATAGAAGAAGTAAAATGTTATGTAGCAGAAGAAGAAGGAACATCTAGTAGCGCTTATCATGTCTTGTTAGGCAATGAGTTTTTAGACTCGTTAAACAAATATACGATAACAGGAGAAATTTTTAGTGGAAAAACAAAAAAATGGAAAAGCTTTCGTAATAGGAAAAGCATATATATGAAAGAAATTAGATTTCCAACAACAGTATACCTAGAGTTAACTATACTACAAACAAATATAACAACATGTGCTATACTAGATACAGGAGCAGAAATCACATTAATACAAGAACATTTAATAAAAGAATGGGAAGTAAATAAAAGACCAATAGAAGTACATGGAGCTACTGGACATAGTCTAATTATTAATAAAATAGCTAAAGAGGTTCAAATAATTTTAGGTAATAAAATATTTACAATACAAGAAGTATATGTTAGCCCAGTAAAAACAATTGATGTATTATTAGGGACAGATTTTACAAGTTTATTTCAAAGCTTTAGAGTAGATAGATATAATATTCAACTTAGATCAGCATGTAACCACTATATTACTATTCCGAGAATAAGGAAACCATACAGAGTGCTTCAGAAACGTGGTGAAAAAGGAGAAATTATAAAACAACCAATTACTTATTACATAAAATTTAAAATTCACAAAATTAAAAAACATGTGCTAATTCAAAAGCCAGAAGATTTTGATAAATATGAACTTCATGAGACAATAAAATACATCTCTGAGAACTACGGAGAAAATCCAATTGAAAAATGGAATCTTAATAAAATATATGCAGAATTAAAAATGAAAAACGACGATATAATAATAAGAACTCAACCTATGATGCATAATCAAGAATATATTGAAGAACTTCGAAAACAAATAAATGAATTGTTAGAATTAGATCTTATTCAAGAATCTATAGCAGAACATAATAGTCAGGCTTTCTTGGTTAGAAATCGTAGTGAACAAATAAGAAAGAAACCAAGACTAGTAATAAATTACAAAGAACTAAACAAAAACATGATATTTGATGGATACTTTCTACCTAACAAAGAAAATCTAATAGGATTAGCTAGAGGTAGAACTATTTATTCAAAATTTGATTGTAAAAATGGATTTTGGCAAATTAAAATGCATCCAGATAGTATAAAATATACAGCCTTTAGTACACCACAAGGACACTATGAATGGAAAGTTATGCCGTTTGGAATAAAAAATGGACCACAAATATTTCAAAGAAAAATGGATAAAACATTTAAAAAAATTAGTAACTTTATATTTGTATATGTAGATGATATACTAATAGCCTCAAACACTATAGAAGAACATAAAAAACATTTAGATATATTTGCAAAACTTTGTAAAGATCACGGATTAATCTTATCAGAAAAGAAAGCAGAAATATTCAAAGATGAAATAGAATTTTTGGGTCTAATATTAAACAAACTTGGAATTAAAATGCAACCACACATAAGTACAAAACTTGTTAAAATGCCTGATGAACTTAGGAATAAATTAAACATACAAAGATTTCTTGGAATTCTAAATTATGCAGAAGGATTTTTTCAAATTTAGCAAAAAAGACAAATGATCTAAGAAAATTAATCAGAAAAAATAATAAAATAGGATGGAATGATCAACATACTGAAATTGTCAAACAATTGAAAGAAGAATGCTCCAAATTACCACCATTAAGATTACCCGACGAAAAAGATAATTTAATAGTACAAACCGATAGCTCAGACTACCATTGGGCAGGATTATTAAAAACCGATACTGGTGAAATTTGTAGATATGCATCCGGAACATTACAAGGAGCAGCCATAAACTATAGTACAAATGAAAAAGAATTACTTGCAGTAATTAAATCGATAGATAAATTTTCATTTTGGTTATTAAGTAGAAAGTTTAAAGTATTAACTGACAATACACAAGTAAAACCTTTAATTTATAATAAAGTTCCAAATAAACCCCAATATAGAAAAATAATAAGATATCGGACTTTTTTGTCAATGTACGACTTTACTGTTGAATATATTAAAGGGACTGAAAATTATCTAGCTGATTTTTTGAGCAGGAACCCTGAATATGGAGAACAATGAACAATGGGATGATGCTGGTCTGACTGACCACTTTTACAATGAAATAGATCGACTACAAAAACTACTCCAGTCGACTATGGACAGACAACTAAAACTACAACAATTGATTGTTGGGAGCTTTATGGACGAACATAAGACTATCAATGACGATATATATGAATGTAACAAATGTTTGCAGGGATTACTAACTACTATGGAAGAATACTTTTATACCCCTGAAGAACTAAATACTGGTGTTTCAAACCAGGAAGGGAAAGCTAATCCTGTTCCAAAAGATGACAAACAAGCAAAACAATCTGGGGATACAAGACCTTCGACCTCGTCGAAAAACATTGTAGAAACTAAGAAGTATTTTTGCGACAATATTCCTCAACCAACACCCATTAGCCCTGAAATAAGAAACTTTTTAGCAGAATACCATACCCTGAGCAGCTACATATACTCTTTACCCAGACAAGAAACATCTTTCTACACTGAATTCACCAAATCCCTACATCCACAAGTAACTATTTTACCAGGCTGCGACCCAAACTTTGTTTCGAACTGTTTCAAATTCGGCTTTATCAGAACTATTTTCCTGTCCCCTTTACGAACCGAAATATCCAAATTACCTGTATTAATTGAAGCTCTAAATATAAGACCAAAAACCCAGAAACTGAAAATATTTTCTATTAGTCCAGAGGTCAAACACTCTTCCTACCATCTTGCTATTGCAGAAGAAATTACTAAACCAGAAAGTTATCCTCAAGACTATGGAACTCCCAAAACAGAAATCTTCAATGACAAATACATCCACTTTAAAAGAGCAATGGGAATACGTGCCGTCCATGAACAGATGAAAAGACTATACAACCAAGGAGCAGGAATCTTTTTTGGAAATGAAGAAATCGTAATGATTGAACAATTGAACACTCCAGGATTCAGATCAGGAAACTTAGCAGGACTAATTCAGAAATTTGACACATACAATTTTGAATGCTCAGAAGAAGTCAAGAATATCTGGAAGAAAGCTGTAGAAAAATCCACCACAAGTCAGGAAACTTAGCAGGACTAATTCAGAAATTTGACACATACAATTTTGAATGCTCAGAAGAAGTCAAGAATATCTGGAAGAAAGCTGTAGAAAAATCCACCACAAGTCTGAAGACAAGAACATTTCTTCGGAAAGAGACAACGAAGTGAAGTAAGCAGTGACGACAAAGAGGACCAATGTAGCACTAAGAAGAGAATAATGCAGCAAGACGTATGCCATGACGAAAGAACACAAGCAAACAAAAAAGAAAATTAATAAACATGTGAATTATTGAAGACAATAATGCATAGCCACCGGATGAATTATTACAAGAAGACAGCTCAAAATGCATGATTAAAGAAGAAAGTGACAGCCACCGAACATCAATAATAGAGAAGAAAAAAAGGGAGAAGATGATGCCACGTATCTCAATTCAGGACCATTAGATCTTCAGAACTCCATCTATAAAAGGAGGCAAGGCTTATGAAGAAGGCAGAAGTGAAGATACCCACCAGAATACTCTTTCTTTTGCATTTCTTTGTAATCTTTAGTTCTCTCTCTTGAATGTAAAACTATGAGTGATTTTAAAGCTTTCAATAAAAAGATGATCGGCTAAGTACAATAGCCTGATCATTCCAGTAATATCTTCGAGTATATTTTTCTAAAAGTCTACCAAAATTCTAAATATATGTGAGTGAGTGAAATATATGTTGAGAGTCATGTCATCGATACAGTGATTTCCGAGAGGTCGTGCATACCGGAGTAAGGTAGGAGGCCTGAAAGAATGATAGCAGACGAGGAAAGAAGGTTACTCGTTGAAAGACTCGATCAGAAGTTTCAACCACAAAGCTTATACTACGGAAGCGAGGTAGACCCAGAAATTTTACTTTGAAGGATAAATACTGTGAATGATCATGGCATATATTTTGATTAATTACGTTCTTTGAAAAAGATCATAAATAAACAGCTTAATAATAATAATACTCTGAAACTGTAGAACAAACACAGTAGTCACTTTAGATAAACACCAGTCTTTACTTGATTAACACCAGTCTTTACTTCTTAAATACCAGAATTTACACTATGCAGGATCACTATATATGAAGGATAAAATTGTCATTAATAAAATACTAGGTAGTAAAAAGGGATAAGTTTTAAAGGAGGTAGGAATCTTGAATAAAGATGATAAGATGGGTATTAAAGTTACATTACCCCTTGTGTTTTTGTATTTCGCTTTTAAGAAAAAATTATTTTTAATGATGTTAGTAACCGAAACTCATTAGATAGTAAAAACTTAATAGCCGAATTCAATAGCTAAAAGAGAAAATTCTTGTAGTAATATTACTGCCACTATAGCGAAATAATAATAATAATAATAATAATAATAATAATAATAATAATAATAATAATAATAATAATAATAATAATAATAACAGCTATAAAAAAATTCTTGTAGTAATATTACTGCCAGTTATAGTAGTAGTAGTAGTAATGGGTTTCGTAGAGGGGGTACGGGATAGGTTATGCTACTGATTCAGTTTGTACAGAATTGCTAATTTAGTGTGGAATAGGTGATAGATGGTAGGATATGAGTTTTTTTCACCTTAATTATTACACCTTGGAATGGAATGTTTTAATTAAGATTGATTATCAATTTATTTTTAATGCCCAGCAGATTTTGTGGGCACATTCCCAAAATGATTTATTATTGAGAAGGGAACCTCCCCCTTCCTCTTCCCATTACCCTCCCAACAAGGCCGTAACCCCACCCACCCCCATATCACCCATTTTCATTTCCAGACAGCACTTCGTCGAAATAACCAAGCATTTCGAGCGGGCATAGGCGGGCACACAGTAGTGTTTTCCGGTAGAAATAGGAGACCATCTCGTGCGAAATAAGCGAAACTTCCGCCATCGGTTCACCGGCCTTCTTCTGCATCCGCCTAGTTGATTCACACCGCCGGTTTTTTAAGGTTAGGGTTTCCGTGTCAAATCGGTTGTGTGTGTTTAATTTTTTGTAGTTTTTCACCAATTTTTCCAATTTGGGGCATATTGGTGGGGGTTTGGAGGGGGCAAATCTATCTAAGGTTTTATGAGTTGTTAAGCGAACTCAAACCGGGGGGCGCTATCTAGATTTTTTTTCATATACTTATGTTTTTCTGTGTGCACGTCGCCGTCCCCTCTTAGCTGTGGAGTGAAGTTTCCGGGGAGCGGTGGTATGTTGTCCTTTCTTGAATGTGTTTGCTAGTTATATTATATGTCTGTGATAATATATTCTATAATTAGTGCTATGTAATGATATACTGTATAGTCAGTGCTATGTGCAAATTATAATAATACTATATGCTATTTGAAACGTGACATAAGTTCTAGGCATTTTTTTTATGTCTACTGAGGATATATGAGTTATGAACGTCTGTGCTAGCTATATGTTTTATTTGTGATAATATATTGTATAGTCAGTGCTATGTGCTTATATATTGTGTAGTCAGTGCTATGTGCTAATGCAATGTCTAAGTAGTGCTAGGGAACGTGTTGTGGTGTGATGAAATAACCTGCAACTTGTGTTGGGGAGTTGGGGTATGGGCTGCGGTGCGTCTCATGCATGATTATGTTGTATATAATTTACTGTTTTTCCTTCCAGATCAAATGATTTTTGACAATGGTACCTTCACATGCTTTAAGGATGAATGCGAGTGTAATGCTCCGGGCAGTGGCGGACGCAGAGCTATGAATTTTTTTTTATTAGGATGCTCTCCGTAGTCTAGTTACAATTTTATATAGTAGGCGAATCTTATTATTTTATTTATTAAGATTGAAGAACATATGAGCCTATGTTAAATAAAATCCACCAACAAAGAAATATGTTACCTTCTTTTTCCCATTCATCTTCTCCATTGCTTAAATTACACGAAAATGCATTCTACTATAGCTAAAATTCACTCAACCATATAAAAAATTAATGGCGAAGTTTGAGCTCGAGGGGGCGGAATTACATAAAAATATTTTCTCTCATAACTAAAATACACATAGCTATATAAAAACTTAATGGCAAACATTGAACTCGGGGGGGCGGCGGCCCCCCAAGCCCCTAAGTGTGTTCGCCACTGGCTCCGGGCAACGATGGGTGCAATGTGTTTGTTGATGCCTTTTGCCATGTGATGAGTACATTGAAAGTTGTTGATGCATTGCGTGCGAAGTTTTATGCTATGGTTGTATTGCACCTGAGCAAACTTCGTCCCGAGAATGTGAAGGTGCTGCTAGCTGGACTACCTGAGGCGAAAGGTGTCGACGTGGTGGAGGATGCGGTGTCAATACCTATTGCGCCTGAGCAAGTTGTGGAGAACATGCGTGGTGCAGGCTGCCGGAAACGTATAGCAACCGTCTGGGGAAATAAGGTGGTGGGTAGTAGGCTGATATGGGCATTTTCAAACCCCTTTACCAGTTATTTTTGGAGTGAATGATTTCCCATATTATTTTTATCATTGTAGTTTTAGTCATTGGTGTATTGTTTCAGTCATGGTTTATATTGTTTTTTGTGGTTTTGACATTGCCAAAAACTTTCAATGTGATTGGATGAGGTTAATATGGTTGTTTCATAACTTAATGAGACAATTCAAACATTGCAGCGGATGTTATTATTTAAGCTCACATTTTGTGTCCAATTGTTTTGCCACATACTACAGCAACGTGTGCTAATATAATAATTTTTCATGTCTGTCAACACATCTTAGCATATCACAGAATATAGAATTAATCCAAATGTAATACAGTAGATCAGTTTAATTCCCCAAACTCGTTCGACCGAACGCATGCAAACAACACTAAATCATAATTTTGATTTTATAAATCGTGTAAACAACTACAATATTATGTTTTACATATGTATGACTCATGTCCGCCTCCTATGGCTGAATCTTTCTTGGTCTTGTCACGGTTGTTTTTTGGTGTTTCAAATCTTTCGTTCCAATTCGATTTCGTTTGCACATTTTCATCGTCATGTTCAGAACTCAGCACATCCACCATTTCTATCTCTGACAATGTATCGCCGCCATCGTTTGGTGTCGAGTTCAAGTCTAACATCTCTATGCCGACGGTAAGTTTTTCCTTTACCAAATCAGAAATAGGCTGCAACGGTGATGAATCCAGAGAGAAATTAGGTGTTTTGTGTAATGCATAAGTAGAAAACATTTGTGAATTTAATAATGCTAATTTGACAAAATATGGGAGTAATAATTATACCAAAACCACCGGTTATGCATTATGGAAACAAAATATCACATTTCCTAAATTAATAGTGTCTCTTAATTGGAAATGATTGCAAGAATAATCCGGTTAGCACATAATGAGTTGTCTTCTAGCAACTTCTGGACCTGGAGAAATAAGGGCATTCTGCATGATAACAGTACCCAGGGGTACCACCATTTGATACATTAGAGTTCAGAGGTTCCCGGAACAAAGTAGGATCGGATAGGCATATAGTAGTACTAGCTAGATTTTGAAATCCAAAATTTTCCACAGGGAATGCACGCGTGGATCCATCCATATCTAAATATATATATGTGTTAACAATGTGCTTTCGGCACCTAAAATGACCAAACTGTCCTAACCACTTTTTCTAATTTACAGGTTTCATTGGCAGATACCTACTATTCCCTCTTTTGTCGTTTCTGTTTGGCTTGTTCAACACTCCTTTTTCCTGCCTTGTTCAAGACTCCTTTTCCATTCGATGTCCCATCACTCCTCTCATCCCTTTGTTCCGTCTTCTCTCTTCTCGTGCGATGGTCGTCGCCAGCCCTTCTTTTCTCTTTGGCCGCCTTCGTCACTGGTTGCCCGGCGCATCCGCATATTTATCGTCTCCAAAGCCGCATCTCGCTGCCGCCCTCCGCCTCGGGACCCATAAAGCTGTTCCCAATCTCCGTCCCTGGCCTTCACTCCCATCGACGGAACCCTAGCATCGCCGCTGTTGAGATACGCCCCACTCGGTTGTTCCCGCCGCCGCCGCCTACCTTTGCGCCGCTACCTGCCTCTGATGAACGTCGCTCGTGCCTGTGAGAACCACTGCGCCCCCACCGTGGTGCCTCTCTGGGCGCCTTTCTGCGCCTCCACTGCAACCGCCGTCGACGTTCCCAACCCGACCCGACCCACTTCTCTGTTGCTGCCCCCGTGTGCGCGAATCGTTGGCGCTTCTTCCATAGCCCTTATCGGAGCCTCCCTCCGCGTTTCCACTCACATCGCATTTGTCTGCTGCGAATCCTTCTTTTGCAGGTGAGATTTGTTTGGTTGTGTGTGTAATTTTGTCCCTATGCGTAAGATACAATACTCAGTTCACACTGGTATTACTAACGGCTAATATATTTTTATAGTTCGCATCCATGGCTAATGGGTGGAGCAGGATAACAGACTTCAATCCATATGCTACAACCGCAGCTCGCTTCAACTGCTTCTCCAGTTATTCTGTTTTTCCTCTATCTGCTACTAACTCTGACGGGAAACTGTGTTTTTTTCTTTTCGTGTTTATTAAATCGGTGATAGAATTGGTGGGACGATGGATTTTGTGAAAGTGGTTCAGTGTGGTATTATACTGTATATTATGTGGTATTTTTTTTTCCAATTCCCAAATTTTAGAGTTTGTAATTGGCATTGTTTTACAATTTGGTAAGCGATTAATGATTATAAGGAGTTTTGTCTTGATATTTTATGTTGTCTTTGCTTCTTTCATCAGAGGAAGCTTCCGCTTGATACCACTTACTTGGATATCAAAGATTCTAAAGCTGGATGGTATAGAATGTTCTCATTAGCTTAACATTATGTTGTAACTGTGGGTTGTGTTCTACCAGCTTCAGAAATTTAATTTTGTCTTGAAAACGATTGAGTAGCTCTTCTTTCCTGTTTTACAGTGATTCTGCTATGGTTATTATTAAAAAAACCTGAAATGTGTGCCTATCTATTTGCCAGCTGATCCAAAACTTTTTTTATTGATCATGTAGAAAATTAATGGCATATTGTTTGATGCAATTAAGTTTGGGGTCTTACAATTCAACTTATGTTGCGCACAACTATGATACATTCTCAAGCATTTAACACTTCATAATCAATCCTTGTTTCGAGGTCTTGTACTAATCAATTATTTTACCTGCTGCATTTGCCATATAATAAACTTCTATAGAAGTTTGGAGATTTTTAGTGATTCGATGCAATGTGGGTTTCTGATTTTATTCTTGTGAAACCTTAATTTTGAATTTGGGATTTCCGTTTTGATACGAGTTCAGCTTCTTGTTTC
Organism: Hygrophila difformis; assembly: GCA_030278955.1. Lineage (NCBI taxonomy): Eukaryota > Viridiplantae > Streptophyta > Magnoliopsida > Lamiales > Acanthaceae > Hygrophila > Hygrophila difformis. The sequence continues at coordinate 13,758,363 of JAOANR010000015.1, read as the reverse complement.
TGAGTATCCTTGTTTCATGCCAAGTGCCAATATAGCTTCCAAATTCTTGGTCAATAGTGAAGCCATTTCCTGATGTAGTGCATTAATATTGTGGTTGGTAATATGGCTGAAATTTGTGAAATTTACGTATAAAACTGATTAGTATAGATGAAATGCTCTTGTACCCTCTTTTCTTCCTACAATTAAATATTTGAAGGCCTTGTCACCTTGAGGAATTTATTTTTACACAAATAGTTCTGCTTAATCTTAATAAATGAATTCATTTATATCACGTCTGCATTTCATAGCTTTCTGAGCTATATATTTATATGTTTTGGCCGTCGTTAAAATAAATTTATATTATCATAATCATATTCATATGAATATAGTCTTCCCTTAATTGTAAGATTGTGTTGAATAATTAACAATGAGGGGATAAATGGAGAGGATAAGTTAAACAATGAAGCTGCTACATCCCCTTCTCCAGGATTGAAACAAATGGTTGTAAACCCCAATTACCTGTCTCGGCAGGCTCATTTTGAGTTTCATTTCACCATCCCGGGGCTTAATTATACTCTTATAATACGAATCTCAAATATGTTTATTTGCATACATGATGCTTCGTTGAAAATCGTCTTACCATGACTTGTTTGATCATTTCTAACACACATTCATACTTATTTATGCTTGGATATTTACTGAAGGAGGTCATCTTGTTGTCACGGGCTTGTGTATTTACTGAAGGAGGTCATCTTGTTGTCACAGGCTTGTGTATTTACCAAAGGAGGTCATCTTGTTGCATGTTACACGGATGCCAATTCAATAAAAATTGCACAAAGGTATTATTCCTTTGCTGGTGTTACAGACAAGGCATGCAGTTATGGAATGTAGTAGTGCTTAATGCATGAATGTACGTGTATTCATGTGCTTGGTGAAATAGATAAGAAGCCTAAATAATTTTAGCCCCTTCACCTCCAGAATAGCCATTTTGTGGCTGGAGTCTTATATCTATCTTGAAAAATAAAATTTAGTTGGATCACCTGTAGTAATATAAATTGCATGCCATAAAATTATTAAAGATTAAAACGGGAGTGAACCATGTGGTTGTAAATTATATGCATATGTTCCTTGGTACTCCCTTATTGTAGTAGTGCAAGCTCTTTTTCCACATTTAGATATCCCTTATTTTATATATTTATTATGTTTTCTAAAGTTATCCCTTACTTTATATATTTATTATGTTTTCTAAAATTTTCTCATATTCTTATTTCAAGATGATCTCTCATCATTATTTTTAGCACATAGGTGAATGTCAAACTCGCCCTTACAATTGATACCCTGAAGACTGCGATTTCGAATGGAGAAAGTGGCAAGTATGCATGCTTAAGGCTATCCAACTTGTTTTCTTATACCTCACGTTACCATACATTTTCTTTTGGAAACTCTTGCACGCATTGTATTTCTCTTCATTCAATGCACTGCATTCATCTCTTCTTTTGTCTTTCATATTAACAATATATACCATGTCATGATTTCTGTTACTGAACTCTTTAATAAATGATTCCAAAATCTTAAGAGACCTAAAAGCTTTTAGCTTTTGACATTTTTAAAAAGGGGAAAGAAAGGGGTTATCATGTCTCGTCTGCACTGGCTACCTCACTACAGGTTCTTTTGACTGAATGTTATGCTAAAATGAAGTATTTTTCCTGTACGTTGACCAAGTGACTATTGCTATGATTTTGCGTTTGTGGATGTGGAGAAGCAAATTTATCAAGACTATTTAGAATTGCCACTAGAGCTCGTTAGCAGCAGCCTATTTATCCAATATATTTTTGCACAAATGTTCACAAATTCTGTATCATTCTTCTTTCGATCATATGTAAAAGAGTTCTTTTGTTACAGGTGACAGTTTCAGGAGTAAGTCATGTTGAAAGAGTTCTTTTGGCATAATCACATACTTAATCACTATTGTTGTTGTTCTTGTGCGTGCTTCATTTTAAATCCAAAGATCAGTATAGTTACATTGTTCAGGTACGTTAACTTTTCAGCATTTTCTCTTCTAGGTTATAGAAAAGGTAGCTTCATATCCTATTGATTTTTGTAAGGTTATTCTATGTTTGTGTCAGTAAAAAAAGGTTCCTTTCTTTACAAAGGTTATCCTTTTGAAGTTGCATTCTAGAATCTATAAATTAAGAGTGATTTCATCGAGAAGGTTGTGGGAATAATTTTATGCTATTGTTGTTGATCGGTTTTTGATGTATAATGTAAGGTATGTTTGGGAAATAATTAGAGTTTAGCGTTTGCAGTTTGGAAAAATAATTTTAAATTGAATAATGTTGCTCTATGCAGCGAATCCTAAAAGAGCCGAAGAGATTTGTCTCACAATGTCCCACAGATGAGCTGATTCTAATTAACAGTTTTGCCAAACACGTTTTCTGCATTCTGCCCAAAATGTTTGAAGTCAGCCCTATTGATTTTCATAGTCACCTGCTTTTCCAAAAAATGCCCTTTCTCAGTCGACATTGGAGTTTTACACACTTTCATTTTCACTTTTCATTATAGATTCTCTTTTATAATGTCAATCAGAAAGCTCATCTCATATTTTTGCTCTACATTGCTAAGCATATATACTCTGAAACTTGATTCAGGTGTTGCTTACCCGAAGCACATTGTTCATTTGTAGGCTTATTGTGGTGATGATGATTTAAGAAACCACATTCAGTTTTCTATCTGAAATTTGACAATCTGTTTCTATCGTTAATTAATTTTCGTATTTTTGTTTTAATGTTTGCATTTTGATTCACCAAAGCCAAAGAAGCTAAGGTATTATTAAATTTTGCAATGTTGTAGTTTGTCAAAATATTAATTGATTCTCTTTTTTGAGCTTCTACTTCTGAATTTAGTTGCAAAGTTTGGTTACTTCTGAATAGGGGTGATCGAGTATCGAGCTTGAATAGTAACAAAACTTAAAGTTCAAGCCCGAATTTAACTAGGCTATATAGTATATAATTTTAATTTTAATTGGCAGTTTTACTTATTATGTTGCAAAATATAAGTTTGTTAGGCTTGATAAAGCTTAAATTGTATTTAATATTTTTTCTATTTTTCTGTTTTTAAAATCTAATAGTCTAATCGAGTATAGAGTCGAGTTTTCCTCACCCCTACTTCTGTATAAGGTAATTTGTTTCTTCTAATTTTGCAGGGTCATGCTTCCAAAAATTATTTGCAATCAAAAGTGCCGGCAGCTGAAATTGTGAGTCTTCATGCTTCCAAAATCAAGTACTTGTCTTTAAAACTTCAGGTAAAAAATCAAGTAACAGATTTGAGTTCGATTTGTGGTTTTTAAGTTGAGCATATGTGATAATGGCCAAAATTGACCATTATTTTTAATCCATTTCCGTGTCTGAGACGGACATTTTGATCGTGTTTCCATCTTATTGTAATAAGAAAGCAGTTGAATTTGACAGATTAATGCTAGTTTGTAAAAACTTCGAGCCGGTAATAAAAAGACACAAAATATGCAATTTTAAATTGTATTTGTGTTAGAAAAATCCAAAAACATGAAAAAAGGAAAAAGAAAAGAAAAGGGAATGAAAAGATGGGCAAAAGAATAATATAGCCCACAAAAATCCAAAAAGATGGGAAAAAGATTGAAAATCCCACAACTGAATTTTGGTCAAGTGTTGAAGCACAATTCGAATTATGCAATTCGAATTAATTCGAATTGCACACAATTCGAATTGCTGAAGAGAACAAGAAGTGGTTAAGTGTTGGGAAGGGATGCAGAAGAGCTAATTCGAATTGGCTTGAATAATTCGAATTAGGGAATGAAGAGAAGGAACCCAAAGGCAAGAAGAAGTGCAATTCGAATTGTCTAATTCGAATTAATTCGAATTGGCACAAACAATTCGAATTGCCAACAAATGCAAGGAAGCCAAGCAGAAACCCTTATCCAATTCGAGAAAAGACCAATTCGAATTCTTCACAACAATTCGAATTGATAACTGAAGGCCACATTTCCAGCTCAAGGAAGAGATCTCACAATTCGAATTAATTTGAATTGGTTGAATTAATTCGAACTTCACTCATTGAAGCTATGGAGCATGAGCACAACATTGGTGGGCCTAGGGTTTCGAAATTTGTCTATAAAAGCAGACCTTCCACAACAGAACAGAGATCAAGAATTTAACCAAAAAGCAGCTGGGACAAAAAGAACAGCAGGAGGTTCCACACCCCTTAAGGGTTAGGTAGGTAGTTTAGTTTAGTTTAGTTTATTTTTCTTGCAAGTAGTATAATTTTTACATGCTTTGATCTTAGTATAGTGTAGAAGCAGTTTGTGTAGCCCTTAGAGTAGCCATTTCCAGAATTTTTACATACTTTCTAGTTAGAATAAACCCTACCTTCAAGTTAATGAGGGTTTTGGGTTCTTTATTTTGCTTTCAAAGTGTCAATACAAGAAAAATTTCCAGAAATGGTGTTATTCATGTGTTTTGGCACTCTTTAATGCTTTCTTTAGAAATAAATGCTTAGCATGTTTGTTTGTTTCAACTAGGTTACATTTATTATGTCCTAGTTGACATTCAAACTTAATAAATGCATGTTTGGTGGGTTTTTGGCTTGATTTTGTGCCTTAGAGCTTCAAATAAGTGTTCCTAGGTTTTAGATGTTTTTAAGGTTTATTAGAATTTACCTTTATGTCTTATTTTTCCTGCCTTGTTTTTATTTTTATGCTGCCTTAGATAACATAGGTGTTCTTAGCTTTATTCTTGCAGTTCTTGTTTTTCTAGATGTTTTAGGTTCTTGATCTTTGAATCCTTTGTTTGTAGAAATAGGGTTTAAATCTTGCCAATACCCACTGGACATGTGTTTGTCTATTTCTTGAAAAACCTCACTAGGGTGGCTGTGAAGTGACATTGATGTGAGATGAGGGATTTGGTAAATCTAAACCCATCATTAACCGCACAGTGTACACCTAACCCATACTTGTGAGAACAAAAAATTGTTATTGTTCGAAAATGTGTAATTCGAATTGAGGCAATTCGAATTATCTCGAATTGCCTAAGAAATTCGAATTGCACAACCAAAAATTTCCTTCATGTGGTTTCCAACCAATTCGAATTCTCTAATTCGAATTAATTCGAATTGGTTCACACAATTCGAATTGGCATGAGGAAAACCACATTGTATTGCATACCACCCATTCATGCCTTAGTTTATTTCCCATCTCTTACCAATTCGAATTGTCCAATTCGAATTAATTCGAATTGCTGGACAATTCGAATTCACCTTCCCCTTGAGGTAAATGCCTTAGTCAATTTGAGCAAGAAAAGGACTTCGCCAATTCGAGTTGTCCAATTCGAATTAATTCGAATTGGTCAATAATTCGAATTAGATGATGTTCCAATTTCTGGACAATGATCAATTGGGTAAAGTAATACTTCATTCTTCATGCATTCGCAATTCGAATTACCCCAATAATTCGAATTGAACTATCCCTTCTACTTTGAAAACTCCAAAAATATTTTTCTTCCATGATTTGTGTAAGTTGCATGGATGTATTGGGCCTCGGCCCAGTTCATCTGATTTCCATCCATTACACATTTCAACCCACTAGTGTCCACTTATTGTGTGCTTAACACCCGCACAATACCAAAAACATTTTCCTTATTTTCAAGTTTTCCTTTTCGTTGTGTGTATGAACGGATAATGAGAAACACCACAGATTAATGTTCGGTGAAAGGTCCCTTCACAGGGATATCGACTAACCCGTCTTCTGTGTGTCAATCATTATCTGTTATTTTGCATGATCTGGTTAGTGGTTGGTGGAAGCTTCGGCGAGCGTTCTCTTCACTAAGAGTTTCAATTAGTCACTCAGCCAATTCCTAATCAGATACAGTTTTAATTTTCTTTATCTTAATTTCTCAACCTGAATTCAAGTTGCAATAGTATTAACTGATGTCGACCAACATCAGTTAAGACATATTACAGCAAGAAATCTGTGGGTTTTTCTTCCACTCACAGACAAAAGAAAACTAAATGACGGCGGTCACCGTTGTTTGGAATTCTTTTTGTCTAAAATCAGTCATCTGGGATAATTGGGAATCGGACAGCAGATGTTTGCAGTCCGGAAAACCCCAACTATCTCTGGCACACTTTTTAGCCAATTTCTTCTCATCTCAGGCTAATCCACCTTTGTGTATCGCATTCTGTCTAACCCCACCATATATTTTGGGGTACCTTATTTTCCTTTTCATATACTTATATGCATGATACTATTATGTAGATGTTCTGGTCTTATTGCTATTTTGGGGATCCTTCCCCTTGGACACAGAAGTCTTGATTTAAATCGGATGTTGCATAATAAACTTCCAACAAAAACTCCTTTATGAAATCCGGATCTGAGTAAGGGATAAATTCAACAGTTATGACTAATTCATATTCCACTGGGGGTTGATTTTGAGAGCTTAGAAGCAGAGTCAGCAATTAGGTCTCATCCAGACTGAAAGGATCTGTGTTTTAATTGAGAGTTTAGTACTTGTCTAGGGAATGATTTTCAAATATTCAATTGGTTTCTCAAAATTGCTGTGTGTTGGAAATCTGATATTAGATATCGCATTAAGTCAATATCCACTTGGGTGTAGATGAGATGTGATAAATAATACTAGAGGAACAACATATAGGCCTTGGTGAATTTCTAAGGTAAGGTCGAGTATTCCTTCGACTACTATCTTCTTCTGCCAAAGTCTAGAATTAAGTCTTGAGTGAGTACATCCGGAATAGGTTCATTTATGGATCTGTTTCATTTAGTTTGTATCTCATAACTACCCAGATGTTGTAAGCCCTGTGGCTTATTGATATCTCGGGGGTTCTTGATCTGCATCTGGTCACCAAGACCAGGGGCTCTTTTATACTAACGGAAAGAGATGTTTTTAACGATTCCGAGTGATAGATTTAAATGCTTTCTTTACAGCTTTCTTACTGCTTTCCTTTTAAAATGCTTTCATAGAGGTCACTAGGAAGAATTAGGGGCTGTCCATCTGTTAAAAGGTTTGGGAGTCATGGAATGGTTTGGGGCTTTATTTGAAACTTTGGGTGTGACATGGGGGAATGATAGGAGTACTTGGCATGTCAACTAATGATGTGTTAGGTGTTGCTTATCCACTACAGATATGTAATGTAACTTCACAAGGCCTGTGGAGGGAGTTATAAGTCTGTGGTATCTTAGAAATTGAGGTCGTAAGAGCATGTAAATTCTCACCATAAGTACCTGTCTGTTAAAGGGAACAAGGTGTAGAAAGCATGAGAGTTAGCTAACTAGAGGATTATCTCGAGCTAAGATCTGTGTAACAATTGGAAGTTTAATTGTGTTTCATCTGAATCTTGTCCAATCTTTATTATTTCCTCCCTGTCCCTTCTGTCATATTTAAATCTGCTTTCTAGATATTGTAGCATAATTTTATATTGCTTTCGTAGTATAGATTTAATTGCTTTCTTCGATCTAGTTTACCATGCTTTGTAGAATAATTTTATTGCTTTCTTGATATGATTTAAATTATGTCAAGTAGTTGTTAGAAATCCTTGCAAAACTTGAAACGAGTAACCGAGTGGAAAATCTTAGTAAACGACGTGGGCCCTGCTTCCATCGCACATCCTCCAGTGAACGATCCGGTACTTTCTATAAATTACTGCAATTTTTGACTCCGTGCGCTTTCGGGAGCACAGTTTCTTGACACGAGTAAATAAAAACACAACATTTTGGGAAAATACTCATACAGTGGGAAGATGTTCAAAAGCTTCATGGCAGGTGCTTTCGTGACATGAAATTATGAGAAGTATCATGGTGCAGATACCAGGGACTTTCAGGGTGACAGACTGAAGGTCAATCCCGGTTGCACCGTGATATTTGTCAAAAGTTTCATGGCGGGGAGGACCACAGCGCCATTTGAGATTAAAACACCCCGCATGAGTAATAAAACGGGAATCATAACATATCCTTAAACCCCTTCCCTAAATCATAACTCTTTTCATTTAATAATCCAAACCAGATATTTCAGAAAATTACTCGTGTTAATGAAACTCGTCAAAAGTTTCATGGCGCCGTTGCCGGGGAGGATGCAGTGCCGTTTACTAGGAGAATTACACTCCTGATTTACTCATAGATAGTTTTTGTATATACTATCAAACCATCACTAACTTGTGGATTGTACAGGTACTGTCAAAATCTTGATACCAACTGCTTATTCAACGGAGAAGGAACACATTGCCGGAGCTACCGTTCAATCTAGAAATAGAAAGGACCGCTCGCCAACTGAGGGCAGAAGCCAGAAGACGGAAAGAGCAGGAGCGTCGGACCCGCACTTCACCTGAAACATCGAGCAGCGATCTATCAGACATGGCAGATAACCAGAACATTCCCCCGATCTTACCCATAGACCAACCACCAAATAACCCTGGTAATGGAGCTGACGGAGGAATGGTAGAACATCCTAATCGTGCCAACGAAGAGGAGAATCTACCAAATCCCAATCAGCAACAACACCAGCAATTCCACCAACAACCGCCACCACCCCTAAACCAATTTCACCAAAATCAAAACATACCAAACCAACAATACCAAAACCAAGCTTTCAATCCAGATCAGTTTCGGAACAACCCACAAGATCCACATAACTTCCAGCAATTTCCCAATTACCACCAACAGTACCAGAACCAAGCCGAACAAGGAAATCAACAACAGCAGCAAGCAGCGGCAGACTTCATGCAACCAATAGTAGAGCCCTATTTGGATGGACCTGGGAGAGCACACTTTCCTGCACGCAATTTCGAGCTCAAACCGGCACTCATTAATTTGGTGCAAAACAATCAGTTCTGCGGTGCAAATCATGAGGACCCTCATGATCATCTCCAGACCTTCCTGGAGCTCTGCGACACGATCAAAAATCAAGGAGTCTCTCCTGATGCTATTAGGCTAATGTTGTTTCCATTTTCTTTATATAGTGGTGCCAGGGACTGGTATAAGTCATTGCCTATCAATCTGAGGAGCACTTGGGCAGACTTGGTGAGGAGCTTTTTGCTCAAGTACCAGAATCAAAGATTGAGGAAGGACGAGCTAAGATTGGAGATTTTAAAATGAAGCCAGACGAGTCATTATATGATGTGAAAGAAAGATTCTTGGGCCTCATCAGGCGATGCCCCCAACACGGGTACGCACCATGGGAGCAATTGAGGAAATTCTACGGAGGACTCACCCATCCATGGAGAACAATGTTAGACGCTGCTGGCGGACGACATTTACTCCACCTGCCTATGGACCAAGCTTGGGAGAAGATTGAGACAATGTCTGTCAACAGATCCATCCTAAAAACAGATCATAGGAAGGAGGATCCTCCTAGAAAAGTCTTTGCTGTAAGTGAAGGGAAAACAGATTTTGAAAAATTGCAAGAACAGGTAGCTGCGATACAGCTGAGCCAGGATAAAGGGAAGGGAATAGACGCTTCTCAGGCAGGAACCTCATCAGACCAAGTTCAAACACAGCAATCGGGAGTTGTCTGTGGGCTGTGTCAGGGACCTCATCCAACTGATACATGCCAACAGATAGCTACCGAGAGTTGTAATTATGCCGGGAACTACCAAAATCGCCATCCCAATCTCTCCTATTCCAACAACAATGCACTTAATGCGCATTTGTTGCAGCCAAACCAGCCCAACCAGTTCGCAAATCAAAACCCACAGCAAAACTTCAGACCTCAGAATCAAGGATCCGTCCAGCAAAGAGTGCAGAACTTTCAAAATCAGAATCAGAATTTCCAACCTCAGATCCAACAGAGGCCTAATCAGAACCAAGGCCAGAATTTCCAGAATTTCCAATCCCAACCTGATCAGAATCAACAATATAACCAAAGGCCACCATCTCGTCTGGAGAATCTGATGACTGAGTTTATAGCCAACCAGAAGGATATAAACTAACAACTGCAGTCATCAATCAAAAATGTGGAGACGCAAGTCACCCAATTGGCCAAGGAACTACAGAACAGGGGGAAAGGAACACTTCCAAGCAGTACTGAAGCTAACCCGCAGTGTAAAGCAATCACATTGCGGGGAGGCAAGACTCTAAAAGGAATTGTTGGACATGGAAAAGAGACGGCCAAGGAGGAAAAGGATCCAGTGGAGGGTGAAAAAGAAAATGAAAGGATTGAAGGAGGAGACGGTATTGGACTGGTCGAGGACAAATCAGAAACAGCTATTCCGCAGGCTGAAGCTGCAAAGGGAGCTGAAAAGGGTAGGGTAGAAGGTACAACTTCCTTCTCTTTACCACCAAAAACAAACAATAATAAGTACATGCCAAGGGTGCCATACCCAGCACGTCTTAAAAATAAGGAACATGACCTTAAATTCAAGAAATTTCTAGAATGGTTAAGGTCTGTAGAGATAACCATTCCTCTTGTGGAAATGATTTCAGAAATGCCCACCTATGCTAAGTTCTTGAAAGAATTGATTTCAGGAAAAAGGCAGGTAGAGCAGGAGGAGGTAATTGTTCTCAACAGCACATGCAGTGCCATAGTTCAGAAGAAACTTCCCGAAAAGAAAGAAGACCCTGGATGTTGCACGCTACCAGTACAGATTGGGAAGGCCAAAGTGAGCATGGGGTTATGTGATCTAGGATCCAGCATCAATGTGATGCCCTTAGCCATGGCAATTCGCCTAAGGCTCGGGGAGATTCAACCAGTTAAGATGAAGCTGCAGCTTGCAGACAGATCAATCACAAAGCCCGTAGGAATCCTCAAGGATGTGGTAGTCAAAACCGGTCAAGTTCTTTTCCCGGTTGACTTCATCATCCTCGACATCGAAGAGGACTCTGAAATGCCACTTATCCTAGGACGCCCGTTTCTGGCCACTGGCGGTGCACTGATCGATGCCAAATCTGGAAGAGTCACATTGAGGGTCGATGACAAAGAAATCACCTTTGACATGGAACAGCTGCAGAAGTTTCCGAATGAGGGATCCTGTTCCATATTTGATGTAATAGAAAGTAGGAGTGAGGATGACAGCATAAACTCTGTGACTGATGAGCCAAACAAAGTTTCAAAACAGGTACTGAAGCCTGAAGGTGCGGAGCAACCAAGGAGCTGCAACGTTGTCCACTTCGAGGACCCTATCTCTGGGGACCTTGAAGAATTCGATGAGGTTGAGTTCATCCCGGAGGAAGAGGAAAGCACCGCTGAGGAGGAAGTGGATCCTGTACTGACACAGGATCATCTTAAGTACGTCTTTCTCGCTGAACATAAAAGATTACCGGTGATTGTGTCTGCCAAGCTGACACAAGAACAAGAAAAAGCTCTGGTAGACATTCTAAAGAAATATGTACATGCAATCGGATGGACCATTTCTGATATAAAAGGAATAAGCCCCTCTGTTTGCATGCACAGAATTTTAATGGAAGAGGAGTACAAGCCCTCAAGGCAACCACAAAGGCGTCTGAACCCCCATATGCAGGAAGTGGTAAGGAAAGAAGTTATCAAGCTCTTAGATGCTGGTATCATCTATCCTATCTCTGATAGCAAATGGGTTAGCCCAGTGCAGGTCGTACCGAAATGTGGGGGATCTGTGTAACGACCAATGAGCAAGGAGAAGAAGTGGCGACGCGTCCGGTGACCGGTTGGAGAGTTTGCATCGACTACCGGAAGCTCAATACCGCTACTAGGAAGGACCATTTCCCCTTGCCATTCATTGATCAGATGCTAGAGCGGTTGGCTGGGAGGGAGTTCTATTGCTTTATGGATGGGTACTCTGGCTATAATCAGATTGTGATAGCTAGCGAGGATCACGACAAGACCACATTCACGTGCCCATATGGAACTTTTGCGTACAGGCGCATGCCTTTTGGACTTTGTAATGCGCCTGCCACATTTCAAAGATGCATGATGTCAATTTTCTCAGAATTTATCGAAAAATGCATTGAAGTTTTCATGGATGACTTCTCTATGTATGGAGATACTTTTGATGAATGTTTGACTAATCTTGCACAAATTTTGAAAAGATGTGAGGACACCAACCTAGTTTTGAACTGGGAGAAGTGCCATTTCATGGTCACCGAAGGAATAGTGTTAGGTCACCGCATCTCGCGCGCAGGCATCGAAGTCGACAGGGCTAAGGTCTCAGTCATCTCAAACCTACCATTGCCTAATTCAATAAAAGCAGTTAGGAGTTTCTTAGGGCATGCCGGTTTCTACCGGAGATTCATTAAAGACTTTTCTAAAATTGCCAAGCCGCTCACTAACTTGCTTTGTAAAGAAAATCCGTTCGTAATAAATGAAGCGTGTGTTCAAGCCTTTGACACGCTCAAAGAGATGTTGATTTCTGCTCCAATAGTGCAACCACCCGATTGGTCAATGCCTTTCGATGTAATGTGTGATGCAAGTGATCTCGCCGTGGGTGCAGTTCTTGGGCAACATAAGGAAGGGAAGCATTGTGTAATTCATTACGCAAGTCATGCCCTGAATGAGGCCCAAATTAACTACACCACCACGGAGAAGGAGATGTATGCTGTGGTTTTTGCGTTTGACAAATTCAGACAATATCTTATTGGTACGAAAACCACAGTGTACACAGATCACTCTGCACTGAGATACTTGTTTAGCAAACAAGACGCCAAACCTCGATTAATCAGGTGGGTACTTTTGCTGCAAGAATTCAACATTATAATAAAAGATAGAAAAGGCAGAGACAATGGTGCTGCTGACCATTTGTCTCGACTAGAAAACGATAAAAATGAGCTAGCCGTAAATGAGAATTTTCCGGACGAGCAACTGTTTGCCTTGCATCTTCATGATCAAGCTTGTCCGTGGTTTTCCGATATTGCTAACTTTTTAGCATGCGGAATAACTCCACCATTTCAAATCAGGGGCCACAAAGCAAGGTTCAACCGAGATGTAGTTAACTACTTCTGGGAAGATCCTTATCTCTTCAAGCATTGCGCAGATTCGATTATTAGACGATGTGTAACTGAGCACGAGGCTTATCAAATCACTAAGAAATGTCATGAATCGGACTATGGAGGTCACCATGGCCCCACTCGAATAGCTCATAAAGTGCTCGAATGCGGTTTTTATTGGCCTACTATTTACGAGGATTGCAAAGCGTTTGTTAAAGCTTGCGACAGATGCCAAAGACTATGGAATATCTCCAAGAGGGATGAGATGCCTCAACAAGGAATTCTCACTCTCGAGATTTTCGATGTATGGGGTATTGACTTCATGGGACCATTCCCGACATCTGATAGGAACCATTACATCTTGGTAGCTGTCGATTACGTTTCTAAGTGGGTTGAGGCCGTTGCACTGCCAACCAATGATGGCAACCAGGTCGTCAAATTTTTGAAAAATAACATTTTCAATAGATTTGGTGTACCCAGGGTGATCATATCAGATGGAGGAACTCATTTTGTTAATAAAGCATTTGCAAATCTTATGAGCAAAAATGGGATTCTCCACAAGATCGGCACGCCTTACTATCCCCAAACCAGTGGTCAAGTCGAGGTCTCAAACCGCGAAATCAAACACATACTCGAGGCCACTGTGGGGACAACTCGCAAAGATTGGTCACGTAAGCTCAATGATGCTTTATGGGCATACCGCACTGCATTCAAGACTCCCATTGGGATGTCTCCATACAGACTCGTCTTTGGGAAGGCCTGTCATTTGCCCGTAGAACTAGAGCATAAGGCTTACTAGGCCGTACGAACGCTCAATTTTGACTCACGGGTTGCTCAGAGCAAGCGCAAGTTGGACCTCAATGAAATTGAGGAAATACGTGCGCAAGCTTATGAGAGCTCGAGGATTTATAAAGAGCGGACCCAGAAGTTACACGATCGTCGTATTAAGTTTAAACACTTCTATGTTGGCCAGAATGTCTTGTTATTCAATTCTAGGTTGAAGCTGTTCCCCGGAAAGCTTAAATCCAGATGGGAAGGGCCATACGAAGTGGTGCACGTGTTTGAAAGCGGAGCTGTCAGGATCCGAACTGACAAAGGAGAGCTGGTAGTGAATGGACACAGATTGAAGGAGTATCTTGGGCAGTTCGACCCCGAAAAAGAAGCTCAAATGACAACAGAACCGGCTTATGCTCAATAAATATTATACATATATTTACTTACTTATTTATTACTTACTCCACCTATTTTTATTGGGACAAAGTATCCAAAAATCAATTGAACATTTAGAGTACTAAGACTCTAAATGTGAGGATGTTGATATTTGGAGAAAACCTAATGCTTTCTTATAATTGTTTTGCAGGAATTCGAGGAACTAACAAAAAGAAATATAAAGCTTCCAAAAACCAGGTTCCCGGTTGGGTTAATATTATATTTAATGGAGATTAATTTTGGAATTTAGAGAAATCTAAAATCCAGAATAAATTCATAAAATAAAATTGTTAACCCAACCTAATTTATGCAAGCAATATGTTTTAGATTCTATTTCTGTGTATAAATGTTTGCTATTGAGTTCATCTTGATGAACATAAATTGTTGGAAACCTAAAAATTTTTCCTAAGAATGTGGTTTATTTTTCATTTCAAGAAAATTCGAATTAATTCGAATCGCTTGGAACAAACCACATAAGACATTTTGCCTTGGAAATTTTCACTCTCGGATTAGTTAATTCGAATTATGCAGGCAATTCGAATTAATTCGAATTGACATGCAAATTCGAATTGGCACCCAAGGCAGAACCTTCGGATGTTTTATTTGGCCAAGTATTGCAATTCGAATTATAAGGCAATTCGAATTAATTCGAATTGCCTGACTAATTCGAATTAGCATACAAAATGCATTCTCCTCAGCAAGTGAGCAATTCGAGATATTCAAGCAATTCGAATTAATTCGAATTGGCCACAATAATTCGAATTAGCTCACTTAGGCATCTTGTGCAGTTTTTGCTCACAACTTCCAGTTCGAATTGTGAGTCAATTCTAATTAATTCGAATCGATCTCAAAAATTCGAACTTGCTTTGTTTCTTTGTTTTTCAAGCCAATTCGAATTAATTCGAATTGGCCTGAATAACCCGCATCCCTCACAGAGTGCATCAATTCGAATTAATTCGAATTGATGCATAATTCGAACCTCCTTTCCAAACTCTTTTTATATACCCCTGTTTCCCCCCCCCCCCCCCCCACTTCCATCACTTTCACTTTTCACTCTTCCAAAACCTCCCGTGTTTCCTCTCGCGAAACCGTTCGTCTTCGCGAAGCCAGCCGCACTTCTTGACATTTCCTCCGTTCAAACTCATCGGAAATGGCGTCCTCGTCGTCTAATCCGAGTGGGAGCAGGGGGTGAGTGTTCTTTTTCAATTTCGCGCTCGGTTTCACTTTACA
Organism: Hygrophila difformis; assembly: GCA_030278955.1. Lineage (NCBI taxonomy): Eukaryota > Viridiplantae > Streptophyta > Magnoliopsida > Lamiales > Acanthaceae > Hygrophila > Hygrophila difformis. The sequence goes on along the minus strand of JAOANR010000015.1, from coordinate 13,743,014 downwards.
GTTTTTGTCTTTTCATCTTCCTTGTGAAATCGGGGTTGGGAGTGGAATGTGTTTTGTTTTTCATGTTGAAAATGGTCGGAATAGGGTCGGAATGAGTCACACTTGTGCGGGGATGACCTAGAACAGGGTAGGGCGAACTAGGGCTTTTTCGTGCTTTAAGTTCAAACTGCCATTTTAGGGTTCGAAGGTTTCTGTGTCTTTAAGGGATGTTCATTTTGAAAATAGGGGTTGCAAAACCCCCAAAAAAAAAAAATTCTGTTTTTGTTGTTGTTAAGTAGTATTTTGATGTTTTACTCTTATTTTGTGTTCTTATGTGAGTAGGGGTAACACTGTGATTATGTTTCTTAGTCACTATGTTGTTTTAATAGATATTTGATGATGATGACTGAAAATGCATGTTAATGACACTTGCAAATCCATGTCTGTATAGCATGAGTTCTGTTTGACAAAAAATTTTTGTGCATTACAGTAGTAATTATGGACCAAAATTATTTTTGTTTGTCTGTCTTTATGTTTGCATGTGTTATATTATATGAGTATTTTAGTAATAAATGTTGTTGTTGAGTACCTGTACCCACACTTTGCAAACTTAACTCTAGAAGTTGATTTTTGCACATCCGGGAACATGGTATTACAGACAAAACCATGCCAAAATTTTTCCAACACTTTTGGCATGGCATTTATGTGTAAAAAGACAAAATGATAGAATGTTCTTTGCATTAAAGGTGTTTGATCTTTGTCACTTTGGAACAAGTGGGGAATATGTATGAGGAATGTTTTATTCTATTCCTTAAAAACCCACTTTCCAAAACAAAATAAACAAATCAACACTTTTTCATAAAAATCCAAAAATTACCTTTTATGCATGCATGTTTGTGTTTACTCACTTTGTTGGTCCATTTATGCATACTGATGATTACATAACTCATCTCTCACATTTGCCGTACATCATTAATCTCTTATCTCCCCTATCTCACCTGATTTCAATCACTTCTCAAGTGATAAAAATCAAAATCCCTTCGTAGGCTCAATAACCTGCGAAATATTCTCTTTTTGGTCCTTCGACCACCCAAAAACATCTTAGACTATTTATAGTCCAAGAAAAATTCTTTTTTTTAAAGGATCCTAAAATCCTTATTCATTTTCTGTTGCAATAAGAGTAGATTTGATAATCTGACCCCTTGGACTTTCATAGTGTACCTCAAGTAAGACAGGTGGTAACAAGCGAACTGTACTTTGAGGTGGCTGAAGGTATAAGGCTGAGGGTCTCAGACCTAATCATTTCTCCATGTCTTTCCAGAGGCATCATTCCCCCAGTTCAAAATGAAGATCAAGAGGAGAGGACCCAACTACTGGATCTGCCAGTAGAACTCTTAGGAGAGATTCTTTCCCGCATCGGAGAGGACTGCATTAAGAAAGTGTGGAGGGTCAGAGAGGTGTGTACCAAACTCAGGGATGCAGCTGATCTTCCCATTGTCTACAAGAGATGTGAACTGGAGACTACCATCGTCAAGATGTGGGAACAAAGAGTTGAACTGCAGAAGGAAGCACTCCTGGTCAAGTGCGAAGAAGCTGGCAACTACAACCTCCAACTCATCCCATCTCTGCAGGCATTCGGAGCAGGAAACGAAAATCTGGCTTGTGAGCTACTGAAGGAAGGAATTGAGGACAACCACAAGGCCTCAATCTTCGTCAGGGGGTACATGCTGCTTAGCAAGGTGGATAATGAACAAGTCCAGCAGGGGGTATCGATGATCAATAGGATCATAACAAACAGGTTCATGATGACATATGTCGGGACCAATGTCTTCGCGTGGCTAGCTGAAAGCCTGGAGACCCCTGACCTGTTCGGTAATCAAGGACCAAGAGTCTACTGCACAAGGGTAATGGAGGAAGACGAAGAAGACATGGGAGATTACTGCGTAACTTGCAGCCTGACAAACTTTGTCCACTGGACCAGGATCTTTTTCCAGGGATAGAAAGGAAGGATGCTGATGGACTGAATCTGTGAAGATTCACTTTTGACTGGATTGACTGGAACTGTATTTTGGTAATCTTTTGACTGATCTTTGATGCTAACTTATTCAAGTGTACAGCTGCGTCTGTATTGATGTTTAGATGTGATAAAGGTCGTGTACTATATAACGAACCTTGAATTTGTCTGTTATGATGGTTGTACGACGTATTCTGATAGATGTACATTTACTGCTTTCCACAAGAGAATTTCATCTTGAGTTCTCTATTATTTGAAAAAGATGTGTGGCAGTCCAAGATGAATAAGTGACTGTCACGCCAAAAACAAGCTGTGACATGCTTGCATGCTCACAGTGTCTTTTTACTGCTTTCAGTTAAACAAACCGGCATAAAACAAGCATAAATCTGTCACCTAAATTCACATGTTGAATTTAGGCTGATGATGAAATTTTCAGATTATTAAATTGGGATAAAACAATTAAAAACATGCATGATATAAATTCTCGAAGTTTTGAGCTATAAAAATCCAATGATATGATCACTTGAAAGACTGACAAACTTTCATGTTGAGAATTTGATTGAATAAGCTGCAAGAAATTTTTCAAAGACTAAATCTGAGAATAAATGTATGACATGATCAAACCATACCATGTGAGATTTGAGCCATGAGTCACTATTACTCATTTTTCTTCTTTGATTGTGTGAATCAATTCGATTAAAGGACACTAGAACTTGCAATTGGGACCGATTCAAGACCATGCCATATTCCCGAAATCGAGCAAATGATCGAGGCACTTAGAAAACCCAAAATTTTGGCTTTCGTTTGAATTCCAAACCCAAAAACATTTTCCCTTTAGGATTAACCAACTTGAGCCTTTAAGCCTAATTTTTCTTTGAAACCACTATATTATTCCCAGCCTTACAAAAAGACCAAGAAAATCAAACCCAAGTGTACATGAGCCATCCCATCAAGGCATTGTAATTTTTTATCATCAAAAATGTCAATCGGTATGCTATAAATCGGTATGCTATAAACCGATTCAAAAAAAAAAAAAGTTGAGATCTATTCGACAAGAATAAATTGCAAATGACAAAGAAAATTAGACAAAGCCTAATGTCATGCAATAGAAAAGGAAAGAAAAACAACAGAAAGAAAGAAATAATGATGATCATAAATTCTACAACATGCCAAGTTATGATGGAATGGTGTCGTGCCACTTTTTAGCCCAATATTTTTCCTTTCCTACCAAATGTTACAACCGTACGCCCCGTTATAACCTTGAATAAGACCTCGGGATCTCGATTTGAGGAAATGAGCCGGTGGCGAGTTGGTCCAGTTGCAAGCTTATGGGAGAATTTAATTGAATTGGATTTTGAGCGTTGATGATAAAAGCCAATCTTGAGAGTGAGTGAGCTTTCCGATTCTACTATATGTGAGGCTCTGTTTCTATTAATCAATGATCATGTCATGCCTGAATTCAAGGAGTAAGCCAATGAATTTTTCTAAACACTTATTCAAGAAGAATTAACAATAATGATTGGTTTGTGTGTTCACTCAAGTGAGAAGTATCATTCCATTAAACACTGCAACCAAGAGAGTTTAATACTTGTAATTTTGATTGTCTTATCCCAATATAAGAAGAATGAAATTTCTGAGGCCACGCAAATGAATTGAATATGCAGAGTCCAAGCTCCTAGGAGCACTGACTCTGACTGCTCGGGGACGATCAGTATTAAATGTGAGGATGTTGATAATGGCCAAAATTGACCATTATTTTCAATCCATTTCCGTGTCTGAGACGGACATTTTGATCGTGTTTCCATCTTATTGTAATAAGAAAGCAGTTGAAGTTGAATTTGACAGATTAATGCTAGTTTGTAAAAACTTCGAGCCGGTAATAAAAAGACACAAAATATGCAATTTTAAATTGTATTTGTGTTAGAAAAATCCAAAAACATGAAAAAAGGAAAAAGAAAAGAAAAAGGAATGAAAAGATGGGCAAAAGAATAATATAGCCCACAAAAATCCAAAAAGATGGGAAAAAGATTGAAAATCCCACAACTGAATTTTGGTCAAGTGTTGAAGCACAATTCGAATTATGCAATTCGAATTAATTCGAATTGCACACAATTCGAATTGCTGAAGAGAACAAGAAGTGGTTAAGTGTTGGGAAGGGATGCAGAAGAGCTAATTCGAATTGGCTTGAATAATTCGAATTAGGGAATGAAGAGAAGGAACCCAAAGGCAAGAAGAAGTGCAATTCGAATTGTCTAATTCGAATTAATTCGAATTGGCACAAACAATTCGAATTGCCAACAAATGCAAGGAAGCCAAGCAGAAACCCTCATCCAATTCGAGAAAAGACCAATTCGAATTCTTCACAACAATTCGAATTGATAACTGAAGGCCACATTTCCAGCTCAAGGAAGAGATCTCACAATTCGAATTAATTCGAATTGATTGAATTAATTCGAACTTCACTCATTGAAGCTGTGGAGCATGAGCACAACATTGGTGGGCCTAGGGTTTCGAAATTTGTCTATAAAAGCAGACCTTCCACAACAGAACAGAGATCAAGAATTTAACCAAAAAGCAGCTGGGACAAAAAGAACCGCAGGAGGTTCCACACCCCTTAAGGGTTAGGTAGGTAGTTTAGTTTAGTTTAGTTTATTTTTCTTGCAAGTAGTATAATTTTTACATGCTTTGATCTTAGTATAGTGTAGAAGCGGTTTGTGTAGCCCTTAGAGTAGCCATTTCCAGAATTTTTACATACTTTCTAGTTAGAATAAACCCTACCTTCAAGTTAATGAGGGTTTTGGGTTCTTTATTTTGCTTTCAAAGTGTCAATACAAGAAAAATTTCCAGAAATGGTGTTATTCATGTGTTTTGGCACTCTTTAATGCTTTCTTTAGAAATAAATGCTTAGCATGTTTGTTTGTTTCAACTAGGTTATATTTATTATGTCCTAGTTGACATTCAAACTTAATAAATGCATGTTTGGTGGGTTTTTGGCTTGATTTTGTGCCTTAGAGCTTCAAATAAGTGTTCCTAGGTTTTAGATGTTTTTAAGGTTTATTAGAATTTACCTTTATGTCTTATTTTTCCTGCCTTGTTTTTATTTTTATGCTGCCTTAGATAACATAGGTGTTCTTAGCTTTATTCTTGCAGTTCTTGTTTTTCTAGATGTTTTAGGTTCTTGATCTTTGAATCCTTTGTTTGTAGAAATAGGGTTTAAATCTTGCCAATACCCACTGGACATGTGTTTGTCTATTTCTTGAAAAACCTCACTAGGGTGGCTGTGAAGTGACATTGATGTGAGACGAGGGATTTGGTAAATCTAAACCCATCATTAACCGCACAGTGTACACCTAACCCATACTTGTGAGAACAAAAAATTGTTATTGTTCGAAAATGTGTAATTCGAATTGAGGCAATTCGAATTATCTCGAATTGCCTAAGAAATTCGAATTGCACAACCAAAAATTTCCTTCATGTGGTTTCCAACCAATTCGAATTCTCTAATTCGAATTAATTCGAATTGGTTCACACAATTCGAATTGGCATGAGGAAAACCACATTGTATTGCATACCACCCATTCATGCCTTAGTTTATTTCCCATCTCTTACCAATTCGAATTGTTCAATTCGAATTAATTCGAATTGCTGGACAATTCGAATTCACCTTCCCCTTGAGGTAAATGCCTTAGTCAATTTGAGCAAGAAAAGGACTTCGCCAATTCGAGTTGTCCAATTCGAATTAATTCGAATTAGTCAATAATTCGAATTAGGTGATGTTCCAATTTCTGGCAATGATCAATTGGGTAAAGTAATACTTCATTCTTCATGCATTCGCAATTCGAATTACCCCAATAATTCGAATTGAACTATCCCTTCTACTTTGAAAACTCCAAAAATATTTTTCTTCCATGATTTGTGTAAGTTGCATGGATGTATTGGGCCTCGGCCCAGTTCATCTGATTTCCATCCATTACACATTTCAACCCACTAGTGTCCACTTATTGTGTGCTTAACACCCGCACAATACCAAAAACATTTTCCTTATTTTCAAGTTTTCCTTTTCGTTGTGTGTATGAACGGATAATGAGAAACACCACAGATTAATGTTGGTGAAAGGTCCCTTCACAGGGATATCGACTAACCCGTCTTCTGTGTGTCAATCATTATCTATTATTTTGCATGATCTGGTTAGTGGTTGGTGGAAGCTTCGGCGAGCGTTCTCTTCACTAAGAGTTTCGATTAGTCACTCAGCCAATTCCTAATCAGATACAGTTTTAATTTTCTTTATCTTAATTTCTCAACCTGAATTCAAGTTGCAATAGTATTAACTGTTGTCGACCAACATCAGTTAAGACATATTACAGCAAGAAATCTGTGGGTTTTTCTTCCACTCACAGACAAAAGAAAACTAAATGACGGCGGTCACCGTTGTTTGGAATTCTTTTTGTCTAAAATCAGTCATCTGGGATAATTGGGAACCGGACAGCAGATGTTTGCAGTCCGGAAAACCCCAACTATCTCTGGCACTCTTTTTAGCCAATTTCTTCTCATCTCAGGCTAATCCACCTTTGTGTATCGCATTCTGTCTAACCCCACCATATATTTTGGGGTACCTTATTTTCCTTTTCATATACTTGTATGCATGATACTATTATGTAGATGTTCTGGTCTTATTGCTATTTTGGGGATCCTTCCCCTTGGACACAGAAGTCTTGATTTAAATCGGATGTTGCATAATAAACTTCCAACAAAAACTCCTTTATGAAATCCGGATCTGAGTAAGGGATAAATTCAACAGTTATGACTAATTCATATTCCACTGGGGGTTGATTTTGAGAGCTTAGAAGCAGAGTCAGCGATTAGGTCTCATCCAGACTGAAAGGATCTGTGTTTTAATTGAGAGTTTAGTACCTGTCTAGGGAATGATTTTCAAATATTCAATTGGTTTCTCAAAATTGCTGTGTGTTGGAAATCTGATATTAGATATCGCATTAAGTCAATATCCACTTGGGTGTAGATGAGATGTGATAAATAATACTAGAGGAACAACATATAGGCCTTGGTGAATTTCTAAGATAAGGTCGAGTATTCCTTCGACTACTATCTTCTTCTGCCAAAGTCTAGAATTAAGTCTTGAGTGAGTACATCCGGAATAGGTTCATTTATGGATCTGTTTCATTTAGTTTGTATCTCATAACTACCCAGATGTTGTAAGCCCTGTGGCTTATTGATATCTCGGGGGTTCTTGATCTGCATCTGGTCACCAAGACCAGGGGCTCTTTTATACTAACGGAAAGAGACGTTTTTAACGATTCCGAGTGATAGATTTAAATGCTTTCTTTACAGCTTTCTTACTGCTTTCCTTTTAAAATGCTTTCATAGAGGTCACTAGGAAGAATTAGGGGCTGTCCATCTGTTAAAAGGTTTGAGAGTTATGGAATGGTTTGGGGCTTTATTTGAAACTTTGGGTGTGACATGGGGGAATGATAGGAGTATTTGACATGTCAACTAATGATGTGTTAGGTGTTGCTTATCCACCACAGATATGTAATGTAACTTCACAAGGCCTGTGGAGGGAGTTATAAGTCTGTGGTATCTTAGAAATTGAGGTCGTAAGAGCATGTAAATTCTCACCATAAGTACCTCTCTGTTAAAGGGAACAAGGTGTAGAAAGCATGAGAGTTAGCTAACTAGAGGATTATCTCAAGCTAAGATCTGTGTAACAAAATGGAAGTTTAATTGTGTTTCATCTGAATCTTGTCCAATCTTTATTATTTCCTCCCTGTCCCTTCTGTCATATTTAAATCTGCTTTCTAGATATTGTAGCATAATTTTATATTGCTTTCGTAGTATAGATTTAATTGCTTTCTTCGATCTAGTTTACCATGCTTTGTAGAATAATTTTATTGCTTTCTTGATATGATTTAAATTATGTCAAGTAGTTGTTAGAAATCCTTGCAAAACTTGAAACGAGTAACCGAGTGGAAAATCTTAGTAAACGACGTGGGCCCTGCTTCCATCGCACATCCTCCAGTGAACGATCCGGTACTTTCTATAAATTACTGCAATTTTTGACTCCGTGCGCTTTCGGGAGCACAGTTTCTTGACACGAGTAAATAAAAACACAACATTTTGGGAAAATACTCATACAGTGGGAAGATGTTCAAAAGCTTCATGGCAGGTGCTTTCGTGACATGAAATTATGAGAAGTATCATGGTGCAGATACCAGGGACTTTCAGGGTGACAGACTGAAGGTCAATCCCGGTTGCACCGTGATATTTGTCAAAAGTTTCATGGCGGGGAGGACCACATCGCCATTTGAGATTAAAACACCCCGCATGAGTAATAAAACGGGAATCATAACATATCCTTAATCCCCTTCCCTAAATCATAACTCTTTTCATTTAATAATCCAAACCTGATATTTCAGAAAATTACTCGTGTTAATGAAACTCGTCAAAAGTTTCAATATGTTGTTAAAGCATAACTCATCCCTACTACGACTTTTCAATTATTAAGGTTCGCATAAGCGTTTAACACGCACATATTCATGCCTGTACTATTGCTGTGCTATACCAACAACAACGATGTAGTAATATGTATATCAATGAGGCCACTCCCTTGAGGTATCATTTCACAGTTGTTAGTCATCTTCTATTTCACTATGCTACCCACTTTCGTATTTCCAGTTTTCCATCATTACTTTTTCTTCCTTCATCACTGGCATCCTTTCACTAAAGTCATCTCGGCAAAGTTACCTTGCATTCCGATATGTGTATCGTCACTCAACCTCTCCAACTCCAGTGGATTGTTTCATGCTCTACAAATTATGAATGATGCAAAGGGTTTTGATCAAAATATTTTTTATTCATAATCATTTTTTGCTGCTTCTCAATTTTCCTTTCACACTCCTACTCTTGTGCTTACCATTTTGCCAATAAACCAAGTTTATCCGACATATTTTTCGTCTACTTTAAAACCAATATCTTATTTTTACTTTCATGGCGCTTCTTTCGGTTTAACAATTAAACCATCACCTATCAGAAAAGTCCATTTGGGCCTATCATCTTACGTTTGCAACATACGAAATGTCGAAATATTACATTAATTGAATTCTGCGCCGCGTAGCGCGCAAACCAGGACTAGTATAACTATTTATGGATAGGAAAACGTAGCCTAAATGCGACAAAAACGTCACATACAAAATGTGCATTAGTTGAGGTTGTTAATTTGACTTCAAATCAATCTCTAATCTGCCAAATGCCAACTACGTAAGAGAGATCGATAAGACCACTTCCATAGCTAGAGAGATGAGAGATGGGTAATTAAGTTCATCTCACAACTCATCCATCACAAATAGGGAGTTTTAACCCTTCCTGCATACATACATACATTTCCGAGGAAAATAAAATAAAATAAAATTCATATCGTCCCATAATTTTAAAAAAATTTCAAAACAGTTCCACGAATTAGGCGAATCCGTCCCATAACTACCCTAATCATAGCCGAACCCGTCCATGAACCCCATTTTTTTTCGCTAATTATCGCCGAACACGTCTCATAACTTCTCTAATCATCGCCGAACCTGTCCCATAACTTCCCTATTCATCGCTGAACCCATCCCACCATTAGGAAAGTTATAGGACGGGTTCAGCGATGATTAGTGAAAAAACCGGTTCATGAATGGGTTTGGCGATTATTAGTGTAGTTATAGGATAGATTCGTCTAATTCGATATTTGTGGGATGGTTTTGGAAATTGAAAAAACGTATAGGACTAAATGGGTTTTTTTTCCCATTTCCGAGGGTTTGTACAACGTATCACTCCGGCCGTTGATGATGCAGATCGTCGTGTATTCATACATCACCACAGACACGAGTGACCGACAACATTCGATGGGCCTTCCCGATCCCAATCGGCAATCAGTGATGCCCTGCTGGCTGCTAGCAAGCTTACCCCATCCAAATCAGTGCGCCATGCATGCATGCATGTCCAAATTAGCACGTCTCATTTAATTTTAGGTCCCTAAACTTTTATTTTGTTCACTTTTATCCCCCAAAAAGTTTCTAAAGTTTGCAATTCAGTCCTCATTTGAATTGCAAACTTTAAAAACTTTTTGGGGGATAAAAGTGAACAATATAAAATTTTAGGGACCTAAAATTGAAATTAAATGCATTTAGGACTATTTCGGAGAAAAAGGATCTTTTAGTTCGTTTTCTTTCCAAAAAATCCAAATCGGTCCGTTAGTTTTTCGCTCCATATAGTCCTCTACATTTGCTAATTTTTTTCAGTTCGTTCTTTATTACGTAATAAATATGAGGTTGCTGACGTGGCCGAAGTAAATCACATTTTACATCTACCGTGACCAATTTAGAGTCCATGCACATAACACATCAGCTTAATAAATGTCTAAAGTAAATCTTTGAATGCTGCCATAATACATCGTTACTCTAAAAAATACCTTCCGCGGGTCAATTGAGCCCTGGGTTTAGGGGCATAGTCTCCACTTGGTTCGCATTGAGGAGATTACCCAACCTACAAATAAACAACAACCATTCATTTGCACAAATAATACATCACAATTGGTCTTCGCACTGAGGAGGGAGTCGCTTGACCTACGTTTACCAAGAACACTAATTTCTTGTTGTGGTAAAGGGGCTGGGATAAGGGTTGTTGAGTCTATCCAAAATGGAAATGAAGGTAAGCTCTGTTATTGCTGCGAATGGTTATTGTTTCTTTGTGGGTTGGGTAACCCTAATGAGGACCTAACGTGAACCAAGTGGAGACTATGCTCCGAAACCCAGTTAAGAATGGCTCAATTAACCCGCTTGACGCATTTTTTAGAGTAGTGATGTATTATGACAGCCTTAAAATACTGGTGTGGTATGTGTGGGGACTTCAGATTAGCTACGTTGGATGTAAAATGTGATTTACTTCGGTCACATCAGCAAGCTCATGCTAATTACGTAACTAGGACCGAATTGAAAAAAAAATTAGCAAACGTAGAGGACTATATGGGGCAAAAACTACTAACGGACCGATTTGAATTTTTTGTAAAGAAAATGGATTAAAAGATCTTTTTTCCACTATTTCGGCTAAAATATGAAAGTTATATAGGACCATTTGAGATAATCAAATACTCCCTCCGTCCCACCACTCTTGTCCTGTTTGACTTTTTTACACAGTTCATTGTTTAACTTTGACTCAATATTATTACAAGTATATATTTGAAAAAAATAATCGACTTGGGTCTTGTTAGAATCGTATTATCATGTAGTTTTAGAATATGTATTTTATATAATTTTTCATTATACATATTTTAAGATATTAACGATTGAAAATGTGCATTGGATTATGTGTAAAAGTCAAACAAACAAGTTAAGTGGGATGGAGGGAGTACTTTATAGACCAAATTGGATAATTGTAAGACTTACAGGACTACTTGGGTATTTATTCCTATGTTGTGTGGATGCATGATCATGTATGCACGATGTTGAAATGTATGAAAAACAATATACCTAGCTAGGTGCAACACAAAAGACAAAAAGTACAACTTTTGGAGGGTCTTTTTCATAACACAAAAGACAAAAAGTACAACCTTGATTGTCGGGGGCTTTTGCTTATTTCTAGGGCATACTCTTCGTCATTCTTGGTGGCTAAGCATCAAGTGGGTGAGAGAGCATGATTCTTTGAGGGAGGTTTGCTTGGAGAACAAGTGGCTGAGAAAGTATTCCTCCTTGGACTGATAGTGAAGAAAGGTTACCATCAAAATGAAGCTGATGGTTTGGGCACATCTTTTGTTTCATTTTGATCGGTGCGTTTTGATTTTATAACTTTCATATTCCTGGAAGCCTGCCAGTATTGAGAGAATACACCACTAAAAAACTGCTGAGAATTGTAAGGAAGAGGATTATGTAAGAATGTTCTAAAGTTCTATCAGAATACGTTTGTTGATTGTGGTAGTATTCTGTTGATTGTGGTAGTATTCTGGTTATTCTGATAGAGTCTATGTTAGTCTTTTAGTTTACGTTTTATACTGGTTATTCTGATAGAGTCTATCTTAGTCTTTTAGTTTACGTTTTATACCAATTCTGCATTTATATTATGAGGGTAAATGTTTGTGAGCTGAATTTGTTGGGTTTGTGTATCAAATGAAGGGATTGATTGGGTAATCTTTTAGTTCATTTTGATATGTTTGTTTTGATCATATAACTTTCAAAGTCTTACTTTGATTAGCATATATACTTGAGTCAATATGATTTTGAGTTGAAATGTGGTCTGGTTTTGTTTTTGAGCATATGCGAATGTAGCTAGCTCGAGGGTAGCAATTTGTTGCACGTAGCATTAGGATAGGGGTTGTCCGGCAGATGTTGGCTCAACAATCCGATCAGTTTGGATGGGTGTTCTAGAGTGACATGAGTCATATTGTGGAAGAGTGTGAAAGGTTGTATATGAGGGTTTTCAAAGTGCCTTGTGAGATCAGTCCGGTTCCTGTACTGGCAATTAATTTGCCTGTAAATTCTAAATGATGTCCGCGCTATGAAAAATGATAGCTCCATGAAAAATGATGTTGCTTATTTTATAATATTATCATTTTTTCATGCGCACACATCATTTCACACAGACATCATTTTTCATTGCTCTGATATTATTTTTCTATTTTTATCCATCATTTCATTTTTGTCGGTATGTGCGGTTGACAACACACAAGCCACACCCTTGTGAAATATTGAAATGCCTGAATCTCCATATAGATCATACTTTTTTTTTGGTAAACAGTGACACTCATGTGTCTGCAAAGGTGTGTGGGAGCTCAAATCACACTAATTACAAAAGGGGATAAAGGGGAGGGAATAGGGGGCCGGGTGGGGATCGAACTCCCAATCTATGGTTGAGAGAAGGGGGACTTGACCACTAGGTAAGTCCTCAACCCATATAGATCATACTGATTGAAAGTCAACAAATACTCGGTGTTCATTTATTTTATGCATTTCATTTCTGCTCTGTGATATATTTTTTTATTATTAGTCCATTGACTGGAAAACGCCAAACAAAAGTTCATACTACTATATGTGTTTGTCATTTTAACCGGAACCTGTCAAATAAATTCAAATCTTGAAATAAAATAATAGCTGAGTAGAATAAAAAATCAAATATAAAAATATGTTTGAAAATTAGAATTAGGTTATATTACTAAAATAAAATAAAATAAAATAATAATTAAGTAATTTAAGAAAAAAAATAATATAATGTAAAAATATGAAAACATAAAATGAAGTATTATAAAAATTTTAAAAAAAAATTAATTTAAACGAAAATGTAATACAACATAATCGGCCTTACTAGATGAATATGTCTATATTTATAGATATGTCAATTAAAACATTAAATTTAAAATTTGTGGTCTAAATAAAATAAAACAATAATTCAGAGTGCCAATTTAATACTTTAATAAATCAATTGGCCTAAATCTAGATAAGAATGAAAGTGTCATATTTGAATAATATAATAAAATCTAGTGACCAAAAATCAAAATATGATTCAGTTATGACCTGATTCATTTTTTTTTTCTTCTCAACTGCCTATATAGGCTAGGAAATGGGTGGTGGTAGCCTATACTACATAAATTACAAAATGACAAAGGGGAGGGATGGGGTCGGTTGGGGGAAATCGAACCTCCAACAAGTCACTTGACCACTACGCCAAGTCTTCATCCGTATATGACCCCATTCAATTCTGTTCTCTTCATTTTTCTGAGAGCCTTTTTTGTTTTTTGTTTTTTTTTTCCTTTAAATGAAAATGATATTCACCATGTTTTCAAATACTTATTGGATCCATATAATGGCTCATCCAAAAAAAAAAAAAAAAAAAAACTTGGATCCATTTTATAACAACAGTTAACCCAAATAAAAGTTTTTTATTAATTAACCTTTCGTGGAAGAGAGGTCTTTATTTATAGCATCCAGATAGTGCATTCATAAGTACTATTTGTCTCGAGATCGATTTTGTTCTCTAACAGTAAAGATTACTTCCAGGGTTCACATTCAACTGATTGCAGTAGTTCAGATATAAATTAACCCGAGCAGCGACAGTTCCTGGAAGTTTTCCATCGCATTCTATGTCTCCATTGATGGCTCGAATTGTGGCCCCAAATCCTTGTCCATTAATTATGATATTATGGCAGTTCCCCATCCAAAACCACACGGATGCCTTGAATGATATGACGGGATTCGTGGCAACAATGTCGGGGTTGGTCAGACCATTAAATCCTATGTATTGACCTGCAGGGCCGTAATTGTAGTTCCACGATAGCTGAAGAGGACCTCGGCCGTGGTAGCCCTTACCCGGCACGCATGGCCATTGTGTGTTGGACGCATCGCAGTAATTTCTTGTTGGACCGCCATTCTCCACAATGTAGCACATGCCTGCAGCATCCCAGAAACAATATATACTATCAATTTGTGATTAATTAGAATAGGTTTGCAGTTCGTGCGTGAACAAAATTCTGAAATGGATTTATGAGATTGAAGATTATCGGTTAACTTAGTGGGGTTTTAATCCAAGTTAAGTTAAATTTGAGGTAGATTTCGGTATGATTATTATTATTATTTAGGTAATATTATGAATGAATATATGTGTAGATATTGATACAAAAAACGGATGGGTTGTCAATCAATCCCCTTATGAGATAATATGGTTAGTTAAACGCCCCTATTCAGTTCTGCCAATGGGTTGGCCCCACCCGACCCCTATATCTTCCCTTTATCAATGACTTCCCAAAAAAAAAAAAAAAAAAAAAAAAACTGTGAAAAACATAGATATTAATTATTTAAGCATGCAGCAAGAAATGATCAAACGCAGAAAATGAATGCGGTAAATGCGTACACTAATACTACATGACTTACTTCCTGTCTCATGTGTTACATGAGCGAAGAATGCTGCAATCTCACGCTTGACATCATCGGCCGTGCCTTGAGTGCCGAAATTCGGGAACGAGCTGATGGCTGAGAGAAAATTCTGCCTGGTGTAGAATCCCTTTCCGGGGCACCATGACGGGGCCTGGTTAATAATTCCATTAAAGAAGGCTTCCGTCACAATGCTAGGGACAGGTGGTTTAGAACACGGTCCAGCCTGGCAACCTGGGCCACAGTAAGCATAAGTCGTACCGCAATAGCCCCATTGGCTGCAGCACAAGTTAGGCGCGCAACCGCAGTTCTGGCCGGAAATGTATTTTCCGGATGCCAAAACTATGGCCAGGAAAGCGTAGATTGTGATGAGTGATTTAGTCATTTTGATTGTGTGTGGAAGTGTAAGCTGGGAATGATGGGTATTTATAGGTAGACGTTTGATAGTATTGCAGCAATTTGGCATGTTGGAAAGGCTGGTTGAGGGATAATGACTTTTGACATTCTACAAGAGGTAATAATGCAAGAGTAGACATTTTGGATAGATAAGTAATGGTACATTCGTACTGTTATATAGTCTGGGCCGGGTGTGGCTTGTGTGTTGTCAACAAGAACCGGACTGGTCTGGGCCGGCTGGGCAGCAAGTGGAGCTTCCGCTCAGGCCCCTGAATTTTGGGGCTCCATTTTTTTTAAAAAAAAAATTGTTACACAATTAAAGTTTATTTGCAGGGTTTAGGGTTTATGGGACTTGACCCAAGTGGTCATGTTCGCTGCCTTCCAACCATTGGTTCGGGGATCGATTCCCAATCGGCTCCTATCCTTCCCCTTTATTCCCTTTGTAATTTGTGTGGCTTGGGCTCCCACACACCTTTGCCGACATATAGGTATCAATATTTACCAAACAGAAAAGTTTATTGCACATTTTCTTTTATTTTAAGATTGAAGTTTGCATAATTTATCTTTTTAATTCCCCTTGTGTTTGGTTTAATTTTCATAATTACCTTTTCCAATTCCCCTTTTGAAAAAAAAAAACACCATTGGTCCCATAAGTTTTCCCAATTTCGATTTCAGTCCCATATTAATTTAATTAACACAATCAATCTGCTAATTTTTGCATAATCCATCCCAAACCTCTTAATGACGCATTTCTGCTGACTTGGCGCCGCGTCAGTTTGCTTAATTCGGCACCATTGGTCCCATAAGTTGCTTAATCCGGCATCATTATTGATCCCATAAGTTTGCTTAATCCGGTGCCACATCAGCAGAAATGCGTCAATAAGGGGTTTGGGATGGATTATGCAAAAATTAGCAAAAATAATGGATTCATTGTGTTAATGAAATTAATATGGGACTGAAATCGAAATTGGGGAAACTTATGGGACCAATGGTGTTTCTTTTTCCATTCCCCTTTGGTTTGATTCTTCATGCACAATTAATTCAGCTTTTACCTTCTTTTGTTGCTTGTCTTTTTCGTCTTGTATTTTCTTTTTCAATCCCAACAAACTCTTCACAATAATAAGTGGCCTACTACAACTTTCGATTTTTCTTTGCCAATTGAACTAAACTACACCACATAATTTGTTAAAATACCCAATATTTTCTCTTTTATATTGCATTTAATATTTTTTAGATTTACCAATTAATATTAAATATTTTTTTATTATTATATGGGCCCAATAAAAAGTTTTGCTCTGGCCTCAGGTGTTATTCCCGTGGCTTCAGGGGTATATCCGTCAGAAGTCATGCCACTTCAAAAACTAGTGGAAGGTGTTACTATGCAGTGACTGTAAGGTGCAATCGTGTGGGGAGTGGAGTCTTTTGATGTTTATCAATATTGTAATAGTCTAGATCATTTTGTGATAGTTGATGTTATTTATGGTAATAGAATTACCTATTATGACGGTTTTTATATGATTTAAAATTTTTATACATCTAATATTAGGCATCACACCACCTATGTTAGGCATCATATAAAATTGCGTGCTTATGATCACAAAACGACATCTGTAATCACCGCACCCTAACTTTGTTGAAAAATAGTAAAATAAACTATTTTCCGAATGCCAAAACTATGGCCAGCAGAGTGTAGATTGTGATAAGTGATTTAGTCATTTTGATTGTGTGTGGATATATAAGCCGGGGAATGATGGGTATTTATAGGAAAACTTTTGAGAGTATTGCCGCAATTTGGCATGTTGGAAAGGCTGGTTGAGCCGTTGAGGGATAATGACTTTTGACATTCTACAAGGTGCAATAATGCAAGAGTAGACATTTCCGATGGATAAGTAATGGTACATTCGTACAGGTAGTATTAGTCAGAAGTGGGTGTGGCTTGTACGCTGTCAACAGTACATACTGACAAAATGGAATGATGGATACGCATAGAAAAATAATGTCCGAGTAATGAAAATGATGACTGTGTGAAATGATGTATGCATATGAAAAAATGATGAATATTATAAAATTAGCAACATCATTTTTCATTGAGCTAACATCATTTTTTATAGCGTGGACATCATTTAGCATGTACAGGCAAATTAGTCAGAAGTCATGCCACTGCTAAAAATAGTTAAAAAAAAAATCTTAACTCCATATATAGGGATGAGTGAAAATTGATGACGTTCGTTTTGGTTAGCTTTATGGGGAAACATTTCCAGGTTAAAAAAATAAAATAAAATAAATCCAACTCAATTTCTTATGTGTGACACTGAACTCGTATCAACGAAATATCCAACTTAATTAAAGAATTGTAAAAAAATACAGGAAATAATACTGATTTCGTCATTTTCCTTTCATTTTTTTCGAGCTCGTCCTAAATTTTTATTTTACCTTTATTCAATCATCAAACTTTATTCATTTTTGCCAAATCGGCCCTATTTCACCCTAATCCAATAAATAAACATAATTTTCATTCTAATCCAATAAATTAGTATAATTAACAAAATTATGAAACTACACAACACATATCCTACATATACACAGCACTCCAGCAAGGCTGATTTAGCTTCTAAACCAAATCCATTTTTAAAAAGCCAAAACCCAATAGTTGTCAACTAGTATTTCTTTTACTAACTATTAATTTAACAAGAAAACTTTTTGGGTAAATGAAAAAAAAAAAAAAAAAAGGATAACGGAAATAAATTTTACTCCACATATACTTTAGACAAATTAAAATAAGTATCATTGACTAACAGCAATTAACTTTCATGGTCATAGAATTCTAACTGTTTAAGTAAGATTTACTTAAATAAAATTTCGAGTTGCGACTCACTAATTAAGTACTACCTCTCAAACACCCCCAATAGCTGTTTTTAATAAGCCCACTATGTACCCCATATATAAAGGCCTTTTTAATTAGCCTGCCCTATTTCCAATCCCTTGCTACAAACTTCAACTGGTCTTCACCATAGTTGCTTTATAATATCTGAGTTGTACTTATAAAGTAATTACCGTAGTTGATCCACATGTACAATATAGCATCTTAAAATATTCACAAACTTTCTTTCCATCTGTGAACCATGTTAAGTCAATTTCTATGTGACTATGTCTTTGTATAAAAATTAATTTTAAAACTAATGCTTCACAAAACAAGTAGGGCTTCTTGTCGAATTTCCACTTACAACCTTCAACAATTCGCTCTTGATGCGTCCAACACCAAATCTTTGCTAAAACTCCAACATCAAAATTTGAAAATAAACAATCCACAACCACTAGTACAAAATTTTTTCTTCTATCAACGCATCAAGGGAATACAATCGTCGTTATTGGCCATAATTCACAAGAACTGACTTGATAGTTGGGTTTAAGCCTTTCAAAAGCTTCCTGCTTTTAGGATTGTATAATAATAATAATAATAATAATAATAATAATAATAATAATAATAATAATAATAATAATAATAATAATAATAAAGCGCCCATGAATCATGCAATATAGTACTATAATACATCAAACAAAATATTAATGCACGGTTCAGCTATAGCAAAATAAATTAATTAATTAAATAATAATGGGTTTTGTACAGGGGTTACCAATTAAATAATTAAATATTTTAGAGTTTTAGATGTTCCTGGAACATAGTAGGATATATATGCATATGCT
Organism: Hygrophila difformis; assembly: GCA_030278955.1. Lineage (NCBI taxonomy): Eukaryota > Viridiplantae > Streptophyta > Magnoliopsida > Lamiales > Acanthaceae > Hygrophila > Hygrophila difformis. The sequence goes on along the minus strand of JAOANR010000015.1, from coordinate 13,724,015 downwards.
AGATTTCGAAATCCAAAATTTTCCACGTGGATCCATATTACGTGAAAAGGGTATGGATAGAAAAACGTAGCCTAAAAGCGACAAAAATGTCACGTACAGAATGTGTGTTACTTGAGGTTGTTTGACTTAATTCATAGTATCAACCTATAATCTCTGCCCAATGCTAGCTACGCGTGTAAGACCACTCCCATAATGACATGGGTAAGTTAATGGAATAAGGCCTGTTTTCTAGGCCTTAAATAAAATGTTATAAGCTGAATTTCAGAAAATTTAGTCTGATTTAATCTGAATTTGTCTGGTCTGAATATTTTCGGTCTTATTCGATTCAATCTGGTCTGATCTTATCTTATCTTATAATGATCTGATCTGGTCTGAATGGGTCTGGTCTGATCTGATTTGATCTGGTCTGATCTTAATGTTTCTTATTTGATCTGGTCTAATCTGATTTTAATAAAAATAAGTAATACTCCCTCCGTTTTTTTTTAACTTCACCCATCCTGCACTGCACGCAATCCAATGCACATTTTCAATCATCAATATCTCATATTACATATAAGTAAAAATTATAAAAGTTTGATATTCTAAAACTACATGATTAGACGAATCCAACAAGATCTCACTTGACTATGTTTTATCTTATATAACTATATGAAAAAATTGAATTAAAGTTACTCAATGAATAGTATCTACTATGCTAATGGTGAACTTAAAAAAAAACGGAGGGAGTAAGTTTCAGAAATACGTTAACATTGTCTATGTATTCATTATTGTCAATTTTATTTTCTAATTTTGTTGATTATCAAAATAGTTCTGTAACTATTTTATTGTGACCAATTTCGTCCTAGAGGCATTTCCGTAAATTATTTTTAGGTCTCTTAGGGCATTTCAGTAAATTATTTTCAGGACTAAACTGCATAAACATTAAAATTTTCTGAAGTAAAAACTAATAATTTAAAAGTTCATAGACCTAAAAATAATTTACTAAACTGCCCCTATGATGAAACTTGTCACAATAGAATATTTACAAGACTGTTTTAGTAATTAGAAAAACTTAAAGGATGGAATTGTTAATTACTGGTACGTACTGGTAAGGTCACCTTACAATTTATATATAAAATTTTCAACTTCTAAAGTATATTCTCTTAATTCAATAATTCATGTTTATTAACTTGTGAATTATTCTCTTAACTGAATAATTCAGTGCAACAAATTCACACTAAAAATAAAAATAACAATAAAAAAAAAACCACCTCAAACCCAATTGAATGAATGCAATCCGATTACGATACAATTTATTTAAGAGTATGCATATACATTTATCATAAAAAATATATACCGCACAGAAAACATTTTTCTTATTACATATTCTTCTATACTTCCTCCGTCTTGTTTAGATTGTTTCATTTGACTTTTTGTCACTATTAACTGTTTAAGTTTGATTCGAATTTTTATCATATTTATGTAAAAAAAAATATAGTCAAGTGTGATCTTAATAGATTCGGCTAATCTTGTAGTTTTAGAGTATTAAATTTTTATATTTTTTTATTGTACACAATTTAAGTTATTAATTGTTAAATATGCGTATCAGCACACGTGTTAGGTGGGTCCATTATAATTATAATGAGACGAACGTAGTATCATATAAAGCATCTCTACTATCATATAAAACACATTTTCGACATTACATGGTATTTACATATGCAACCACATCCGCACGATCTCTACGAAAAAAAAAAACCATTTAGTTCCATAAGTTTTTTTAATTTCCAAAACCATCCCACAAATATCGAATAAGACGAATACGTCCCATAACTACCCTAATCATCGCCGAACCCATGGGTCCCACAACTACCCTAATCATCGCCGAACCATGGGTTCGGCGATGATTAGGGTAGTTATGGGACGGGTTTGGTGATAATTAGCGAAAAAACCGGCTTCATGGACGGGTTTGGCTATGATTAGGGTAGTTCTGGACGGATTCATCTAATTCGATATTTGTGGGACTGTTTTGGAGATTTTTTTAAATTATGGAACGATATGGATTTTTTTTTCCAATCTCTACCTGAATGAATGATTATGGCATGACATCAACTCAGCAGCTATAATTGAATCGTCAGCCTCTTATATCTTGTACGTGCAGAAAAAAGACTGAATTAATAATAGTTGTGTTGAAAATTCTACAGAATAACTAAGACAGAGATGAATATTGCCTGCCATGATTGGCTCAACTTATACTAATCTTAATTTAATTCTCAAGCTCCACTTTTTCCCATAAAAAGATAATAAAATTGAAATTCCTTTGATGTCAAAGAAGATTAGTCATAACGACAATTCTCCTAACTTATTTTTATAAAAGACGTGACACGATTTTTCGCTTGCACTATTCATACATGAAAGAGGCTGTTATTCATCACGTACTTATTTATTTCCTCTTTAGTCCTTTAATTTTCTAACACCGAAGGTTACTCCCAGGGTCGACTCCGAACTGGCTGCAGTAGCTTGTGTAGTAATTTACGCGAGAAGTGACCGTGGCTGCATTTGCCCCATCGCATTCGAGCTGTCCATTGATGGCACGAATTGTGGCACCAAATCCTTGTCCAGAAATCATGGGAGTATGGCAGTTTGTCATCCAAAACCACAGGGCGGACTTGAAGGCTATGACGGCATCTCCGGCCACGATTTCAGGGTTGTTCAGACCATCGAAGCTGACGGCGCGACCAGCTGCGATGTAGTTGTAGTTCCACGTCAACTGCAAGGGGCCTCGCCCGTAGTAACGCTTGCCTGCTGCGCACGGCCATTCTGCGCTGGCCTCGCAGTACGTCAGCGACTGACCGCCGCTCTCTTCAATGTGGCACATGCCTGCATTTCAACAACGTTAAATATAAATTCAACAATTTTGAAACAATTCACATATACCGTTGTCTAACTTATGCATCATTGTTGTTGAAAGAATTAGCTTTGGACACGCCCACTGCATTTTTTAAAATGTGGTATTGCATTTTCAACAACTTATATTTAACACATTTTTTCGATTTTGGTTCAACAAAAAGCGAATTTTTTCTATTTTAGCCCAAATTATATAAGCAAAACGGGAATTCTCATTATTTGTTATGATTACAAAGAAGTCTAAATATTAGTAATATATAAATTTGCACAATATCATTTCCAAAATATATAGTGCTAACAGCCAAATTTAACGTAGGGAAATAATAGGGGAAAAAATCTTCCAGTTGGACCAAAATCCAAAATATTATAAATTTGAATCCAAAAACTGAGGAGATGGGCTTCGTTTGGTAAATAAATAGAGTTTAGAGTTTAGAGTTTGGTTTCAGAGATTAGAGTTTAGCTTCAGAGGTTAGAGTTCTCAAAACCATGATTTGTGGAGAAAATCAGCGATTCCAAATCTTATATTTTTGAGAAAACAAACATATATGAATATCGTAGAGTTGTGAATTGACTTTTAGCGTTTGGACCGCTTGTTCCAAACGGGGCCATGATAACCCATATAATTTTTTTTAAAGAAAAAAGAAAAGAAAATGAAAAAACAAATATCCTAAGAAAGTAATTAAGTATCAAACGAGCGACAAATATATCACTTGGGATAGAGACTTGGCCTAGTAATCAAGTTATCCAACTCGCAATCTATAGGTTGGGGTTCGGTTCCCCACTCGGCGTTTATTCCTCTCCTTTGTCCCTTTGTACTTTATATGCGGTGGACTCCCACCATTACTCTCCTAGTTTGTATAGGTGCAAAAAAAAAACAAAAAAAGTATATGTCACTTACTTCCAGTCTCATGTGTAACATGAGCAAAGAATGCAGCAATTTCACGCCTAGCATCGTCCGCCGAACCTTCTGCTCCGAACCTAGAGAACGAGCCAAGTGCTTCGATAAAAGCAGACCTGGTGTAGAAGCCCCTTCCAGCACAGCTTGCGGCGGCCTGATTGATGATCCCATTAAAGAAGGCATCTGTCACAATGTCAGCAACTCGGACTCCGCTGTTTGCCGGTGGAGTTGATGAGCCGTAGCAAGGCCCAGCGCGACAGCCCTCGCCGCAATAAGCATCTCCCAGGCCACAGAAGCCAAATTGGCTGCAGCACAAATCAGCCGCGCAACCGCAGTTCTGGGCAGAAACCTGATTCCCGGATGCCAAAACTATGGCCAGAAGGGTGAAAATTGTGACAAGAGATTTCGCCATTGTTAATTGGTTTTGTGTTGGTGTGCTTGTGTAAGAAGAAACAAAGGGTATTTATAGGGGAAGTTTTGGAGACTATGCAGCGAACTGGCGTTAGTGATGTTGGAAATTTAGGCTGAACTGTTGAGGGAATAATTGAGCTGTGCTTTAGACCAATTTATAGTTTGAAAATCGATTTGAATATTCCATTTGAACAAGTAAAATTGTTGACTGGTTATAGAAAATGTTTTAAGAAATAACTTTTTTCTTGGTTTGTTTGGAGGAGAACTTTTTCTTTGTTTAATATTTGTCCTGAATTAAAGAAGGAATGATAAACCAAATAAACTAGGAACATTTCTTAAACAAACTCGGCATATTACCACAACTTAACAGGCTGTTTCCGTGTTCATTATGAATTTGCTAACTTCTGGAAAAAGAACCAAAATAGTAGCATATGTTTATCTTAATTTCAAAATCTGTGGTTAATTATTTTATTTCTAATTTCAGAAAATATGGTTAAAAGAGATAAATAAAAGTTCCACAAGAAACATTTCTTTCTTGTCATACATACCACAAGAACTTCAAAATTAAATGTGCCGGCACAATGCTCTGGTACTGTGGCCCATCCCTCTTCTCTTCATGCACTGTGTTCTATGCGCATTTGGATCAAACACACTTCGGCAGCAACAGAGTCTTATACATTTCAACAACATTATACATTTATGGTCTCCCATTTGAGCGAAATTTGTGGGGGGAGATTATAATTCTAAAGCAGGGCGGCTACGGGATTCGACAACTAACAAACTTTGTACTAAGTTTCTGTAATGGAACATTATTAAAAATCACATGACATGACATGATTGAAAGCGCCAGCAGCCACGTTCATGCATCTCTCCATGCCATGACTATTCAGATAACACTGTTTCTTCATTGAATTTATAATAATATGCATACACCAATACAATAAAATAAAAATTAATTAAAATACTGCTACGTTAGTAAGTTTTTCGTATTTAACTAATCCACACTCTATACCTGTATAGAGATAAATATTAAAATAAGCTACTAAAAGGCCAATATATTATAAAAATAGGTCAAATGACCTTATAGTGTCATATTACAATGTAAATTATTGTTAATACTAGTATTTCCCTGTCCAATGGGCGGAAATTATGGACAATATGAATAAAATTATCCAATTTAACAAATAAAATTAAAGCTTCAATTTTATTATGTGGATTACATTCTCTAACCTCCTTAAACTATTTTAAGCATTGTATGCGTACATCTATAGATTACAAAGAAATCGACCAACACATGTCTTTACCAATATTTATATATTACAATTTAGTATTTTAAAAAATACTTATACTACAAACAATAAGACCAAAAAATTGAAAAAGCAAAGATAAAAAACCTTTCTACCTCACGACTCTAATGTCATACATTGACAATGAAAATATGTGAAATCGTGTTGTACTCGATAATTGATTATTGATATTGATTCACACCCTAAAGCATTGAGATATTAGAAATTTCATACAGATGTAGATATTTCCAAATTAAATTAGAAAATATAAGAAATACTATTGTAAATGAACCCATTGACAAATTAAAATAAGTATAGTTCCATCAACTTATTGTCAGATTGCAATTTATCTAATACAAATATTTGTTATCCATTTTTAAATATTTCAATAAAATTTAATGAGTGTCAAATATTTGTTGATGATTTTGTTATAAATTATTATTATTTATTATAATAAAGGAATTTGTTACTAAAATGATATTAAAGGATACAAATTATATTAGTTAAGGATACAAATGATATTTAAGGCATGTAGGAAACAATGGGACACTTTAATTATTGTACCCCAATTATATTAGAACCATTGAATTGGATAGCTAGGCCTTGTCCTGTAGGACTTATTTCCAGGACTTATTAAATCAAATCAGACCAGACCATTCAGATCAGATCAGATCAGATCAGACCACATTATATATAGTTGTAATCAGATCAGTCAAACCAGACCAGACCAGACCAGATCTAATCAGATCAGACCAGAAATATTAAGACCAGATCTTATAAAATTCAGATCAGAACACCTTATTTCAGGCGAAGAGAACAGGGCCTAAGATTTCTTCTCTTGATGTTTTGTGGAAATTCCAGATGCACAGTAACCGACCATCTGTCTCGATGTTACAAAAACAATCTTATATACTTCCCCTCTTTTTTTATATTTACTACAGAACACTCAGCATGCAGTTCAATGCATATTTTAAATCACTAATAATTTAAGTTTGGTACAAGTAAAAATTCTAAAATTTGATATTAAAAACTAGACGACGACGAGACGAATCTAACAAGATCTCACTTGACTATATTTTAACTTGTATAAATATGATAAAATTTTAAGTCAGTGTATGGGTGAACAGTGACGAAAGCTCAAATGGAGCTAACAAAAGAAATGGAGGAAGTATTTAATTAATTCTGAATTCTTCAATTATTATATACGGAAGAAGAACTAGAAATATCCTATATGTATCGATAATTAGTAAATTCTTCATATTTAATTACTAAAACAGTCATGTAACTAGCTCAATTTTGTCCTTGAGACATATCGGCAAATGACTTTTAGATCCCTGAACTTTTTAAATAGTTAGATTTTACCCTATAAAACTTTGACTTTGTTCAGTTTATAAGTCATATCACTTTTCTTTATCTTTTTATAATTTGTGTGGCATGGGCTCTCATCATATATATATATATATATATATGGGGATGTTTGGGAGTCAACGGATCCGCTAGCAGATAGCAGATTCGGAGAGAGAATTGTGAGAGAATATATTCTTTTAATCCGCTATATGATGCTCAATATGCTAGCATCCAAACATACTCTATATATATACTACCTCCGTATTTTTGGCTTCGGCTTCACAAAATATATATATATATATATATATATATATATACTACGTTCGTATTTTTGGGTTTGCACCATTTGATACAGACATGCATGCCGATATATATTTTCAACGATTAATATCTTAAATTGTGTACGATAAAAAAAATTATAGCAATTTGATTATTAAAACTATAAGTTTATACGAATCTAACAATATCCCACTTGACTATATTTTTTCTTCCATAATAATGATAAAAATTTGAAAATTTCAAACAAAGTTAACTGTAAACAATGCAAAAATAGCAATGTTGCAAACTCAACAAAACGGAGGGAGTAATTGAGATCCAACTCAGGATATCCTGTCCCTGTGTTTTCTTTTGTCTCCCATATAGCATCCTCTTCTCCACATCGAGACCGTGAATGAGCCTATAGCTGCTGTTTAAATTTGAATTAAGGAACGATTTGCCTTGGGTGACTGTGATTGAGTCATTGAATTTGGTGTTGATGGATGCATTTTATGATACTGAACCGTCAGGAGATGGTGGCTCTCGCTCATATGCGGATCTACACAGAAGGCTTTGGTGGCACGAGATACCATTCAAATTGATAATATTGCCATTTTAAGCTAAAATTTCTTTTAGATTTGGCTTTATTTGCTTTGTGCAACCACTAATTTTTTGTGTTGATACTAGTATAATAAATTACAACTTAGTCTTTTTCCAATAGTCTTTTTATTTTGACTATCATCCTTAATTCCAACATAGGTTCAATCACTTTTGTGATACCATCGAAAAAATTTATGGATTCGCCGCTGCTCTCGCTACCCATATTTATGTAGGAATGCGTGTATATTGCTTTTCTCATTGATTTTCATTTTGGTCGAGATCAACATTTCTACAATTTTTTAGGCCTGTTCTCTATGACTTATTTCCAGAACTTATTTACTTAGTGTTATTAAAATCATATCAGATAATCAGATAAGAAACATTCAGATCAGACCATACCCATTCGGACCAGATCAGGCAAGACCGGATCAGACCAGACCAAACCAATTCAGATCAAATCAGACCAATTGAATCAGATTAGACCAGCAATATTCAAACCAGACCAGACAAATTCAGATCAGATCAGACCAGATCCTATAAAATTCAGATTAGAATAGCTTATTAAAAGCCTATAGAATTCTATCCTTGTTTATAGGCCTTTTAGCTTTGTTTTTGTTGTTATGTGTACTTTCACTTGAATTTCGTATGTAATGCAATGAAGTCAATAGTCATCTCCGTCGTTCCAACTTCCAATTTGCTAACAATCTTTTTGAGTTAATTTTTTATCATTAATTATAGACTAATTATCTCATTTTCTAAAAGCTTTTTTCTTCAATTAAAATGATATCCATCGTGTTTTTAAAGAAATAATAACCCGTTTGGTCATGGATATGCATTTATTTGTCAATCTGGTCCTTTGACACTTATAAATGTAATTAGTATACTCATTAAAGAGGTATAAAAGATGAAATTGATTGGATTGACGTATTTGGATTATATATTGTATTTAGAGCCTGTTTGGAATGGCTTTTTTTCAAGTGCTTTTGGCTTTTACTTCTGCCAAAACACTTTTGAAGAAAAAAGAGTGTTTGTTTTGGCTTTTTAGAAAAAGCAAAAGCACCTCGAAAAGCTGCAAAAGTGCTTCTGGGAGAAGCAGCCCAGGGGGTGCTTCTCCGAAAAGCAGAAGCCAAAAGCACCTAGTAATGTGTGCAGAGTCATAAATGCCCCTATTAATTTATTTTAATTACACTATAAATATATACTATTATATATAAATAGCATATCCTTTTTGGTAATTTACACATTTCAAAAGCACTTTTCACTTTTACATATCCAAACACACTTTTGAAAAAAAGCTGTTTTTCAAACATTTCATCCAAACACAAAAGTTATCTGCTTCTGCTTTTGGCTTTCACTTCTGCTTCTGCTTTTGGCTTCTGCTTTTTTTAAAAGTCAATCCAAACGGGCCCTTAGTAATTAGTAAAATTAATAAACTAAGGCCTCGTTCTGTAGGACTTATTTTCATACCTTATTACTTATTTTTTATACAAATCAGATCAGATCAGATCAAATCATTATAATAATATAGGGAAAATAAAATCAGACCAGACCAGACCAGATAAATTCAGATCAGAACAAGCTAGATCTTATAAATTCATATCAAGCCAGAAAAATTAAGGCCTAGAGAACATGGCCTAAATCGGAAACATAGTAATAACAATCAACCCAACAAAAGTTTTTATTAATTAACCTCTCGTTCAAGAGAGGTCTTTATTTATAACATCCAATTCCATTAATAAATCTAGTTTTTATTAATTATCCACTCGTGGAAGAGTGGTCTTTATAATTGTTTTCCTCGACCGAGATTCGCTTGTCTAGCAATAGAGATTACTCCCAGGATTGACATTGAACTGATTGCAGTAGTTTGTATAGTAATTCGCCCTTGCATTGACAGTTGCTGGATTCGCTCCATTGCATTCTTTGTCTCCATTAATGGCTCGAATTGTGGCCCCAAATCCTTGTCCAGAAACTATGGCATTATGGCAGTTCCCCATCCAAAACCAAATGGATGCCTTGAAAGATATGACCGCATCCTCGGCAACAATGTCAGGGTTGTTCAGACCATCAAATCCTACGTCTCGACCTGCAGGACCGTAATTGTAATTCCACGACAGCTGAAGGGGACCTCGTCCGTGGTAACCCTTACCCGATACGCATGGCCATTGTGTGTTGGTCGGATCGCAGTAATTGTATGATGGACCGCCATCCTCCACCATTTTGCACATGCCTGCATCAGAGTAGTCGTATAATATAATAACATAGTATCAATTATTTAGGCATGATGTAAGCTCATAAACAATTATCAAACGGAGTTAATGCAATAAATACGTATACTAATTAATAAGAGATAACGTACTTCCTGTCTCATGTGTTATATGAGCAAAGAATGCTGCAATCTCACGCTTGATATCATCGGCCGAACCCTGAGTGCCGAAATTCGGGAACGAGCTGGCGGCCGTAAGAAAAGCAGACCTTGTGTAGAAACCCTTTCCGGGGCACCATGACGGGGCCTGGTTGATTATTCCATTAAAGAAGGCATCCGTGACAATGTTAGAGATCCCACCGCCAGTACCACCACCCGTGGAAGGTGAAGAATAGCACGGTCCGCCCTTACAACCTGTGCCACAATAAGCATCACCAGTGCCGCAATAACCCCATTGGCTGCAGCATAAGCCGGGTCCGCAATTGCAAGTGTTGGTGGAAGATGAAGAATAGCACGGCCCGCCCTTGCAACCGGTGCCACAATATGCATCACCAGTGCCACAATAGCCCCATTGGCTGCAGCACAAGCCAGGTCCGCAATTGCACGTGCTGGAAGGTGGAGAATAGCAAGGCCCCGACTTACAACCCGTGCCACAATAAGCATCACCCGTACCGCAGTAGCCCCATTGGCTGCAGCACAAGTCGGATGCACAGCCGCAGTTCTGGCCGGAAACCCATTTTCCGGATGCGAAAACTATGGCGAGGAGAGTGTAGATTGTGATAAGTGATCGAGTCATTTTGATTGTGTGTGAAGATCTAAGCTGGGAATGACGGGCATTTATAGAGAAACATTTGTGAGTATTGCAGCAATTTCGGTGCCGTGGGAAAGCTTGGCTCATGGATAATGACTTTTGTGTAAAAGATATTGTCAATAATATGCAAGAGAGGACGTTGGCGAATGGGCAAATGGCATAGATAAATTACTATTTGGTTTAAAAATGTTCTGTAATGCTAATTAAAGTATATAAAATAAAACATCATCAAATACACTTGGCATAGATAAATTACTATTTGGTTTAAAAATTCATCAAATACACTTGGCATAGATAAATTACTATTTGGTTTAAAAATGTTCTGTAATGCTAATTAAAGTATAAAATAAAACATCATCAAATACACTTGGTTTAAATTTACAAGTTAATGTTCAATGCGCAAGTGTAGACATTGACTTTTGACTTTGTCTACAAGCTAAGGTGCATTACTTTATAGTCGGTACTTGGTACAATAAATTAATACTACATGTAGTTGTATTTAATAACATCAAATTAACTTAATTAATCAAAAGCAAGGAGATTATAGTATGATACAGGTGAAAATAGTGTACGAAATTAAATAATTATATTATTTTATTCATTATTATTAAATGATGAGCACATAATAAAAGTACATCTCCAATAAATTTAAAATAATTTGAATTAAATACTATACTATATTTTGTGTAATTTAAATTATAATTTAATAATGATTCATATTTCAAAGTTATATTCAAACAAAGAGATGCATTAGTTTCAAGAACAACACTATGTTACTAATCCCGGTGGATTTTATATATACTAGTAAGTAACCTGTAGAGTCTCGACGGGCATAATTATATATTTTATATAATATATATATATATATACTTATATTGTATAAAATAATAAAAAATTATATTTTGAGTAATGAAAAATATGTAATAATTTTATATCTATTTAAAAGATAATGTATATAATAACATAATTTCACTATTTTTAAAACCAACTAAGAGGGTGTTTGGATATGCGTTTAAAAAGTGCTGTAGCGTTTAGAAAATGGATAATCGGATAATTAACAAAACATGCTGTAGAAAATAAAGTGTTTGGATGAGCTTATGCTGTTTTAAATCGTAATAATAAGATAATCATTAAAAAGTGTTGGATTTGCATTTTTCATTACCTCAAAAGGCAACAATATAGTAAAATCTATTTTTGGCTAAACGCAATTTTCTTGCAGCACCGAAATGTAGCTGCAAGAAAATAGTTTTTCATTCCCTCATAACTGATTATTAGAAGTTAGTACGCAATAATCAGATAATCTGTCCCAAAACACACAAATAAACAACACTCTCTAAGAAATTATATTATACCGTTTTCTTTAGCTTCTGTGGCTTATCCAGTACAAACCTAACAAATCAATAAAAATAATTATTGAAATAATATTTTTATTAATTTGAAATTTAAATTAAAATAAAATAAATTTAAATATAAGTATTAAGTATAATATGAAAATTCCCTCACAAAAATTTCATTCCTGAAAATCTCATTGGTATGGGCTAATATAGTACTATCTTTAAAAATGTCTGAATTTGTAATGGTGCAGTTTATATTTGTATATGTACTCTAAATAATTGTCGCTATAGGATCACCCGTATAATTTATAAGAATATCATACGGAAATGTCACATCTGATTGTAAATCTTCAAAATCAGTACCGGCTTTATCAACACCTACATCGAGTATCCATTTTGCAAAGTTTCTGTCATATGTAAATTTTATTGTAAACAACATTTCTTATGATATCTTAATTTAATCATTCTTAATTGTATATTAATACTTTGAGCCACATCTTGCTAGTGACACGAAATATTGCAACATAACTGTTCATAGATAAAAACTGGTTTTGGAAGATAAAGTCAAACATTCTTTAAAGATTAGCATTGAATTTTGTTTATAATCATAACAAAACAAACTACAAGTTGAAATTTTCTCACCTAAAATCGAATGAGGAATTTGGTTAAATTAGATAGGCTCATAATCATTCTACCAATGAAGAATTTTTTACTTTAATAGTTTCCTGAAAATTAGTTTAACCTCAATAATATGGTTCCGCATCATGGTTACTATCAACCTATTTATATTGCATATTTTATTTGATGGATCTATATTCCTAATAAGCATGACTATGCAACTCTAATTCAACTATATTTCATGATTCGATAATCCAGAATAATTGATCGTGTTTAGATATTTCAGTGAAAATAATTCATTGGCATTATCTATGCTTTCATCCTCTTGACAAATATTGTTACGAACTGATATATATACATTCTCATTTGCAGACATACATTCCATGATCTAATCATATTGTATTAACAATCTCATTAATAGAGATTAGTATAGCAATATTTTTAAAAATATCTTGATTTGAAGTGGTGCAGTTTATATTTATATAAGTACTCTCAACAATTATTGCTATAGGATCTCCCGTAGAGTTTATAAAATTATAATCTTTAAATGTCACATCTAATTGTACATCTCCAAGATCAATACCAGATTTACAAACTACCGTCACCTACATTCATTGTGCAAGTTTCTGTCATATATAATTTTCATTGTAAACAACATTTCTTATAGTATTTTAGGTTAATTCATCTTAATTACATATTAATACTTGGATTCCCCTCTTTCTAGTGACACGATATATTACAATGCATCACTAACATGGGTAAAAACCGACTTTTTAAGATAGAGTCCAACATTCTTTAAAAATTGATGACATTGACTTTTTTTATAGTCATAGTAAAATAAAATGCGAGTGTGACTTTTTTCCAATGAAATCGAATGAGAATTTCGGTTAATTCAGACGGGCTAATAATCATTCCACCAATCATAAATTTTTATCCAAATAATGAGCTTTGTTTTAATGAGAAGAGATGTCAAATAATTTTCTGGGATAAGTTTTTTGCAGGTAGAATTCTCATCACACTCTAGTGGAATACAAAATCCAGAATATGCGGTCATACCTCTTGGAAGGAGTAGGAATGCTATTCCACTGGATGCTCCATGCAACACAATATCACTTCTCCCACGAAGGGCTAAACATAATATTTTCTAGATAAATTATTGATAAATGTCTTGTCAGTTCCACCACGTAAAGAAAAAGAATTAACCCTTATCACTATCAACTACATATATTATTTTATTATAAATATTCATCTACTCATTAATCAACAAAGGTAATAGCTTAGTATTTTTTTTGAGTGTTCAATGGATTTTATTACTACAAACTGGTAATACCAGTAGACGCATACAACTCAACCCCCAAAGCAAGATACCGATACGCATCAGGCAAGAGGAAAAAATACACACCCCCTACAAACGGTCGACACGACCTGAAACTCAAAGCTGCAAAAAGCATCATTCACAAACACATATATCCTCAACAAAACGATTCAGCCTCTGCCTTACACCATCAGTGCCATCTTTCCACTGAATCCTCCCCAGCCGAGCCTTTCCTCGCCCACATGTCTGCTAGGTCGTTCCTTTCTCTGAGAATGTGCACCAGTTTAACATCACCTGCGCACTTGAGGACTGTCAAAATCGGTGACAACAAATAATTCAGCCTCCATGGTATTTTATCTGGCTCATTCAGCCATTTTACGACGTTAGCAGAATCACACTCAAGAATCAACTTTGGGAGTGGAAAGCCTTGGTCGCAGATCAGCGCCTCACACACCCTGCTAATAGCTTTAACCTCTGCTTCGATCGAATCTGTGTTCCCAATATAATCCGAGAGCACAAAGATTACCTCTCCTTTCTCGTCTCTAATTACCCCACCAATCCCGGCAGGCCCGGGATTACCCAACGAAGAACCATCGGTGTTTATATTCCACCAACCTATCCGAGGACGTTCCCAAACCAATCCATCACGCGACCTCTTCCTACTGCCCCTACCCGAATAAATCAAACATCTTGGAAAATCCACATTCATGCAAGACAGATCAACCCCCACTCCACCAAAGTAGACCTTCCACCAAACTCCCACTCTCCATTTGATCTCTTCTAGCACATGGTTAGTGTCAAACCTCAGGCCCTTGAAAACTACCGCATTCCTCCATTTCCAGGCAGACCAAAGGATTGCCATACCTGTTAAGACCCAGACTTCTCTTCTCCCTCTCTTAGGATTAAACCCGAGCCACCATTCAAGAAGATCGATCGCCCTCCCAGGAATAGACCATTTTACTTCAAACCAATCCACCCCAACATACCACAACCTATTTACCACCTCACATTTATATAGAAAATGGTCCACTGTCTTAGGCTCCAAACCACAGCAGGGACAAATATCTTGCTGAGCTTCCAGACATCCTCTCATCGCCAAAAACATACGAACTGGTAAGGCACCTTTCATGGCTTTCCAAGCTAACAATTTCACCTTCTCCGGAATTTTAATCTTCCAAAGCCTCTCCCACAACCAACTTTGCTCCTTCTCAATGGCAGACACAGAACTAACCCTGCAAGATTTGATTGAGAATACCCCGTTTCCTTCTCCTGTCCATCTAACTCTATCATCCAGGAACCTATTCAGCTTTTGATGATTAAGTACATTCAAAAACTCATCCCAGACCTCCAATTTCTAGTCAAATAATGTTCTTCTCAACGTGATATTCCAGCACCATTGCGAACCTGTCCATCCTCCATAGTCACTAATCCAACCATCCTTCTTTACTGCTAGAGTAAAAATCATGGGAAAGAGATCTTTCAGCGCCAATCACACCCCAACCAATTGTCCAGAATCTTGTTTTCCTACCGTCCCCTGCTTGAATGATAAACTTCCCCATGCCCGAGCCCGCCTCCAGACACTCCCAGGACCTGCAAATGTTACCCCAAATAGACCTCCACCTGCTAACCCCTAGAATGAGTGAGTTAGAACTGGAGTAATGCTTTGCATCAAATAATTCCTGCCAAAGGGCCTTTTCCATTCCGAACCTCCACTTCCACTTTAGAAGAAGTGCGTTATTGAGATCTTGGATCCTTCTCAACCCTAATCCTCCTTCTATCTTCTGTCTACATATTGTCTCCCAATTGATCAAATGAATTTTTCTAACCCCGTCCCATTCGTTCCAAAAAAAATTCCTTTGCAATTGTTCGATACGCTCAGCCACCACTCTGGGAACCTTGAAAAGAGATAAAAAATACAATGGCAAGCTACTTACCACCGATTTGATCAAACAAGGTCTCCCCGCCTGTGATAACAATCTTCCCTTCCATCCCGCTAGCCTTTTTTCGACCTTATCCAAGACTGGTTTCCAAATCTCCACCCCATTTAAACGCCCCCGATCGGGATACCTAAATAGTTCATCGGCCACAGGCCCACTTTACATCCCAACACGCCTGCTGCCTCTTCTACTAACACCTAAGGGCAATTGATGCCATATACCGAACTTTTACCAAAGTTGATCTTCAAACCCGTTGTGAGAGAAAAGCATCTTAACACTCTCTTAACTGTGATGACTTGATGTAGCTCACCCTTGATAAAAAGCACTGTATCGTCCGCCTATTGCAAGTGTGAGATTGCCAAGCCCCCGCTGTTTACCACTAAGCCGTTTAGCAACCCAAGACTGCCAGTTTTTTCCAACAACTTGTTGAGGATCTCAACCACCAAGATAAATAAGTACGGGGAGAGCGGATCGCCTTGGCGCAATCCCTTTTGCAACTTGAAAAAATTGGTGGGTGATCTATTAATTAGGACAGCAGCAGCAGCTGAGCAAACGCATGCCTTAATCCATCTAACCCATTTTTCCTCAAAGTTCATCGTCTCCAAAACTCTAAAAAGAGCCTCCCAAGAAACACAATCGTAGGCCTTTGCAAAGTCCAATTTTATCACAAGCGCACTACGTCCAGCCTTCTGAGTCGAATTAATGACCTCTGCCGTGATTAGGACACCGTCTAAGATTTGCCTTCCTTTAATAAAGGCCATTTGTGACCTTCCCACTGCCCCGACCAGGCTCGCCTTTAGTCTATTTGCCAAGACCTTCGCTACAATTTTGTAGATACTCCCCACTAGAGAAATTGGACGGAACTCTCCAAATGATTCTGGGTGATCAACCTTCGGAATTAAGGTTATAAATGAAGAGCCAATTTCACTAGGTAGCTTTTCTTCCTCCTCCAAACCCCGGAATACCGCCAGAACATCCCCTTTAATTAGATCCCAGTGCTTCTTAAAAAATCCGAGATTAAACCCATCCGGCCCCGGGGCTTTATTCCCATCACAACCCCAAACCACCGCTCGAACCTCCTCTTCCTCAAAATTTCTGACCATCCAGTTCCTTTCAAACTCCCCCACCCTCGGCATCCCAATTCCCTCCAAACTGAAGGTCTCCTTCTTTCCCTTAGCAAACAATGCTTGAAAGTGCGACACAGCTTCCGCCTTAATAGCCCTCGGATCCTCGATCAAACCATTGCCAACTTTAATCGCCACTATTTGTTTCCTCCGTCTGTTCATCGCTGACATAGCATGGAAATATTTGGTATTCAGGTCACCCTCTTTCATCCACCTCACCCTAGACTTTTGATACCACCTACGTTCTTCGGCCAACAACATATTTTTTAGATCCCTTTTCTTGGATACCCAATTAAATCTATCTGCCTCCTGAGCCCCGCTAGGTTGAAACTTGCACTCAATATCTTCAATCTCCTCTTGAATCTTTTTAATTCGCTGCTCAACATCTACCGCACTATACCCATCCCATCTTTTGATAACTGATTTCAGAGTCTTAAGCTTTCCCACCAACTTGCATCCCCCAGTCAAGCGGGTTGCTCCCCAGGCTTCCTTGACCATGTCTGTGAATCTCGCATTGTCCATCCAATAGTTGTAAAGGCAAAATGGTACCGGCCCCCACACTTTCTCCCCCGTACTCAAACTGATCGGATAATGATCCGATAGCACCGATTCACACCTCCTTTGCACCACCCCCCCTCTAGACACAACCAATTAGCCGAGATCAAAAACATATCTAGTCTACTACATGTCCTCCATACCCTCCCAATCCAGGTGTACATCCCACCCTCCAATGGTAAGTCCACCATCCCCGCATGATCTATGAATGACCTAAAATCCCTCACCGAACCTGAATCCTCACTCACTCCAATTCGCTCACCCTCCCCCACCACCGCGTTAAAGTCCCCCAACACACACCAGTATCCCTCATCTGTGGTGCTAATCTTATGAAACAGTGAGTCCCATAAGGCCCTTCTCTCAATCCTCTCATTTCGTGCATGAAGGCAGATTAGGTTAATAACACCATTTACGCCAACAAAATTACCTTTCACCCAAATAAAGTTGTGCGCCGCTTCGACCACCGCGAGGTTGCCACACTTAGCATCCCACACCACCATCAGTCCGCCCGCATTCCCTATCAAAGTTTGGAACACGAACTCACAATCTTTAGAACCCCAGAGGCGTTGGACAAGCATTCCCTTAATTTCTCTCATCTTGGTTTCTTGACAGCAAAAAATCGTCGGCCTATGCTTTTTGCACAATCTCAACACCGCCCTCTTTCGGACTCCCCCGTTCAGCCCCCTCAAATTACAAGTAATGATCTTCATGTAAAACACATATCCCACAACAATCATCCCCACCTGAATCTTACAATTCACAAACCACCTCCTCTCTAATTCTTTCCAGTGCCTCTCCCCTCTTTACCAGACAACCTAGACCCAGCCTTTCTGCAATGCCCAAGGTTTCCTCTGCCTCTGTTAGATCCACCACCTTCACTCCCTCGTTATCACCTTCACTCTCAGGCCCACTGATACCCCCAGCCCAATCGTCCCTCATCTCAGCAACCTGCCGCCCAAATTTATCCAGCCCACCACAACAAACAGAGCCCACCACCTTACCCCCAGTACAACCACCCATCCCTTGGAAACAAGTCGTGTCGTCCACCATAATGTCCTTATTGGTTACAACCATTTTTTTCAAATTTTGTGGTCCCCAAGCACTACGTCAATAGGCCTTTCCGCTTCCCCATGTTTCCCAGACCTAGACGCACTCAACGATTCTGCCTCGGTGAACCACTGACCTCTACTGCATCAACTCCTTATTCCGGCCGACTTCCGAGCTGGGATTCTCAGCAATCAGATCGCCAAACCGTTTATCCGCTACCACCACTGGTTCACATATGTTGGCGACTATCTTCACCCTGCATTCCTCGGAGCCCGCTAATATGTTCATAATGGATGGAACAGTACACTCTCCATACACTTCCACCAATAAGTGTGCTCAGTCAACCCTCTTCATCTCCTCCGTATCTTCATCCACCTTGATCACCCTCCCCCATCCCTGGAACATCCTTTGGAAATTTTCTTTACACCAAACCGAAAGCGGGAGACCAAAGACATAGTACCACACCAATTGACTCGTCGCCACTTCGCCTGGCACCCAGCTACGTTTCGTATTTACCATGTCACGGTCCCTGGTGTCCTTTAGGAATTTACTTTGGACTCCTCTTCCTTGAATACCAGCACCAACCTAAGGCCCCCGCCGTAGATGATATTTTCGCACTCCCTATATTCTCTGTATAGCCAATCCTGGAAATCGGTGATCAACTCAAAACTCTTCATGTCAGCCGTCACCGTTTTCGCCAGCCTGCCCAAGTTCTCTTTCACCACATCTAGCTTAATCTGGCACACGTCTGACTCCATTCTGCTGCGTGAGACCTTATCGAGTCACCCTGAAATCACATCAGTGTAAGATCTTCCATCCCTCCATGCACCATTAGCACGAGCTTGCTCTTCTCCAGCTTTTCCCACCTTCATGCCAAACCCACACTGATCCAAACCCCTCCCCCTATGGACGTGCGAGAAATGATTCCCACTAGCAAACCTGCGACTGCGACTCGGATATGCCCAACTTGCTTTTAACTTCCTCCCACACACCATTTTACCATGCACGCATTGAATCACCTTTCCTGCCTCCTCTTTGTTCTGAAATCTAAAGAAGCCGAACTTGAAACCATTCTCCGGCCAATTCCTCCCCGGGATGAACCACTCCCTAACCCTAGCCACCTTTCTACTTCCCTTAGGAGTTGGTTGTTCGTCACCTCCAGCGCTACAAAACCCACATAGACACCCATCAGGTTGTCTCTGAATCTCTTCATGTTGAATCCATCAACCCTCCTGGTATCCTCCCCCTTAGATGCCACTGATCTCCCACCAGTCGGAATCCTTTCTGCTGCCTGACTCTCCATATTTAGTCTTCAAGGTTTAATGGGTTGATATTTCTCAAAATAGTAACCCAAAACCCAAAAGATTTGATTAAGCAGCTCGAGGTTTATTACCACTCAAGCCAGTCCTTTGGTAATAGCAGGTAATAGCTTAGTATGATCCGCCTTCATTTCTTCCTTATTATAATATGTCTCTTCTAGTATCAATAGATTATTTGTTTCAGACGTTAAAACTTCATTCAATACCGGCATTCCAGATAAACTTTTCAAATTTATAGAATTTGCAGCATTTAGCCTTTCAATTTCTAACAAAGCTAGATTTATATTTTTCTTCCGTTAACTGCAAATCTATTGAAATATAGATTAATAAATTACTACCTCTGTTCTCATATAAGTGAACCATTTGCATAGTAGTAACTATTCATTGGGTAACTTTGATTAATTTTTTAGACATAGTTATATAAGAAAAAGCATAATCATGTGAGATCTTGTTAGATTCGTCTAATCACATAGTTTTAGAATATCAAATTTTTATATTTTTTACTTATATAAAATTTGAGTTATAAATATTTAAAAACGTGTCTTCCTTCTTTATTTATTGATGGATCTATTCGTATCCCAATAACTCTTTATACATCCGATTCTTTTATTTATAATATGCTTTATGAAAATAACTAATTTACTCTAAACCAATTATATATAGAATATGAATTTTCAAAATTCTCTTAAAAATTACTCCATCTGTCTCATTAATTCCGTCTCACTTTCGTCCTTGGTTCGTCCCATTCCAATTGTCTCATTCCTTTTTTTTGGAAATAATTAACTATAAACCTACTCCCATCACATCACAGTAATAAATAAATATATTAAAATTTTAAACACACAAATATCATATCACACATAAATAAATCAATTAATAATTCAAAATTCATTACAATCACATCACATAAATTCCTAATTTACCCCCACTTTAATACTAATCTACCCTTACATTAAATACTAACTATCCCACATAAAATACCGTGCCTAAAAGTTTTGAGACGCTTTTAACGGGATGCCGGGAGTATAATTTTTTGTATTATTTTTAATATTATAAAATATAAATAAGATTTATACTATTTAGTATATTTTTATATACAATTAGAATGATATAATTATAAAATATATTTTTAACGATTAGCAACTATATTATTGTATATTAATTTTAGGAGAAGTGACATTTTTTGTAAAAACATGACCTATATATACATTAATTAATATGTACAAATTTTTCCTATATATTCATTAATGTATCTTTTAATAATATAAATTTTATATATACACTGCGAATTCCATATATAAATTGCAAATTAAATATCTTTTAAAAACTAAAAATTGGGATTTCATATACACATTAATATATCTTTAATATGAATAAATAAATATGATGTGCAATGTACATTTTGATTACATCATTTACTACACCAAAAAAAATATAACCAAAATTGTGACTAATCCTACAAAAATTATCGGCATTACAATATGATCATCATATTGAAACATAAACGAAATACAATTCTTAGTTGACAGTGCAGAACCCGTCCTAATAATCCTATGGTGCAAAAACTGAAAATGCGTATTCATGTCATAATAATCCTATGGTGTAAAAACTCAAAATCTATAAATAAATAATAAATGCAGCAATAAAATCTAAAATAAATAAAATGCTGAATAAGAAAATATAAAATAGATAAAATAAAACTTCCAAATTTGAAATTTCAAATCTTTCAAATATATTTAAAAGTGAAGATTGTGAGAATTCTATATAAATTGAAAATTTTATATATTTCAAAAACTGAAAATCTTTAATGAATAAATAAATAAATGTGAAAATCAAAATTAATAAATTAAAAATGCAAAAATCTGTAAAAATTAGAAATTGAAAATGGAGACACCACATTAAATTTAGGATAGGTTGTTCACTAATGCTTTAATATATATATATATAATAGATTAATTATTAGTCAATATCTATATATATATAAAAATAATATAGTCAAGTTTCCCCCCACTTCCCCACCCCCTTTTTTCAACAATCACATTTTATTCATCCAACAATGTTTAATCCTAAAATTTTAATATTCTATATTGAAATATCCATAAATATTTATTAATATTCAATATTAATTAATATACGTTTAATATAATTTTTTTTATCAATATTCATTAATATATGTACAAATAATATCTAAGATTTGAAAATACAAAATTCATTCGGATAAAGACCACATATATATATTATATTATATATTTACGGATAAAGACCACATATATATATATTATATTATATATTTATATCTATAAATTCTTTAATATATCAATTATCTATTATATCTATTATCCGGCATATCTATATTCGATCCGAATCCGAGAAAAAAAATGTGGGATAATATATATTCGTATCTGATACTATCCGATCATATCCGTACCGTTTTCATCCCTACATATAATATAATACTCCCTTCATTTCAAAATAAGTGTAACATAAGAAAATGACACCAGATTAAATGCAAGGATTAAAAGTGCTTTAGTGTAAGTTTTATATCTTTAAAAGCATTCTATATATAGTAATGTAATATTTATCATGAAACACTCAAAAAAGAAAAGTGTAACATTTAAAAGAAACGGAGGAAGTATAATATAGTATAATATTCATGATTAGATTTGCATTAGTCACTCCATATTTATGTGAACAATGTTCTAAGATTATTAACATTATTTTTTTGGGAAGCTGACGCCAAATAACAAATTGAAAAGAAAATAAAGGGAAAAAAGAGCAACAAAAAGAGGTGTCCAAAAAGTAGAAAAGAAAAAATGAGCTAACACTTAGGCTCTTGGGAACCATACCCCGGTAGAATCCGCCGCTAACACCCTGTGCGTGAAGTCTGGGGGAATGTCCAAGTAGTGTAGAATTCTTCTAAAGATGCACCACATTTTGCTAGACAATCCGCGACCATTTTACCCTCGCAAACTACATGATGAACTGAACATCGGTCAAAGACGTCTCGCCAGGTGCGGGAGGCAGGCCATTGGTCAAGTAGTCCAGTAGCATTATTAGGTTAATATATAAAAATAAATTAACATATAAAATATAAAATGGAGTTAAAATCATATTTAGGAAATTATAAATTTAAAAATGTAAAATCAAATATATTACATAATTCGTATCAGGCAAAAATGTATTAATATAAATTAAATAATGTAAAATCAAATTGATTATGGGCTACGAGGATGTTTGGATGTGCGTTTTAAAAAGTGTTGCAGCATTTAGAAGACGGATAATCAGATAATTGTTGTAACAAAATATGCTGTAGAAAATTAAGTATTTGGATGAGCTTATGCTGTTTCAAATCGCAATAATTAGATAATCATTAAAAAGTGTTTGGCTTAGCATTTTTCATTACCTCAAAATGCAACAATATGGTAAAATCTATTTTTGGATAAACGTAATTTTCTTGCAGCACAAAAATGGAGCTGCAAGAAAAATAGCGTTTTCATTCCCTCAAAACGCAAATAATAGATTATTGGAAGTTAATATACAAACAGAATTAATTGATTATTTGCGTTTTGCAAACATAATAATCAGATAATCCGGCTCAAAACGCACAAACAAACACCCGCTAAATCAATAAAGTAACAATATTAGGAAAATAACTTAATTGACAAAGTTGCTAAACCACTTTTTTCACATTTTTTTCTCAATAATGTGGTTAGAAAATTAGTATGAACCAAATTTTTTGAAGAAGTCATTGAAGGCCTGGAAATGGTGGTGGGAGCTAATGCCACATAATTACAAAGGGAACAAAGGGAAGGAATAAGGGGCCGGATGGGGATTCGAATCATAGGTTGGGAGTTGGGGGAGTTACTACTTGATTAAGTCTCCAACTCCCGCATGAACCAAATTTTATGTAATACGTACAATATTTGAATTTTTAAAATCTTATGTTATTTTAAAATATATATATATAAATTTTACTTACCGCGCATTGCGCGGACGGGTATGCTAGTATTACCTAATAAATTATACGTGAGTGTTTCTCCCCGAATCATTTTGTGCTTTGCAAGGAATGCTTTGGGAGACCTCATCAGGCCTGCATGAATATTGGCGAAGTTGCCCAAGGTGGGGTCGTGGGGATTAGGAGTTAGATCCAATTATTCTTCGTTTAAAAAATATTTATAAAAAATTGTTAAAAAAAAAAGAATAAAAAAAACTTTAATATTATAATAGGCCACTACAACGTTCCAAACTTGTTAAATGGAAGAAACTCAAAAGGATATATTGGGTAAAGGTTAATTGCGACGGAAGCTTAGCCGGACACCTCAGCAAAGTAGGTGGGATTCTTAGAGATTCCTTTGCAGAAGCTCAAGGTATACTTGTTATGTTTACAAACGGCATGGGACAAAGGTATCAAGAAGCTGGAAGTCGCCGCGAACAGTAAAGAATTTACAGATATCATCAACGAAAGATTGTGAGAAATTGGCCCACATATATGGGTTTATTTCAAAAATATTGGAAATGAGAAGTTGGAGCAAGGAAAAACACTTCAGATCTATTCCTAGAAATTGCAATGGAGCTGTAGATGCTCTTATCCATCATAGACTCATAGTCTTCAGCTAGGCCATATAGAGCAGCATATTGATAGTCCCCCATGATTACATAGTTGATTTGTTGGCAGATGATTTAAATGGAGAGCACCAACAAATTTTTTTTGAGTAATACGGCCTCGGGAGCTGTAACAGATTTCTCTTCGATCTAGGAGATGAATTTCTCTTCGATGACGAAGGATTCGATCTAAGGGTCTGAACAGTTTTCAAGGGACCTGTAACATTGGTATGCGTTGCCTTAGGAATGTCATCATCTTCTTGGATGTTGGAAAGGGAAGAGAATTGGTTGTCAGTAGTGACTTGGGCCTTTCGTTGAACATCTGGTGGGTTGGTCGTAGATTTGGCAGGGCGGCGGCAATCATCCAGGGACCAAATTCAGAGTCCAAATCTGGTGGGTTAGTCGTAGGACTGACTTGAATGTTGTTTCTCTGTTCTTTAGCGCTCTCCTCATGATGATCTTTGATGGACATTGGGCAGACTGGTGACCAATTCTTCCGCAATGGAAGCAAATATTGCGCAAGTTCTCATATTCTACAGCAAAGACTCTACCATTCATCCGGACTCTTGAGGATAAAGGTTTGTCCATATTAAGTCGGATAGCCAATTTTGCGTACATGCCTCTGGAAGTATCATTCGTGTTGAAATCAAGGCTGACCAGATCTCCAATTTTCGATCCAACCCCGTGAAGGGTTTTCCTTTTATACATGTAGAGAGGTAATCTTGAAAGACAGACCCAGGGATAGTTGCCGGCTATCATCCAGGGACCTCCGGTTAGGGCTGTGAGTGCATTTTCTTCTCTGTTGAACCGTATGACAAGAAAATCATCGTCAACATCGATGAGGGAAAGGTCTATTATGACCGGCTAGATCTTTTCCAGGCCGTTTTTCAATGATCTGTATGAAAATCTTTCTCCTGATAACCTTGATGACAACAACATTTGCCCAAGGTTTTAAAAGATGCTTCTTGAAAGATTCTGAAAAGGAGAAGCTGTGAATACGTACCGTCCTCCAATGAGTAAGAAATGTCATCATTATCTACCTGCTAGATCGTCATCTTCCTCGTCCAATTGCACGTGAATGAATCCGCACCCTTCCGAGCCACGTCGTTGTAAGTCCTTCTAGGGCGAGTGTTAAATTGAATCTCCATCGCCTCGGGTGGGTCGTCTCCATGATCGTCTTCTGTTTGGTCAACCTCCATTAATTGGAGATCTCTGGGGGGAAATGGCCAGGGACTGGAAACTTCTTGGAGAAATTAGAAATTCTAACTTGGCCTTTCGCGAAATTTTGAAATTTCAGCATTGGCATTACTTTTAACATAATTTTTAAACTCATAAACTTCTTTTTTTTTTTCATTTTGACTCCCAAACTTATTAATTTTATATTCATGTTTACCTAATCAATCAAATATCATATTTCCAATATATTTCATTTTTGATTATATATATGTTTTTGTTTTTATAATCATATGTTAATTTATTTAAATTACATAATTATTTAATTTAATTCTATTTATTTTATTCTAATTAATATAACCGAATTTCATTCTTCTGAATATAGTTCAGTTAAAATATATTGAATCTTTTATTCTAAAATTTTGTTTTATTTAAATGATTCGGAATAATTAAATCTTATGCTCATTTGTAAAAAATAATTTTATAGAGCATTTTCTATCAATATTTTATTTTGAAAACTTTTCTTTTACTTTTAAAATTTTGGAGGGAAGTATAGTTGTTTCTAAAAATTGATAGTTGAGGTGTATTATTTATAGAGTTTATGGTTTAGAATTTGAAATTAATGGTTAAAAATAATTTTAGATTGTGGGAGAAAATAAGTAAATTAAGCCATGAGAATGAGGGATATCAGGTTTTGGGCCACTTAATTTACATTTATGAAATTAGGCCAACAGAACACAAACGGGCTGTGAATGAAGGCAATTGGCCGGACACTCTCATTTGATGGTGAAAAACACGCGTTGAGCACACCAATGCGCCGACAATTGATTAAATTTGGATTGGACCGAAAAGAATCGCGTAGGGTAATTTGACCCCATTGCATATCGAGGATTTAGATTACTGAGCATATGTTCTTCGTTAAGAGTTGCCCGACTTTGAATGAAGCGCGATTGAAAGAGGGAAAGCTCGCATTGCCGTTCTTTGATTAAACCCTCATTCTGGTAGCCGGATTTGGAGCGACACATCTGCTGGTGAGAGAAGAGAATGGCGAGTTCGGAAGATCTTGGCAGTGGCGAGTCGAACTTTGGCCTGGAAGGGAAACGGTGCTTTTGTGGTTGGAGGGCTCATGTGCAAACCTCTTGGAAAGCGCCCAATGCTGGGAGGAGGTTCTATAATTGTCCTCGATGGCGGGTAAGTATTTTCTAGGTTAGGGTGATCAATATTTCATTTTTTGAAGGTTCGGTGTTTAAATCGGTGTTCAAATAGGGCTTAAAATTGAAGTGTGAATGGGTTACGGTGTTGGTGGAAGGGTACTTTGAAGAACATTACATTTAGTTTACAGTTGATATGAAAAAATTTGTTTTTGATGAAAAAGACCGTGACTGTCAATTTTTCGAATGGGTGGAAGCTGAATGTGTAAAAGGTCCCAAGCATTGGTGCTTGGCCTACTGAACAAATGTGATGCATATGAGAGAAAGATTGCAAAAATGGAAGAGGCAAATGTGTGGCTGGAGAAGGAAAAGAGCATGATAGAGCTTGAGTTGTGTAAATCCGAACAGTTGAAAGGAATGGTAGAAGCTGAGAATCGGAAGCTGAAGAAGAAGATGAAGTTCATGTACCTTTTGTTTTCTATTTGCATCATGTTGGTTGGGGGTTTGGCAAAACCATTGGTTGTTGGGTCAAGCAATGGCAAGCTTCGATATTTGCAACTTCATTAGGTGATGTGTGGAAGCATTGTAATCCATTAGATATACACCCATGATCTGTACAAACAAAAAATTACTTCTTTAAAACACTACACAATTACAAAAAAGCCAAATTCAAGCTGTAAATAAAGCTCCCAACTACATTAGGTGAAAAATATACAAATAAACACAACTTTCGAAGTAGTCCCAAAATTGTCGACATACAGTGACCGACATATTTGAACTGTCAACAGCAATAAATATTAGATTTTTGCTTTGTAGAGGACCGCTGGATATGGCATTTACTACTACATACAAAAAAATATAATTTTGAAACCCCCACCCAAACAAATCCCCAAATAAACTCTTGTCGGAACCCTAAAATCCCTAATATCGCGGATATTTAAGAACTTACACCATGGTGGAGGTGCCAGATCAACCTTCTCATCAGCTCTCCGTAGACGCATTCGATTCTCTCTTCTCGCATTAACTACTCGGACGCTTTCATCGATTTCCTCGCGTCTTTGATTATAGGGTTCTTTGGTCTTTGATTTAGGGCTACGAGTTTATTGCTGCACATCAACTTCTCCACTTCCAATAAGCATAAATGCGTTTCTCAATAAACGCTAACAAGTTTTTTGAACTCGTGGGCATATTAACGGAGTGCTTAACGTGTGTTTTTCACTCGGCCCATCAAATGAGAGTGTCCGGCCAATTCACCTTCATTCACAACCCATTTGTGTTATGTTGGCCTAATTTCATAAATGTAAATTAAGTGGCCCAAAAACTGAAATCCCATTCTGATGGCTTACTTGACTTATTATTTTTAGAATGTGATATTTATGAGTTTAAAATTAGAGTTTTGAGGTTGAAATTTGAAAAGTTTAAAGTTGGTGAGAGTGAAATTAGTTTTTATTATATATACCCTACCAACAATTTTGTTTAAATTACTTTTAATATGTATTATAAAAGTTAAATGTCAAACGCTAATATTTCTTCCCAAAAAATGCAGGTATAACACACATCTTTAAATTTTAAGCTCAAACTGTACATAAATAAAAATTGAAAAAATTGCCAAGTTATTCTGTTTTATTTTCCTTTTTTCCAAATGTGTCCCCTATGATTTTTTAACTCTTTTTCGTCCTTTACGTTTGCTGACCGGGACCAATTTCGTCCTATAGCTGACGTGGCACCAAATAATTAATCTCTTTTCACAAATCATGCACCGTGTCAATGGTCCATCACCTATTACTTTTTTTCTTGGATTTTATTTTTTCCAAATCCTCATCTGTGGGCCCCACAGGTACCATTTTCTTTCGTAACTTTACAATCTCTCCAACTCAACATTCTCAGCCATAACGTATTTCAATATCTTTCTCAATTTCAAATATTGAATCTAAAAATTCAGAACCATATTATAGACTTGTCTTCACCCTCCATGGCTTGGCATCGAGAACCCATTCCTTCGAGGCCTTCATCGTTTCACG
The DNA here is from genome assembly GCA_030278955.1 of Hygrophila difformis. NCBI lineage: Eukaryota > Viridiplantae > Streptophyta > Magnoliopsida > Lamiales > Acanthaceae > Hygrophila > Hygrophila difformis. The sequence continues at coordinate 13,695,122 of JAOANR010000015.1, read as the reverse complement.
AAAGGGGGGGGGGGGGTTTGTAAATTACGTTATTGAATTTCAATTATTTTTTAATGATATTTTTAACCACCCATGTCCATTCCTCCAGTCTCCCCATCTCCACCTCCACCAAACGCCCTTCATTACCAAAAAAGCTATCAGGTCTCCTTGATTCCCAAGCAATCTCCATTTTCATTTTCCGCAACTTTTACACTCAGTTCAAATGTAGTTTTGATTTGTAATCTCAAAATTTCCATTGCTTTTGTGGTATGTTGATCAAAATTGTATTTACAGTTGTAATCATTTGGAGATTTTGGTTGAAATTGACATCAAGTTCGTCGAATTTGGTTAAGAAATGAACTCCAGCCAAGATTCTGGTAACAATAGTGCCATTCCGGGCAAGATTGAGAAACGGCAAGCTACGAAATTAATTTCGAAAATTCGGGCATAGATTCATGATCCTCATATCGGGCGAGTTGAATGAGTATAAATTTTCTCATTTTGAATAAGTTTGGAGCCTGCACTGAATTACAATTCATTGTCTTCCCCAGGGACCCACTTTACTCCGGCATCGTTTTTACGATCTGAAAGCAATCATTTGAACCTTGTGAGTTCTAGATTCATCTTTTTCATCAGGATTGTTGTTTGTATTGTGTTTTCCATGAGTTTCTTAAGACAGATTTTGATTTTCCATGGGAGCTGTTGTCGAAGATTTCTTTTGATTGAGGGCATTGATTTTGGTTTGGTCTTTTGGCGAATGATATTTTTACTCACCGAAGGATAACCCCAAATATTCTTGTTTAAAATTGTATATAAATTGAGTGAATTTTTTTAGGTGTATTGGGTGGGACTTCTCCAATGCATTGCCACTGTGTAACAGCTTTCAACTTTTCTCTTGCCGCATCAGTTAATTAAAAGAGATTATTAAGATTATGACCAAATTGGCCGGGATTAACAAACTAAGAGGACGAAAAAGGTATAAAGTTTTATAGGGCTGGATTTGGAAAAAGTAAAAAGATAAAGGATCTATTTCACTTTTTTTCCAAATTGGATAAAAATTACAAAAATTTGAAATTTCAGAATTAGATAGGAATTTAATAAGATCTCGTTAAACTATATTTTATCACAGAACTGCATGTGTTAAAAAACTTAATCAAAATTATTTAATCTATATATATTAAAGCATTAGTGAACAACCTATCCTATATTTAATGTGGTGTCTCCATTTTAAATTTCTAATTTTTATAAATTTTTGCATTTTTAATTTATCAATTTTAAATTTTCACATTTATTTATTTATTATTTATTATTTATTATAGATTTTCAGTTTTTAAAATATATGGAATTCCTACAATTCACTTTTAAAAAGATTTGAAAGATTTGAAATTTGAAATTTTGCATATCTTATTTTATCTATATTATTTTGCATTTTTTAATTTTACTAATTTTAGATTTTCGCATTTATTTATTTATTCATTATCGATTTTAGTCTATCGTGTATAAAATCTATCATTTACTTATGTCACTCTATTATCCTATCTGTCACTATATATTCACTTTTAAAAATATTTGAAAGATGAAATTTTTCATTTTTTATTTTATCTATGTTGGAGTTTATTTATTTGCATTTTTTTATTTTATCTATTTGAGATTTTATTATTTTGAATTTTTTATTTTATTTATTTTAAATTTTATTGCTGCATTTTGTATTTATGTATAGATTTTCTGTTTTACACCATAAAATTATTATGACGGGGTTTTGTAGGGTGAATGATGTAATCAAAATGGACATTGCACGTCAGATTTATTTATTCATGTTAAATTTATTAATGTATATAGAAATCCCAATTTTTAGTTTTTTTAAAAAATGAAAGTTCAAATTTAAATTGAATTTGCAGTGTATATATGTAATTTATATTATTAAAAGATACATTAATCAATATATAAAAATATTTGTATATATAATTAATGTATACATATGCCATGTTTTCACAAAAATATGTCACTTCACTTAAAAGTAATATACAATTATATTGTTGCGAATAGATCCATCAGTAAATAAAGAAGGAAAATTTAATTTTTTAATATACTCCCTTTGTGCCATTATTTCTGTTTCAAAACTTTTGGACACGCCGTCCAATACATTTGTTTAACATTTTATATATTAAAATGTACATATGTAAAAATTATGTAAAATATATATATATATTCTAAAACTACATCATTAGAAAAATCTAACAAGACCGAATTTGACTATATTTTTATCGTATATAATTGCGATAACATTATGTCAAAATTGATCAATAAACAGTGTTAAAAAGTCAAAATGAGATACTTTGAGTGCGACGGAGGGAATATTTTTAAGAAATACTCCATCCGTTTTATAATAAGTATAACACTAGGAAATGACACAAGATTTAAAGTAAGTTAATAAAATTTATTTAGTTGAAGTAATTAAATAAATAAAATAAGTCACATTTGACTTTGTTCCTTTTGAGTTTTATTTTAATGAACATAAAAGAAATTAATGATTTAAGTATAATTAGTAAAATTTATTAACCTTCAAAACATTTCAAATATGGTAATGTAACACTTAATTCCAAACACCCAAAAAAGGGAAAGTGTGACACTTAAAAAACGGATGATGTAATTCATTAATCTATACTAACAGATTTGCAATTGACGAAAAACAAATATAAATCCGCAGTTTGTTTTACTATAACTATAAAAAAACAAAACAAAAAAAGTAGATGTCAACCTTTAAAAAAGGTTAGACTATATCTTCAAAAATCAGTTTTTACTCATGTCAGTGATATGTTGCAATATCTCGTGTCACTGTAAAGAGGGAACTCGAAGTATTAATATATAATTAAGATGGATTAACTTAAGATACTATAAGAAATGTTATTTTCAATGAAAATTATATATGGCAAAAATTTGCACAATGAATACTTTATGTACGTGATCGTAATTGGTAAAGCTGGTATTAATCTTGAAGATGTACAATTATATGTGACATTTCCAAATGATAATTTTATAAACTCTACGAGAGATTCTATAGCGGCAATTGTTGAGAGTGCTTATACAAATATAAACTGCATCACTTCAAATCCAAACATTTTTACTATAGATTAACCCCTACCAATGAGATTATTGCTACAATCAATAATTACATCATGGAACGTATGTCTACAAATTAAAATGTATATATATATCAGTTTTAACAATATTTGTCAAAAGGGTGAAAGCATAAATAATGCCAATGAATTATTTTCACTGGAATATCTAGACACGATCAATTGTTCTGTATTACTGAATCATGAAATATAGTTGACTGAGGGTTCCATAGGCATGCTTCTTAGGAATATATATCCATCAAATAAATTATGTAACGAGAGTACGTTGATAGTAACCAGGATGCGGAACTAGATAGTTGAGGTTAAACAATTTTCGGGAAAACCATGAAAGAGAAAATTCTTGATTGGTACAATGTTTATGAGTCTATTTGATTTAACCAAAATTTTTATTCGATTGAGATGAGAAAATTCTCACTCACAGTTTGTTTTGCTATAATTATAGACAAAAGTCAATGTCAATCTAAAGAATATTGGATTTTATCTCCCAAAACCAATTTTTAGCCATGAACAGTTATGTTGTAATATTTCGTGTCACTAGCAAAATGTGGCTAAAAGTATGAATATTCAATTTAGAATGATTAACTCAAGATATCACAAGAATTGTTGTTTACAATAAAATTTATATATGACAGAAAATTTGCAAAATGGATAGTTGATGTAGGTGATGGTAAAGCGGGTATTGATTTTGGAGACGTACAATTAGATGTGACATTTTCGGATGATATTCTTATAAACTCTACGGGTGATCCTATAGCAGCAATTTTTTAAAGTACATATACAAATATAAACTGCACCATTTCAAATTCGGACATTTGAAAAGATAGTGTTATACTAGCCTTTGTCAATGAGATTTTCACCAATGAAAATTTCAGCAAATTGTTAGGAAAATTTTCATATTTTGCATCATAATTATTTTTAAATTTTATTTTATCTTAATTTAAATTTCAAATCAAATAAAAATATTATTTTAATAGTTATTTTTATTGATCTGTTAGATTTGTATTGGACAAGCCACAGAAGCTAAAGAACACGGTATAATATTATTTTTTTTGGTAGTTTTAAAAATAATTAAATTATATTATCATATACATCCTCTTTTGAATGTATAAAAAATCATTATACATTTTTCATTACTCAAAATATAATTTATTATTGCTTTATATAATATAAGTATATATTATATAAAATATTAAGTTATGCCCGTCGAGTCTCGACGGGTTATTTACTAGTAAATAATAAATACTTCCTCCGTTCCTTAATATTTGCCACGGACCCACATTTCACGCAATTCAATACACATTTTTAATACGTAATAACTCAAATTACATACAAGTAAAAATTATGAAAATTTGATATTCTAAATCTATGCGAATAGACGAATTCAACAAGATCTCACTTGACTATATTTTATCTTATATAATTGTGTTAAAAAGTCGAATCAAAGTTAACAGTGGCAAAACCCCCAACGTGCCAATTATAAAGGAACGGAGGAAGTATAATACAGAATTACTCGATACTTTTTAATTGGCCAATAGTCATGCATGACCTGATGAGATGAACCCTACAATCCGACCCAGTAACCAAATTACCTATTAACCCATACCCGTAACCAATAACCCAACACCAAAACCCTAACACCCTTAACCCGTTTCCATTACGCATGCCGGCGCCGCCCACTCTCCGTCTGTCTCTCTCTCGCACTCCCTTTCTCGCTCCCACTCCGAGGCGCCGCTCCCTCTCTCTGTCGCGCTCGTCTCTCTCTCTCCGCCGTCGTTCTCCCGCCGCGCCTTCAGCGCCGCTCGTCTCTCGCACTTGCTCCACCGTTAGCTTCGCGCCACCATCGCTAGCCGCTACTGGTCTTCGGGCTGGGTTCAAATCCACCGCACCAGGTTCCTCAATTTCAATTTCTTTGGTTGCATTGGCTGTTACTAGTGATTATTGGGCATTGATTTTGAATGTTATTTTGGAAGCTTTTTGCTCATTTTCAATTGCTGATGAAGTTTTCTGAAAACTTGTCTCTGGTCGTTAAACATTGATAGATATCTCTGGTCGTCAAACAAGTCTAAAAGCCTGCTTAAAACATGCATCTGTCCTCACCCCCACTACACCTACGGAAGTCTCATTTTACATTTGTCTTTCTTTCTATACATTGAGGACAATGTTTTATTCAAGTTTAGCGGAATCAAAAGCTTGAATTGCCAATGCTTGTCAATTTTGTTGCGTGATCCTATTTCTGAATTGAGTTCATGATAATTTTAGTTAATAGATATATCTGGCTTGATTGATGATGTTTGAATTTAAGTATATTGAGCCAGCCTGTGATTTGACCATTGTGAAATTTGTGCCTTATTTCTGGAAGCTTGTGCCTTGAAGTGGAAGTTTTTTTTTCTGGTGTGAATATGTGGTGTTCTTCTTGACATTCTAAAACTTATTGATTAGACATGTTGAGCTAGCATTGATTGAATCCATTGTTTTGAAAATGATAAGGGCACTTAGGGAACCCTTTTGCAACTCTTCTTTTTATCTCCTACTCACGTTGATATTCCCTAATTAGCCCCTTGAGCCCTTATTCACATTTTCTTGTCTTTCTAACCCGTCTTTCAGCCCTAATCCTTTATTGGATTACTTCATCATCTTTAAGCCCTATGTTGGAAAGAATTGTTTGAGTTCATGATGTGATGCATTTCATCTGGCAGTATTCATGTATTTTGTGCTGGATTTCAAAGTCTGAAAAAAAGAAAAAGAAAAATGGTAGGATTGAAAAACAATTGGGAATACTCATGGGGTGCTATTCAAAAGAAAAACGAAGGGAGACAAAGTTGAAAACAAAAAAAAAGAATGTGGGTGTGGCATTTGCATGAATAGTTATTACGGTTTTGTAATGCCGATGATAGTTGATTGTTGTTGATGAGTTTCAATGCTTATGTCGAACTGCATTCTTTATGCTAGCATTATGTTCTCTGATAATACTTTCCCAATACTCTTAGCCTTTGCTTCTCTTTTTTTCCAACCCCGACGTTAAACCCCGTTAAAACCCATGTTAAAGACCATTTGATTCTGTGTGTTGGTTTCAATCAAGCCCATGCATGAGATTGTTATTTTGTTTCGCCACTTGAGGGAATGCTTACATGCTTATGTGCATACACTTTTGTTGAGGGTGAGTGTATACACTTTATCCCTAGGAGGACGGCTTGGATTGGTATATTTGTGTTTATCTGTTGGGTGTGTTTAAAATTGGGTTTTTGTGGAAATTGTCAATATGTGTATGTCAGTGGCCTTGTTTAATTTTCCTCTGAGTGATCTTTTGATGTAATTGGAGAGTCCCTTTGTTTTATGAGGCAGGTTATTTTGAGTACTCCTTCAATTTGGATTGATATTTGATTCTCTTGAACATTGCTTGTTTTGACACAACTAGTTTGGAAGTGGCATTTTCTGGACAAAAATATTAAAATAAAAAATAAAATACAAATGGATATTCTAACTTTTGGATTTGATTCGAGTAATTCATAGTGCTACATGAAAATTTGTATACCTGGACTAAACTACGAGAATTTGAACTTAAATTGATGCATTCAACTAAAAATTGATATGAAAGATTTAAAGTTAGACCAACGACAGATAATTTACATGTTCAGTGTTAGGATTTAGGAATGCATGTCATTTGAACGAACAAATACTGTCAATAATAGGTTTAAAGCCATTGCATCTACTTCCACTGCTGGGCCTAATCCTAATGGAATAGTTGATTCTTACGATCATTGCATAGCTATAAATGGCGTGTGTGGTGCGGGCATGGTGCCAAAAGGTGTGCTGTGGTGCACACTATATCTGAGGCACGCCCATTAATTTTTTCTTTTTCTTAAAAAAAAATATGTTATGTAATGTGTTGTCAATTCAAATTATATAATGTGTTGCAATTCCTGTAACCTTCGGCAGGTTGGTCTCCCCTCGCTGTAGATTTCCCATTTTTCTTTACTCTCCAATCTCTGCAGTCCACATAATTACAACACAAACAGACGACGAAAAATTACACTGAATAACATTTATAGGAGTGGGTACCTTAATCGCTTTAAGTTGGAAACTTTAATTGATAAATATGCAAGGTTGTTATGGCGTCGCCATGTCGAAGCCATGGCAGTGTGGCGGTCAAGGATGACCGCCAGGACGGGCTAATAGAGGTTCCACCGGTGCTCTTGGACCCAATTTTTGGGCCTCATTTTTTAAATTTTCTTTTTTCTCTTTTCATACTTCTTCCACTTTTTCATTTCTTTATTTTTAATTTTTATATTCCTTGTCTGCAAAGAATTTAAGTTTTAAGTTTTTTTTTACTCATTTATAAATAAATTTGTAGGCCTTTGATCCCTTTTGGGTTTATAGACAGTCTTTTGGGTGACGAGCTTAAAAATAAATAGAAGTTAACTTTTTGATTATGTGTTATATTTTATAAATAAATTGACAATTTATAATTAATTTTTAAATATTAAGTGGGCCTCATTTTTATTGTAGAATAGGGCGAACGAAAATGATTAGATGCCTTCGACTTGCCAAATGGCGAGTTATTGTCACTGCGGCATTCAGATAGCAAGAAGTAGTGCTACATGGACCGTATAGGGGTCATGTCTGACCCAACCCGACCGAGAAATGGTTAAAAACCCTATAAAGCAAATCCTAACCAACATTCAAGAATTGCTATCTGCATCAAATCGATTTCTCTTCTCCTTGCTCAAGCAGTCAAGCTACCCACTCCACCTGCTGTTGCCATGCTCGCACTGCTTGCCCCACACCTTTGCCTTGGTCGCCTCCACTGTTCAAGTCTGCCTGCTCGCCTCTGCGGAGCAACTCTCCATCTCCCTCAATTTTCCAATATGCTTTTTGATTATGTATCCCTTCCCCTTCCTTTACATCTCCCTGTTTTCTAATTTGCCTTTCAATTCCGTATCCAACTATCCTCTTTTTAAATCTGACTTTTTTTGTTTCCATTTTTTAGAACTACATAGACTGTATGTGTCAGTATGTATGGTTGTGTACCTTGTTTAAATTTTTTAATTATTATTATTATTTTTTAAATTTTTTTTTTAAATTTTTAAAATAATTTTATTATATAGTTTTAATTGAAAATATTTGGTTATTTTGCATTCGTATTGTCAGCTTGATGTCAATGTTGTCAAATAACCGTCATGGCGGCGCTACGGCGGGTGGTGGTGGCGGGTTTTCACCCCAGTGCCATGCTTTACCAGGTTCTGCCATGGCATATGCTGTGGCGGGGATGGCGGCACCGTGGCGGAGGCCATGGGGCCATGGCGGATGTTTCACTGTTTTTGCCTTTTTTTTTTTTTTTTTGATTTTGGGTCACTGATTCAAACCCAAATTTTCACTGATCCAAGCCCAAAATAGTGTAGACCCATTAATTAGATAGCAGCATCGGCTTCAAACGAGATTCACAAAACCCTTCCCCAAAAATCAGCCGACCAGCGAGCTCCAACTTCAAGCGACCTCTGGCGAGCAGGGCGCGACCTCCGGCGACCTCAGCAAGCGGCGGCGACTCCGGCTAGCAGTGGCGTCTCCGGCGAGCTGTAAGTTCTCTCTTTTTTTTTTTCCCCAATCTGTTCGATGCTGCTGCTGCTTCTTTTTTTTTCTTTTTGTTCTTTTCTTTCTCCCCTGTTTTTATTGTGTTTTTGAGTAAATTTTTATTATAAGTTAGCAAGTGTCCATTTTTATTTATGTTTACTAGATTCTCACCTTTATTTTCATTATTTTTTTTTTCTTGCTGTTCGATGTGGGCTGCTGCTTCATTTTTTCTTTTTCCTGTTTTGTTCTTTTATTTCTCCCCTCTGTTTTTATTGTGTTTTACAGTAGTTTTATTACAAGTTTGCTCTAAGTTTGCTCTGTTCAATTTTTTTAGCAGCAAGTTTTTATTTTTTCAAGTTTTCAGTAAATGTTTATTGCTATGCTGTTTCGTCAATTTAGGAAAATGAGGAAGTTCAGTGAAGAAGATGAGGAAGAGGGTTGTGCTCCATTAGATAATAATGAGGATGACTATGTTGAGGTTGAGGAGGATGATGAGTATTGAGTGGACTTTTTATGGTTTATAGGGTGTTTGATGTGTTTGACTTGGTTTAAGACTTTATTTGTGGGTGTTTAAGACTATTAAGTATTTTATGAACTTTATTTTGAATGTTTTTATTAAATTTTTCCTATTTTTTAGTCTTCTATTAGCATTTTTATAATTAGATTTATTTTTTAATTTAATATATTTGGCGTCCGCTATAACCCCGCCACGCCATCCGCCATAACCCTATGGCGGTATTTTGGCTTTCCGCCATGACCCGCCATCCGCCATCGATAACATTGCTTGATGTATCATTCATCTCAATTCTAAAGATGTTTTGATTTAATGTTAAATATTAATTATAGTTATTTGCATAACATTATCGCCATATTGTTGACATGGCTGTATGGCGGACGACAGGCGCTGCGCCTCAATAGGGCAGTGTAACGACCTTGTAAATATGTTTTGTTCAACACCATTGCTCTCTCTCTGGTCTCTGGTAGTCTGCTGTAGTTCGTAGGAAGGGTGTGAACATTGGCTTCTTGTCCTGTTCTGTTGTGATTTTGATTTCTGGAATATCTAAATTAGATGAAATTGAAATGCAAAATAAGGAAACGAGGATTTACAGAAAGACAGAGATAACAGCTCAGAACAACATTGATTGGGAGTGGGTATCCTACCATTTCAAATATATCATTATTCAAATTGCATACAATAACTTGGAAGTCTGTTTCTATGTGAATGTGTGTGTATTTTTCTCGCTCTTCCGTTGCGTATGTACAATACTAGTGTAAAAATTCGTGTAAATGTAAAATTTCTGTGCAACGGTGATAGGCTTGGGTTGCTTGAATTAGGGTTCTGGTTACTGAAAAACATCATAAACTTCTATGTTTGAACAATATAGTTTACATCTGTTGTGTAAAAGGTTATTGCTAATGATCCAGGTATTTTGCTATGGAGATTGATTTTGATCCTTTGGAAGATATATTTGCCAATGACACCGTGAAAAAGGGTAAAATCTGGCTCTTCTTGCCTATTTTTGGGTGTCTCCAGGTCTGAGTACCATGCAATTGTAGTTAAATGATTCATCGAAATTGCTATGTTTCTGTAGCTCGGCCTGTAGGTAAATTCCAGCCAAAGGTTAAGGCAAAACACCGGCCAACCAAAAGGGATGTAGCAGCACCATTAGTTTCTTCCTCACAACCAGCCCAAACAATCGAAACAGAAGCAACTGACATAAACAAACCTGTCAAGGATGCAATACCCTGCAAAAACTGTTAGTGCATTCTTAATTTTATGCATGGACTTTATCTAGAAATCAGCCTTTATTTTTTGGTTTACAGTATAGAATATGAATGGATACTGAATTATGTTTGTTACTTTGATTGATTTTAATTTTTAGGTCTAGAGGTTGTGTTCAATGACAATGAACATGGTTGTGCTTCCACAGAAAATCCGCTGGTGGAGGTGAGTCCTTTATTTTTTGGTAGATGAAAGGGATTTCTCAGGCCTCTTAGAGGCCCAAGAGTAACCTTTTGAGCTTCGAGTGAATCCTTTATTTTATGTCATGTTTCAGATTCAATTTTTTATGCATATTTTCCATAAATTTTTTAGACTGGTGACTTACCCATTGGATTGGAAACACTTGGTGATATTCTACCAAACAATATCACTGATATGGGTGAGTTACTGGATTCGCCTAATTTGTAATTTGTTGATTTTCATTAAACTCATTCATGTTGTCAGCTCAAAAATTGTTACCATTTACACTAATGTCGTCACAGAAGGTATTGCCCCTCTGTCAGAGGTTTCCAACCCCAAGAATGCTAAATCACATGTTCTTCCAGTTCCTGATTTTCCTGATGACATTATCCCTAGAAGTGAAGGGGGTGATGTCTTCACATGTCCTGAACTATCAGCAGGCCTAGATCCTTTAACTGCTGGGGAGCCCTTTGTTTCTAGTGGTGATGGATGTGATGAAGTGCATGACAATGATTTGTGCAGAGAGGTACATGGCATGCTTTGCTTAGCTGTTAATTTTTTTTCTCAATCACTAAACTTGAACACTTATCATTTGGCTACTTTGTTTTCGCTTGCAGGAAATGGACATAATGGATTCTATAATTCTGTCAGAATTAACGACTAAATCTGGTATGCAGATTTTTGAAATGCATACTTGTCTTCAATACATTTATTTGCGTCACTTTAAATGCGGAGTTGTTAATTATCCAGGACAGAGAAGAGGAATGTTTCTACCGAAGCAAAATGTTTCTGCTAATGAGCCTATTTTCTCACTTGCTTCACAATCTGACCAACCTGAAAGTAATTATGCTGAAAACGACTCAGCGTCTACATTTCGGCAGGATGATATGTTGGATCTTTCAGATCTTGGATTAAATCACACATTGCCTCCCGAAGTTACTCTGGAAATTCCTTTAGATAAAGACTCGGTGGATCATATGGAGGCAACACAGATAGATTCAGGCATACATGTGGATGTTGAGCCTGAAATCCCTGTTAAACTTGTAAGTCATTTATGCCCCGCTCCACAGTTGTTCACTTGTCCTTGTACATGTAAATTGTAAAATACAGTGAAGGATGGGTCTCTTTTGAGCTATACTTATACTGTTACTTTATGGTCACTAGGCTTCTCGTCGCGCAAAAAGCAGTAAAACTTCAACTGCATCAGCTACTTCTTCACAACGGAATCAGGCTTCCAGATCTGGCAAAGAGAATGAAATATGTAGATCACTACGGCCAAGAAAAAACAAACCAAATTTATGTGCACTGGATAACGTGGAGGAAGAAGTGGCTGCTGGTGAGGATACTTCTGATGAAATTCCCATTAGTTCCGCTGTGGAGGAGGACAATGTTAGTGGTGAATCTCAAGTGGATAATGAGACATGGAAGAAGGTGACTCAGAAGCGAAAACCTAAAAAACCTGATGATGTTAAAGAGAAACCGGCCCGGAAGCGGAAAAAAGCTGAGGAAGCACAAGATAAGAATGAAAGTGCAAAACCTAAAAAGTTCTCTCACTCTATGCGGCGAAGGCGAGGTATTTGTAATTTGATATAGTCAATATATATTGTTTTGCTAATGTATTCGTGGGTTAACTCAAATCTTTACAACACAGTGGACAAAGCTTTGCTTGAAACTCGTGAAGGTGATCCTGATTACCAAAAGTTGACTCTTAGGGATTTGATTCTAATTGCAGAACACAAGGAGCAGCAAACAGTATGCAATCTACCTATGCTACTGGTTGATATATTATCAGTGCAAAAAGTTCTAGAGCTAACATTGCCATTTTTCTCCTAATGCTATTATTATTGAGTCCTTGTTTTTGTATTGTGATATTATTCAAATTTTATGCAGAAGAAAGAAGCAGCATCCATAGCAGGAGCAACACCAAGTAAAAGGTCATAGATTCTCATTGTTTAAGGACTATAAGATGTTAAATTAAACTGCATGAAAACTTTGGAACTTTGCTATACGACCGCGGCGGGGGGGCGGGATGTAATCTCTTGTATGTTCTGATTTGTGCCAAAATCCGGAAAATGTGGATTGCTGCTCTATACATATAATTCAGTAGAATTTCTTTGTGGATAATATAATATGTGGATATCGCCTTATCGCCTGGAATAATTCCTTGATTTCATTTATTAAACTTCTGATTTCAATGGGTCCAATTTAGCTTTATTCTAGTACTTGCATTGAGTACGTTTAGGTGATGACCATAGAGACGCATCTTGTAGAAAGCTTATATAAATTTTACCTAGATGTCCTCAATGGAACCAGCAAAACCTTTTTTCATATTCCACAAGCCACATTATGGTTTGTATAACCTGACAAACAATTTGCTTGTCTATTTTTACGGTCATTATTTTATGTTTGTGGTTGATGCTCTGTATGAATGCTATCTGTCCAAATTTGCTAAGTAGACTTGTTTTGTTCTTTCATTAAATTTTAGTGCAATACTGGATAACAAAGAATAATCACATGGATCTGGTGCTGGTCTTTGTATGCTCACTGCATTTGTTTATTCTTAAGATTAACAAGCCAGTTCGGTGCTATAGCTTTGTTCCTTTCATACCACTCTCGACCTGTTAAGCCAGATACATGTTCTACATTAGAAATGTATTTGAGGTCAGTCTGCACAATCTTTCACTGTGAGATGACATGTGCCTCTGGTTATTTGTGTTTTTGTAGTAACGGTAATACCTCAAGTCACTACAAAGAACATGGGCCATTTAATACAAGGCAACATGGAGAATACAATGATGGAGAAGCCAACCCCGAGATGGAAGATACTACTGTTTTTTTCAATTACCACAGCCACATGGACAGAACACCAGTCACCAGATGGTCTAAACAAGAAACGGAATTGTTCTATGAGGTATGTGTTTCTGAACATGTATTATAAGCTTTTATTGAAAAATGGAATCTGTTTTTTCTTTGCAAAATGATTTGGTATGGAGAAAAGTATGTTTTATGATTCTAAACTATATATCTTTCCACAAAAATTTTATGGAAGTTCTGTCATTCCCCTCATTTACATAAGAGAATGCGGCGTTTTGGTAGAACACCACTAATAGGGAAGATTAGAGTATAAACATTTAATTAATTTTTACATGGTAGGTTCTTTGTAGAAAGTTTGTATTCATTTTAATGAAATATTCCGTGTCAAATTGTGAAGGATTGAATGCTTGTTGTCTCCACATTCTATATTACCAGATCTTACACCTGTTCTGTTTGCCACCTTTTCCTTAATTGGATTTTACATGATTACTCTAATACAGTCACTGTGATCTTCCTTAATTGTGGTGCCCTGACCCTTTTAATCATTCAATGGGCTGTGATTTGCGTCAATGTACCCTTTTTTATTTTTAATTATTTTTTTTCTGCTTTATATATATATTTTGATCCGTTTTAAAATATATAGACATATATTTTGATCCCTTTTAAATTTGTCTTGTATCTTATAGATATTATTAATAACATTTCTGTTTTATATGCTAGGCTGTGCGACAGTTTGGGACAGACCTTTCAATGATACAACAACTTTTCCCTGACCGTACCCGCCGGCAAGTGAAGTTGAAATACAAAAAGGAAGAACGTCAGCATCCGCTGAGGCTTCGTGAGGCTTTGACTCACCGTTCAACAGGTAGGCCTATGCCCTATGCTATATCCTAAGGGATATATTTAGAATGAAGGATATTGATGTTTATGGAAATTATATTTTAAACTTGCCAGATAATTTACCAATATGCGGCTTTTGTTTCTTGTAGATCATTCCTATTTTCAGAAGGTGATAGAGCAGTTACAAAAAATGGCCTCTGAAGAAAATCCGAATATCGATAATGATGATCCAGTGGATCTGACAGGCAATGATGCGGATGAGGGTGCTTCAAATGTTGATGTGCGAAGATTTGCTTTTGTACAAAATTACAATATTTCTCAATGTATTTTTGGTGCGTTATTTAATGTTCTAATGTTCAAATGTTATGCTTTGTGCAGAAAGAAGAATCCAAAGAAGAGAAAATTGAGGAAGAGTGGAAAGAGGATGCAGCAGCAAATGACTTTGAAGTTCAGAGCCCTCCAAATTTTGATGATTTTGAAGAAGATGAATCTTTTTGGAGCCAATTCAAGTGATATCTGAATAGTATAAGCATTTTGGTTTCCAGAACAAAAGTGTTATTAATATATTGTTATCATTAATTAATACTATTACAAGCAGATATATCAGTGTCCCTTTTCAACAATTTGAGATGTATAATCACTTGCTTTGCTGGGGGAACCAATTCTAACACAATTGATCAACTAGTGATATGATTATGTACTGAATAGTATCTTACCAGTATGGTGATGCTCTTACCTTAAGGTTATAGATCAATCAAACTGTTAGATTGTAGTGTCACTGTATTTTTTGATAGAAGTGAAGTGGCTAGGGAAGGGAAACATCGAAGTTGTAAATGTACAAAAGAAATGAGTACAAATATACCCTCAAAGTTATTCCTGAAGAAAATACTAGTTTATGTTCTAGTCGTTTATATAGAATAAACTTGTGTTTGTATGTCGTTTATTTAGTTCGAGAATGGTAAAATAGGAATGACAGTTAAACATTTGGGTATGATTCAGATTCTTTTATTTATAATTTTGTTCAGCGAACCAATCCAGTTCTATGCATTGTGATCCAAATTGTATTATGAAGCTTGGGATTGGAGAATCTCAGCTCCAGAGAAAATGAAAGTGCTCATGTGGCTGGCAGCTCGTACTCATAATGCCTTACCTACCAATGATCTGAGACGATACAAGCGAGGTTAGCATCCTCATCTCACCTCTCTGTTTGAATTGTGGGGGGAACCTGATAATATAACTCATTTATTTTTTGGGTGCCATTGGGTGAGACTTTGGTATTGACCTGAGGGGAGTTACTCTCTCGGCACCTTTAGAAATCCTTTCTCACCTCTCACTAATTTGTTCCGGTTGGTCTGGTAAGCATTGGGCGATGATTTTTGGAATTTGGATGGAGAGGAACTCGCACTGCATTGAAGGTGTGGGGAATTGTGTTGCAGAGGTTGTATGCCAAGCTCGGCTTCTGGGGCGATGCTTTTGAGAATGTGTTCCGGCCAGTTATTTCTCAAACTAATCAGCCTGACTTTCCATTGGTTCCACATTATGGGAGATGGGAATTATGTGGCCGACTTGATGACAAAGAGAGGATCTTGCTATGAGGAATTCTTCACGATTTCGGTGTTCCTTTCGCATGAGGCTCAACCACTCCTTTCGCTAGACACGGTAGGGACTTTGTTCCCCGTCTCTAGTTATGTATTCATTTCTTCTTGTCTTCTCGCCCGCTACAACTTTTCATAGTTTTATATTTGTCGATGCTCAGACGTCATCCGGTTACCAAAATAATTTGACGCCCTCAATAATCATCATCTTACTACGATCTATTTATATTTTTTTCCTTTTCTTTTCAAAGTTGTATTTAATTGTCAATAAAAGAATGCAAAAACTATGATTCAAACACCAGTGAAGTTTCTTGTTTCTACTGAAATGTGAATTAATGGGTTGTGGATTTTGTCCGACTGCTCTTTTTCTTCTTTGTGCAATTGGTGCTCAATAATCAATAATCTCACTTACAAGGGGAATGTGAATTATGTGTTGTATTCTAAAAGTATTATTGTATATTCTTATGTATTTTTGAGAGAATGGTTGGATGGATGCTAGTGAAACAGTTGTGGCAAATTTTGAGAAAAAATAAAACTTCTCTTTTAAGTGGAACATTTATTTATACTATAAAACCAGCTCATTTACATGCATACATGTCCGTGGCACAGGCATATATTGCAGGTATTAATCACTTTAATGATGAATTTAAAATTTTATGACAGGTAAAAATCACTTATTAATTAACTTTTAATATTGTTAAGTATATCTTCATTCCCATTTTTATGACAGGTAAAATTCACTTATTAATTAATTTTTAATATTGATAAGCGTATCTTCATTCCACAAATGTCATTGACCTAGAAATTGTATCTTTTACTTCCCGTTTTGGCCTAGGAGACGTCGCCCTATTCATAACATGTTCAGTTCATTTGAGATTTCAACTTTCGCACAAAGTTAGAAATTGCAGTATATAGTACTTCATCTGTTTTGGTTTAATTGCAATAAGTGGAAATGTGATACTGTTCACACAAATACTTTAACTTAAAGTTTTATTATAGTTATACAAGTTAAAATATAGTCAAGTGAGATCTTGTTACATTCGTCTCGTCGTTTAGTTTTTTAATGTCGAACTTTTAGAATTTTTACTTGTACCGAACTTGAGTTATTAATGGTTTTAAGATGTGCATTGGATTGCATGCTGGGTGGGTCTGTAACAATTATAAAAAAACAGAGGAAGTATTAATTTCTATAAAATTACTTTTAAAATATGAAGAAACTAATTTTTCTATAAGTTTACGCTTAAGCAAAGGTCTCGAGTTTGAATTTTTGTGTGTATACAGAATTCTGTTTTGGGATAAATAACACTTCAATGCTAACTAGATCATTGATGGATTAGTTTTGAATCCAATGTATCTTGGGATACCCGGTATATGTCAGTTTTTTTTTTCCTTCTTTTTTTTTTAAAAAAAAAAAAAGAGAAAAGGTTACCAACACACATTAATGGTTGACTCTCCGTGGCAGCCTCAAAATCATCCTAAAATTGTGGAATGAACGCTCAAGTGAATATTTTATTTCCATTTATGTTTCATCTCAGATTATGGTAATGATGAGGGGACCCTGACTAGCTCAACGTTTAGTCGATTATTACTATCAAGTAGCACATATAGCTTGAGCTGAATATAGGAATTCAGCTTGCTAACTAGTCCCGTTTGAATTAATAATTTTCTGGGGATGGCGACTTAACACGTTTTAATTCCTAATTTTCAACAGGGTTCGACTTTCCACCCGGCCTCATATATTACTTCCTTATTCCTTTGTAATTTATGTGTTATATACCAAAATTCTGTTTACATAATTTTATTGTTATTTATTTATATTAAATTTAAATCATATTTATACAGGTATAAAGAAATTGAATTTTTAGTTATCAATTCGATTTCAAATTGTAGTTAATAAAAGCTAATCATATAAATAGAATTCAGATTAATAAATACTTAAGCACAATAAATAATTTTTTGGATAAACATTCACACTAACACAACAAATAATTACTTGTACATCATATCAATTAAAATTTTATTTTGTTTTCCACATTGTACCTTGAAATTTTTGGGGTATAATTTATCGCATTGTTTATAAAAAGATTATAAATAATGTAAATTAAAAAAAAAATGAAAATTCAACACTACATCCAACAAATCTTTTCAACAAGGAACTGAGTCAAGCATCCAAACATGTTATTCACACTTTATCAACCCATGCAATCACAACAAGCCTTGCCATCAAAACTTAAACAAGCTCAAGATGCACACATAATCTATACCTTATGCTTTTCCATTGGTGGTGAGAGCAGGTTGAGAGACACAGGGGAGAAACCAATTGGTTTCAAATTTGGGATCCAATATATACTATCAGTTCTCTCTTCGAGAAAAGAATAGGCTTCCGCCCGGATGTCCGTGTATGGAGACAATTGGAGAATGCGCTCCAAATTATCCTCTTCTAACATTAATGAATGTAGATTATTTTGTATTTGCCCTTCAGTTCCTAATACAAAACTTCCGTTGATAGATTTATAGAAAGAACTTTTCCACTTTCCGTGTGAACTTAGCTAAATTATAGACTTCGCGAGAGATATACCATGATGGTGCATCTATCAACTTGTCGCACCACATGTGTTGCGCAAAGGCAAAAGCCTCAAATTTGCTCTTTGGCGCGACATACAGGCATGTTTTGGCGCGCCATGCATGTCACGTTAGTTATGCCGCGCCAAAGACATCCTCCATCACTACCCTTGCGCGGGATACATCAAACAATGCCTAAATTGGGCACATCTAGATCCCGGCGCAGGGTAGGTGCAGACTTTCTATTTGTTTCTTTTAAGTTTGGAAACGTAGTGACGGCTAAATTTTACGAATGAGTTCCTTGCACTATTTTAAGTGGTCTTTTGATTTAGGTCAAAAATACTGTTCCAAAAATTTCTTGAAAATCGGTTATCGAAAAACAGGAAAATTTCTGAATTCACAAATTTTGAGATGATTTCTAACCGTCGTCTCCAATTCTTGATTACTCTCCATTGAATTTAAATAACGTTTCGTAATGAGCTCCGATTAAATTAATTTTGTTGAAATATTCCACTGAATGACCAATATTGCCTGCCATGATTAGCTCATTTAGCTGCATATATTTCTTCTTTCGTGCGTTTCTTTTTATTTTTTATTTCTTTTCTTCTGTTTTTTTAAGCTAACGCTAATTCAACTTTTCAGTTTTCGTAAGCTAACTCTGAATACATTCCTGTGGGAGAAATATTTGACATGATTATATTTCTTTATTAGCTCTCACATAGTACTTCAGAACACACGTTTATTACAAGTCGTCATCATATAAGGAAGAGGCTTTCATTCTGCTTGTGTTTATTGTCCACAACTATTTAGCATCGGAGATTATTCCCAGGGCTTATCCCAAACTGACTGCAGTAGTTTGTGTAGTAATTAACGCGAGAAGTGACAGTCGCCGCATTTCCCCCATTGCATTCCATACTATTGATGGCACGAATTGTAGCCCCGAATCCTTGTCCTGAAACTATGGCATTATGGCAGTTTGTCATCCAAAACCACAGGGCTGTCTTGAAGGCTATGACGGCATCTCTCGCCACGATTTCAGGGTTGTTTAGACCGTCGAAGTTTATGACGCGGCCAGCTGCAATGTAGTTGTAGTTCCAGGTCAACTGCAACGGCCCTCGCCCATAGTAACGCTTGCCAGGTGCACATGGCCATTGTGCGCTGGCCTGGCAGTAGGTTTGGGACTGACCACCGATCTCTTCTATATAGCACAAGCCTGTAAGCGAAAAATAGTATCTGTAGTAAGTCATCTGTCTGAATCAAGCAAAACACCCAACCTCGAAAACTTGACCATCAGGCGAAATCTCAATCTCAACGTTTAAAATTGTTTCTTTAGATGTTAAGAAAGGACTACAGGTGCAATTCTACAAAAATTCTCAAAGGAATAGTCATACTCTCAAAACATAAGGCATGGATTATGTTTGCACTGCAATAAATAGAAACAATAAATAGAAACCCAACTTTAAATAAATAAAAGAATAAACGTGAAACATAAACTACGAAACCCACTCACATCACTTACTTCCAGTCTCATGTGTAACATGAGCGAAGAAGGCAGCAATCTCACGCCTAATAACATCGGCAGAGCCCTCTGCTCCAAACTTTGGGAACGAATTCAGGGCCTGGATGAAAGCAGACCGGGTGTAGAAGCCCCTTCCGGCGCAGCCAGCTCCAGCACGACTCAGTATCCCATTAAAGAAGGCATCAGTGACGATATCAGCAACTCGGCCTCCATTTCTTGGTGCAGGGGTTGAACCATAGCAAGGTCCAGAGCGACAGCCTTGGCCGCAATAAGGGTCTCCAGTGCCACAATAGCCGTATTGGCTGCAGCATAAGTTGGCCGCGCAGCCACAGTTTTGGCCGGAAACCCATTTTCCGGAGGCCAGAACTATGGCCAAAAGGGTGTAGATGAAAAGAGATCTAGTCATTGTGAATGGCTTGGTGTATGTGTGGAATATAAATCAGGAAAGCGTAGGTATTTATAGGGCTAAGGGTCTGTTCTGCACGCAGAGCTGTAGTTGTGAGCTGTAGCTGCGAGCTGGAGCTGTAGGGAGCTGAAGCTGTAGCGAGCTGTGGGAGCTGTAGCTGTCACTTTTATTTAAGTGTTCTGTACAACTAGCTGTAGCTGTCAAAAAATGTATGAAATGATATAAAATGACAAACATTTATGTAGACTATTGGGTAGTGAGTTGGTTATTGGGATAAAACAGTAATTGCTCAACAATAAGCTAGGAACTTATTTTTTAAAGCTAATACAGATAGCTTCTAAAAAGAAGCTTCCAAAAGCTCCCATAAGCTCCTAAAAGCTAGTGTGCAGAACGGAGCTTTTGTTTTAAAATAAAAGCTAAAGCTCCCAAAAGCTGCGTGAAGAACAGACCCTAAATTTAGAGAATATTTCAGCATATCAACGTTAGTGACGCTGGAAGTTTGGCTAAAGTGATAGTTGTGTTTATTTCATCGTTGAAAAGTAAAACTTGTTGACTTGTTTAGCAATTTTTTTTCTCTCTTTTTTGGCATCTAGAATAGTTCTCTTCAAATACACCAATACCCGGTCAGGTCTGAAAAATGCTATTAATGGATTTAACTAAAATTTATGTTCATTGCCAAATTGATTTGGCCTGAATAGAATTAGAGTACAGCTAGGCATTATAGAGGTTTGGATATAAATTTAATTATCAGGAAGCCTGCTGAGTTATTATCAGTCTTTTGTAAAAAAAAAAAGGGATAAAATTAAAATAAAGAATTCAAATTATGGGGTCTAAAGGTAATAAAATAAAATTTTTGGGGTCAATTTATGATAAAATGACCAAATCATTAACACTAGTTAATGGACTAAATTGGTTATTAATTAAGAAAGATGACTAAATTGATTAATAATGATACTTACTAGACTAATGTGGTAATTATTCTTCTTTAATTACTGTCACATCATCTAATAAGGAGGCAAAATGACAAAATTGGTTAAATTAAAATACGTGGAGTATGATTTTAGTAATTAGCATAGTTGAAGAACGAAATTAATAATTAAAGATACTTACGGTGCTAATAAAATTATTATTCCCTAATTTAATTGAAAAGATAATGGAATAAGTTGGATAATATGCTAACTTAAAGGATTATATTGATATTCATTCATAAAGCAAATCGATCCACTCATAAATAATCATGAAACTAAGAGTTAATAGGATCATATGGGATTGGGATAAATTAGAATAGTTGTAGAACTAGTTCAAAGAACTGAAAAAAGTATTGACCAGATTAGCTAATAGACAAATTCACATGACTATTTGGTATTTATTCCATAGTATATATTCTATTATCTCCCTATATATAAAGTCATTGACTGGCGTTGCTACTTAATTGGTACGATATTTTATGCTTGCGGGTAAAAAATAAAAAAATAAATAAAAAAATAAATAAATAAAACCGTGTACAATAAAAATTAATCTATCAATAAATAGTGGAGCCCTGATGAAGATTTTTAAGTACCGCTAGCTACATGTGTCATAAACACTAAATTCAAACCTTTCCCTACTAGATCTCCACACACATACACTGAAGATGGAAATCAATAACATACTGCATACTACATGAATTCCACACACTGAAAATGAAAATGATAAATGTAGTAATATTACAATACGAAGGTAATAACAATTCATTCACATCAAGTACCATGAATTCAATTTCCCAAAAGTTGCAAATAATCCTCAACTTACTGCATGCTAGCTACATGAAACAGGTGAAACATTGTCCTTCAAAATATAGCAAAAACATCCTAAAGGCATACATCAAAACACGGTAGGAGTGGTCGCCCCCGAATCCATCATCATCCGAGCCACGTGGGAGGCAACAACCGCGGGGATATGATAGATATTGAAATGCAAAATTTTTCACAATCATTACAAGCATTTTTCGATCAGATAACAACCAGAAAAATTAGCTCCAAAATTCGTTAGCTAAGAATGTTCAGAGGCTCGAAACTCTTAGCTACAGGAGCGACTCAATATAAAAATTCTTGAAGTTGATGCATGCGCGCGTGGATCCACATCGTCAAATGGGTGACAACTGACGAATTCCACATTTTGTGTTTATGGAATGCACCAGCAACTCATGCCACAAATAAACACAAAATGGCTCATGAATTACCTCAATACGTATACCTTGTGAAATGTTGCTACAATATAGTGGTGCGTGCCCTAATGTTAACGGTAAATTTGGGCCAGGGGAGTTAGGCTTAGGATATATATAGTTCTCGGTTGGACTATTCGGGGCACATTTACGGATCGAGGCTGATTTGTTCATGTGCCGATATAAATAATCCAACGTGGCTCTTCTGTGGCACCACAATTTTGCTAATTTTGTAAGTTGGCTTAATTTATAGGATGATGGTATGAATTAGGACCGATTTGGCAAAAATTTGTAAAAGTTAGTGGATTGAATGAGCCAAAACAAAAGTTCATGGAGTTGGAAAAAATTAAAAAATAAAGGATCGAACAATTTATGTTTCCATTTGAGACCGGTCCTAATTCCTAGTAAATTGAATTATTAATTTTCATAAATGGTACCTGAGCATAATTTGAAGCGTTAACGCCTGACGTATGATTTTTTTTTTATTTTTTTTTGTTGAACAGTCTAGAAGATGAGTAGTGGGAGTGCATATACCACACAAATTATCAAATGGACAAAGGGGATGGATAGAAGACAAATTATCAAATGGACAAAGGGGATGGATAGAAGGCAGGGTGGGGAATCGACCCCCAACCTAAAGGTTGGGGGTCATGGGACTTTACCACTAAACCCAATTAGGATTTGATATTCAAAGCAATCAGTAAAAAGATTTTTATTTTTTTTTTTAAGGAAGGAGGGGGTTTGGGTTGGGGGATCAAGTTGAAACTAAATTGTCTATGTCTGACTACAAGAATTTTTATTTTAGCGACATAATTTTTTAGTAAAATTCGGCCATTAAAATGGCTAGAGATCGAATTTTTTTACCGAAATTCATTAGCAACCATAATTTTAACGAACAAATTCGGATTTTATTCTACTAGTGCTAAAATTTCAAAGTGGCACATTCATTGGAAATAAGAATGAAAGAAAGGGATCGGAGGAATAAATCGAGGTTACACAAAATCTAATTTTTCACATTAAATAGTCTCCACTCTCCATCATCTTTCTAATTCTTATATGTAGTAGAATTGTGATCGATATTGAACGGTGAAATTAAAATTCAACCAAAGGTGGAGTAGTTTGGACCACAGCAAGCTCAAGAGTGCTTGTAATAAATTGGTAGAAAAGTCGTGAGAAGACTTGGAAAATGGAGTAATGGAATATGGAGAATGGTGATAGTGCCATACTATAAATAAATAAATTGGGTTTCCATGTAATTAGTCCAGAAATAGCATGATAGGTGTCACCAAGTCTATCAGTCAACATTTTGGATAATTAGGGCATAATTAGTGGGCGGAGGACCAATTGGGACGTAATTAGTATATGTAGCGGATCAATTAGGCCAAAAAATAAAAAAAAGAACTAATTTGACTTTTTTGTAAAAAAAAAAGGACTATATTGGCATTTTTTCCTTTTGGATAATAGTACTAGTCAATAGTTGGGCTGCTGGACCCGCCAATCCACCATTATTTATTTACTCCCTCCTTTTTTTTCTTATTTTTTTTTGAGGGTAAACCTTTTGATTTTTTTTATTGTTATTGTAGCACTTTAATTTTTATTTTTATTATAGTTATAGAAGATAAAATATAGCTAAATGGGATATTGTTGGATTCGTCTAATCTTGTAGTTTTTCAATATCAAATTTTTAGAATTTCTACTTGTAACAAATTTGAGTTATTAATCGTTGAAAATGTATATTGGCATACGTGCAAATGAGAAACGTTACACTTAAAAAAAATGGAGGAAGTATTTTTTTTTCTTAGCAACCTATACACCAATCCAATAGTATTTTCTTATTTTTTTTTTTTTTTGAATAGCCAATATAGATTAGCTAATGGGTGGTGGGAGCCCATGCCACACAATTACAAAGGGAATAGAGAGGAGGGATAGAGGGCCGGGTGGGGAATCGAACCTCCAACCTTCAGTTAGGAGTCAGGGGACTTGACCACTTGGCTAAGTCGCATAATTTCAGTAATAAACAATTTGCCAACACATAATTTCAACTCTGATAAATTAATTGGGAATGTGACTTGACCCCAGTGGTCAACTCCCCTACCTTCCAACTATAGGTTGAAGGTTCGATTCCCACTCGGCTCCCTATCCCTAGGGTTGTTCAGAGTACAGTCCAAACCGTAAACCAGACCAGACCAAACTGTATTTTGATGGTTTGGTTTGCCATGTTTGGTTTGCGGTTTAAAATTTGTGGTTTGGTTTATTTTTTTTAGAAAATCGTGGTTTGCCGTTTAGGTTTGGTCTGAAGAAAAAATTAACAAGACCAAACTATAAACCGCAATTATATATATTTAATAAAAATATATATATATATATATTATATATAATATACTATTAGAATTTTATAGATTAGAATTAGATTTAGTGGCTAATGCCTTTATATTAGTTCAAGGTAAAGAGGCGGTCATGAATGATTCATGCCCTTTCATTGGCTTCTGTTTATTTGTTTAATATGTTTTAGAAGTTCCGTTGTTGTAATGCACTTTGTACATTAGTTTACATGTTATATTTGTAATCCTGATATGTTTCAGAAATCACATGCTTCTACTGCTACCCTTCATTGGCTCTACTACTGTTGTTTTCTTATGCTATTTTTGTAGTTTTATTTTTTTCAATAGCTTGTAATAGTTCTAGTTAATTACTTATTTATCTTGTAAACATTAAACTTATGTTTTTTTAAGTTTCAATTTGCATTTCGGAGTTTGAACTGTTACACTTACGACTGTAATTCATAGGATTTTTTTTGCTTTCTAAAACTTTGGTTAAATCGTAACCAAACCGCACCAAACAAATTTTTTAGGTTTGGTTTGGATTGGTTTGAAATGCTAAAATTGTTTGGTTTGGTTTAATTTTTTTCCAAACCGTTTTTTTGCGATTTGGTTTGGCTTTGATGCGAAACCGCACCACGCTCACCCCTACCTATCCCTCTCCTTTATCCCCTTTGTTTGTGTGGTTTGAGCTCCCACACACCTTTGTCGATACATAGGTATCAATGTTAAAAAAAAAAAAAGAAAAAAAAAACTCTGATAAATTAATTCATCACCTAATTTTCATATATTAATATATTTTGGATAATTTAAAATTCATAAATTTAGTCATTTAACTGAATATAATACTAACTGTAAAATATAAGTTAAAAATAAGTAAATTTTCACTTATTATTACCACTCAATAAAAATATTTTTCAAATATATATTTCCTCCATTTTTTTAAATTGCTCCAATTTGAATTTCAATATAATAATTTTATTTTGCAATTTTTTTTCTCAATTCTCTTTTCTTTTCTTTTCTTTTCTTTTTTTTTTTTTTTTTAATTGCAGGATACATAATATGCTCACATTTGGGGGTTGAAGACTAGCCCAAGTGACTTCTAACCTTTGGTTGGAGGTCCGATCCCCACCCAATCCCCTATCCCTCCTCTTTATTTCCTTTGTAATTTATTTGGCATGGGCTCCCACCACTCTTTCTCTAGCTTCGCCTTCTCAAAAAAAAAAAAAAATGGTCACATTTCAAGTTAATTAGAATATATTGATTTTATATAACCAATACACAATTTGATGAATAAATACATTGTGTGAAAAGTGCGAATGAGGCGATTAAAAAACACTACAAGAAATTCGCGGGAAGGCGACGAAATTTTATTGAAGTCGTGGCCTGACCGATTTCGTCGCCTTGTTTGTCGCCTAGTGCACCAGGCGACGAACAATGCGACGAAATGCTTTCGTCACCTTTCTTCGAATTTCTTGTAGTGAAAACAAAGGTGGTATAAAATACCTAAATAAATTATATTTGTAATTTATATAGTTTCATAATCATTCATGCTTCATTTTTTTACGGAGCCGAAAGGTCGGCTAAAGGGAGAAAGCACAAGGTTATCTGAATCGAAATCTTAGTTGGGATCGTTTTTGTCTTTGCAAGATTGAAATCGTACGATCGAATGTTGATCTTAAGAACCTAACAAATTGCAACAATATATAAAAATAATTATACATATTAACAAATGAAAACATATATAGAAATATTATTAGGTAAATGAAGCAATAAATTATTATAAACAGTCAAAAATAAAATTCAATGCCGATTTTACAAAAAATACAAGATTATAGGAGTATATTTCAAATTTGGGTAGGATCGGATCGTACATGATTATGATTATATGATTCTACCATTAAGATCGGGATCAAGATCGAGATTCTACTAAAATTAAGATCCTATCTAGACCGTTTTTAAGAAATGGAATTGTAAAATTTAAGATCTTAAGATCAAGATTGAGATCTTATTAAAAATAAATAAAAATGAAAAAGCTAGGAAAATTAAGGACAAGGCGCATCATTATGAAGGCCTTACAGGAATATAATATGAAGAAATTGTGTAATGAACCAATAGTTTTGGGCCAATGTGTGGTGGAGTGTGTGGGCTAGTATGTGTAGCCTAAGTATGTATGTATGTGTGTGCAGCCCAATATAATGCTTAATGTGGCCCAATTAGGTTTAATTGGGGTTATTGTGCCTAATATTGTATTAGGAAGAGCAAAAATTCTTGAAGGAGAAAGAGGAGCGGGGAAGATTTGTTGGAAAAATTGGAGACCCCCACACAAAAGCAGACATCGAAAGCTACAAGGAAAAGAGAAAAAGAGAAGGATCACGAGGCGTGCAAAATTGCACTGGTCTAAAGAACTTATCCGGTGAGAGTGCCGGTATTTTCCAAGCATATCAATGACAAATTTAATGGTATTTTGCAAATTGTTTTAATCTATTAAATCTCGTATTGTAGATCATCTTTCATTCTTCTCATTTGATTAATAAAGCTCTTGGGCGGTTATTTACTTTCTTTGTTCAACGGACTCTAAATTTCATCAGCAGTAAATATAAAATGATGATTATTCCTTTCTTGAATTTTTTTTTTTTGAATTTTATTCCGTTCTTGAATTCTATTTGAATTTTATTCTGTTCTTGAGCTACTTATTTTTTTTTATCTGTGCTGATTATGAATATTTTAGGCGTATGAAAATTGCCTGCTAGTTCGAGTTGAAGAATTTAAGTGGTTTTCGATTTTGGCGCTATTATAGCTAGAGTTCATTTGTTTAGGGATAAGACTGTCTTGGTCGTTGTGTGATTGTTAAAAGAGTTGGGATATGTTATAGCTGTTTAATAGTAATTTCTTCATACTTATTGGAATTGAAACATATTCAGACTACCTAGATCAGATAATGTGGAGGGCTTTAGTTCAATCAACCAATTTGCCATCTTCAGTTGGTTGGACGACCTATAATAATGATCAGTTTGAAGGATCATCTACCAAGACGAAAAAGGCATCTAAAATGCTCTGCATGCAGTCATCTCGTATCAGCTTCGCAGGACTCCGCCGGGGAGCCAATGCCAAGTTGGACGTAATGGTAAAGGAAGGTGCCCATACTCTCCAATCTAAGAAGGTAGCAGCAGCTGGCTTTGGCAAACGAGGAAAGACGTTACGAGTGGTGCCTCGAGCCAAGTTTGAGATGTTTGAGCAGTTCACAGACGAAGGAGTTAAAGTCATTAGGCTTGCAAAAGAAGAGGCAACCAGAGATGGAAGGAATGAAATTGGAACTCAGCATATCTTGCTGGGGCTTATTGCCGAGGGCACTGGAATTGCTGCTGTGGTCCTTAAGTCCAGGGGAATAAATCTCGAGAATGCTCGTGTGGAGGTTCAGAAAATGTCGGGGCCTGGTAATGCGCGTTGTTCTGAGGATATAGTTTTTGATGTTCATGCTAAAGAACTCGTGATAAGTTCTCAGCAGAGAGCCCTCGAGCGTGGTAACCTCCTTGTGCTTTTTTCTAGTTCCAACATTTTTTGGAGATGTTGTTGAATTCATGGCAGGTTAATTGGGGCATGTTCTTATTGAAGTTTTCATCATGTCATACAAATGCTTTTGGTTTTCTGTATGGGCTTAATTATAGTAATTATTTACATTCTCATGACTTCTCCTTGCGCTGTATATATTACATGATGTTCATTTGATTAGAGCTTCATATGATTGTGAAGATGTGTTTGATTCAATAAGGTATGAGTACTGTATGACCTATTGAATTATGATATTTGTATCCCCCCCCCCCCCCATTGGTTAGGTCACAATCACATTGGATCTGAGCACTTGTTTCTGGGATTGCTCCGTGTGTGTGTGCTTCCTCGTGCCGTCATTAGGAATTTCGGTGTTAATCCGGAGACCATTTCAACTCAGGTAAGCATCTATGAATTATCTTCTTCATTAGGAATTTCGGTGTTAATCCCGAGACCATTTCAACTCAGGTAAGCATCTATGAATTATCTTCTATATTTTAAATTTTATTTTTTCGCTGGGTAACTGAGAGTACTTTTGGAAAATAGGTAATTGAAATGTTGGACTGTAGTGCAAAGGCTTCCAGGAAGCAGACTTACAAGAGGCAGAAGCCGACACCGACACTGGATGAGTATGGTACCAACTTGACCAAGCTGGCAGAGGAGGTATGAATATACTACATTCCAACACACGTATTTCTTGTGATGTTGAATCACTACCGAAGTCTAGTGGAGATGACCCTCTTATTATTTCAGGGTACGCTAGATCCTGTTGTTGGAAGGCAGAAGCAAATTGAACGTGTCACTGAAATTTTAGGACGAAGCAAGAAAAATAATCCTTGCCTCATTGGTAAACCTGGAGTCGGGAAAACAGCCATTGTTGAGGGTCTTGCTCAAAGAATTGTCAATGGGGATGTCCCAGGGATAATTAAAGGGAAAAAGGTTAGCTACTAATGAGCAATGACAGATCTTACGATTTAAGAATACCATAACCTGTCCCCGTGCTAGCTTATTATTATTTTCCTGTTGAGTCACTGTGACCAACATGATAAATTCATTTTCTGTGTAGCTTATTTAGTAATATGACCGAACATTTCCAAGTAGAAAAGACTAGAGATACTTGCTGTCCCCCCTGTTGCGCTAGTCAATGATTTTCCTTTTGTTTGCTTTCAAGTATGTGTTTTTGATTATCATAATATTTAGAAATTTTATATTGCAGTGCAGACATTCTAGTTTCTTTGACATTGATATGTTTATGCTGCTCTAACGTTGGCATCACGATTCATGATTTCTGTTAAGTTTTTTCCTTTCAATTTTTTATATTGTTATCTTAAAATGACAAGTGATTATTTTTTTTTTTTGTTCAGGTTATAAGTTTAGACATGAGCCTCCTTGTTGCTGGGACAAAGTATCGTGGTGAATTTGAAAAAAGGATGAAGAAGTTGATGGAGGAAATCAAGCAGAATGATGAAATCATACTCTTCATTGATGAGGTTCACGTGATGATTGGAGCAGGGGATGCTGAAGGGGCACTTAATGCTGCAAACATCTTTAAGCCAGCATTAGCTCGGGGTGAATTATGGGTGTGTTGAGAATTTAAAGGTTATCTAAAAGAACAAGACTCGAAATGATGCTTACTGTGCAACACTGCCACATATGATTTTGAATGGTGTTACCATTTAAGATATTCTTTTGAGTTTCAGGCAGCCACACAAGTATTTCTTTGCCTTTCTATCCAATGACTGTTCCTATAAGACACATTCGATAAGGCCAATCAACAAGGCCTTAATTTAACTATGCTTCTATTGCATGTTAGCTTTACACCCTTTTTTTAAAAATAAAAAAAAAATTTGTCTGAATAATGCTTTTGGCAGTGTATTGGAGCCACTACCCCGGATGAATACCGGAAGCACATTGAGAAGGACCCAGCATTAGCAAGAAGGTTTTGACCCGTCAATGTCCCTGAACCCACTGTGGATGAGACCATTCAGATTCTTAAAGGGCTTCAAGAGCACTACGAAATTCACCACAAACTTCGTTACAATGATGAAGCCTTAGTTGCTGCAGCACAGTTGTCCTATCAATACATTAGGTATATGTTTCCAATGATCTATTATTTAACCATTGCATATTGTTTAAATCTTGGCTAGATGGATAAGTATTGTAAGGTTTGACAAACTTTAGGAAGCAACTAAGCATGTAATTTTTTTGTTCTGGTTGGCTATATACCTATGCATTCATGCCATCCAGGATACTTTCAATATTGAGCAACTAAGATCATCTTTGTTATTTCAGTGATCTCTTTTTACCCGATAAAGCTATTGACTTGGTTGATGAGGCTGGATCGAGAGTGCAAGTTCGTTATGCTCAAGTATGCTTATTGCAGCTACCAGAGGAAGATAGAGAGCTCGAGAAAGAACTCAGGAAGATCACCAAGGAGAAAAATGAAGCTTTTAGGGACAAGGACTTTGAGAAGGTAATCCAAATCGGTTGATACTCCCGTTCCAATTTTAGGTGATGGTGCCTTTTGTTTTCTCTGAAACAAGTGATTTTTAAAATTTTGTAGGCTATGGAGCTCGGCAATAGAGAAATGGACCTTAAGGCCCGGATATCTGCTCTTGTCGACAAAAGCAAGGAATTGTCAAAGGCAGATGGAGGTCCTATTGTCACAGAAGCTGACATTCAGGACGTGTTATGTGATTGGACGGGCATTCCAGTAGAGAAGGTGTCAACTGATGAGTCTGATCGCCTCCTTAAGCTAGAGGAGACCCTTCACAAGAGGGTCATTGGGCAGGATGAAGCCGTCAAAGCCATTAGTGATGCAATCCTCCGTGCCCGTGTTGGGCTCAAGAATCCCAACAGACCGATTGCTAGTTTCATCTTTTTAGGTCCAACTGGTGTCGGAAAAACCGAACTTGCAAAAGCACTAGCTGCTGACTACTTTGGATCTGAAGAGGCCATGATCCGGCTCGACATGAGTGAGTTCATGGAGAGACACACAGTGTCCAAGTTGATTGGGTCACCCCCCGGTTACGTTGGTTACAAAGAAGGTGGGCAGCTGACAGAGGCTGTTCGTCGCCGTCCCTACACAGTGGTGCTTTTTGACGAAATTGAGAAGGCCCATTCTGATGTCTTCAATATGATGCTTCAAATCCTGGAAGATGGACGATTGACCGACAGTACCGGCAGGACCGTGGACTTCAAGAATACGCTTCTTATCATGACATCGAATATTGGTAGCAGTGTGATTGAGAAGGGAGGCCCTCGCATGGGTTTTGATGTGGATTACGATGAGAAAGGCAGCAGCTACAGCCAAATCAAGAGCTTGGTGACTGAAGAACTGAAACAATACTTCAGGCCCGAATTTTTAAACAGATTGGACGAAATGATTGTATTCAGACAGCTGACCAAGCTGGAAGTGAGAGAGATTGCTGATATCATGCTGAAGGATGTGTTTGAGAGACTGAAAACAAAGAAAATTGAGCTTCAGGTGACGGAGAGGTTTAGGGATAGGGTAGTTGAGGAAGGATATGACCCAAGCTATGGAGCCAGACCACTAAGAAGAGCTATCATGAGACTCCTGGAGAACAGCATG
The DNA here is from genome assembly GCA_030278955.1 of Hygrophila difformis. Lineage (NCBI taxonomy): Eukaryota > Viridiplantae > Streptophyta > Magnoliopsida > Lamiales > Acanthaceae > Hygrophila > Hygrophila difformis. The sequence continues at coordinate 13,663,077 of JAOANR010000015.1, read as the reverse complement.
GCCAAGAAAATGGTTGCACGGGAAATCAAAGAAGGTGATTCTGTGATTGTGGATGTTGATTCTGATGGCAACGTCATTGTTCTTTCTTATTTCAGGTTTCTTTTAAATAGCCTTCTTATGTTTTCTTGTTATGCGAATGGAACTTTGGATTCAAGCTTCGATATCCAGTTATTGAGTCGAAGGTTTTAGACTTCATCATGAAAAATAGCATATGTAATTATACATTCGTCTTGTATTCAAACTGTAGTCTGCCTCCGGGAATGGATAAATATGTTAATATGTACTTACTAGATTTCAACATTGTTAGGATGTACGTATGAAAGCGACAATAAGTGGACTCTTGTGTCCCACCATAAAAGTTCTTTTTCCCATCCTATGACCCTTTCTAAAATACTACTACTAATTTTAAACGAATTTATGATTATATAGTTTGTCATAAATTTGCATACTCTTAAAAGTTGAACAATATACTACCTCCTCCTCAATATTTTTACTACGGATTCACCTGACATGCATCTCGATACATATTTTAATAGTTAATAACTTAAATTGTGTAAAATAAAATTTTATAAAAATTTGATTGTTATTATATACTACAAATTTAATGGCATTTTCCAAATTCGTTAAATCAATATAATCTATGTGAACCTTGGTTTTAATATTTAACTTTAGAGTTTAGCGGTTTAAATTACAAAATACATAATTATCCCTTTGACTTTTAAATTAATCTCTTACTAGTATAATTAGAAAATAACCATAGAAATTATTTAATTTCCATCCATCTTGTCAAGAAATAACAACCACAAGGAACACAAGATCAATATATTTAGTTTTTCACTGAACAGAACAAGCAAAAGCAAACACGAAAGGCTTGTTCTTCATGTTTCAGACGTGCAGAAATATAAAACAAGAATGTTGAAGTGAATCGTCAGTGCTAAAAATTTAAAATTTAAAAAAAATAAAAAGGAAAAAAAAAAAAAAAACTCAAACTACAGCAAGAAATGGCTCATTCATTGCTGTGAAAATGGCTCATCCGCATCGTGAAATGACATACGAGATGTTTGGATGGGAGAAACAAATCGAGCTTGAGCTCGGTGACGTCTTACAACTGTGTCAAGATCAAGCAAAATAGCTTCTTGATTTTCAAACAAAAAGAAAAATCAATAATATAACCTTGACACAAAAAGAAAGATTAAAAGTAATTTACAGACATGTAAAGTCTCATGAAAAAACAAATCTATAACCTTGACGCCTTACAACTCGGTGACGCCTTACAACTGTGTCAAGAAAAAGCAAAATAGCTTCCTGATTTTTTTTTCTTTCTGTGAAGTAAAAATAAAAATCTCAAGAATGCGGAAGGATGATATAGAAATTCAGAAGCAAAATCTTTGTCGCTTTTAACCATTTGACACAACAGTGTGCATTCTATCAAAGCAGAAAAATCAACATGTGTAAATTCATAGATCTATTACTCTTTTAGCATATTTTTTCCTGCAATTATCAAAACTCAAGAATGCTACAGTAAAAAGATTAAAACATTTAGTCATTATTACCAACTTTGGTGAGGATCCTAATTGTGGTAAATTAGTTCTTAGCTGAAATTTATAATCAGAAGCACCAAAGCCATCTTTATTATGGTTTCTATTCACCTCATACATGAACTTATGTCTGGAGTTGTGTTCATTGAATGTGTCATGTATTCCAGGAGACCATCATCAAAAAAGATAGAAGCTACCTTTACACACAAATACTCTCCCATGTCTGGGGTCTTCACAAAGCAGACACATGTATCTGCGTTGTTTCCAAGCACAGAAATCATCACATTTTAGTTCATATTTCAAGTAGAAAAAAATTAAAATATTCGGGTAACTGGGGAAAATTGTTTGCATTAATACGTCCCACAACAATCACAATAAATGATAATACAAAAGAAATGAGACAGATTCTCTCCCAAAAGCAGGTGCAGAAGAATTCATCAAACAGGCAAAGGAGCAGTTTATTCCACATCAAATTCATTAGCTTATGATGACAAATTCCCCTCCATCATTTTCAACTAATAAGAATAGACAAACCCAAATAAGAAATCTAACGAGCAGACGTATTTTGGCATATAATAATTAAAACACAAGGTAATATATCAACTCTAGTGTTAACCTTGCCGGTTTGATTTTCATGATTAATGCTCTCCAAGAAGACTCTTCTGTGAAATTTATTGTGCTCCACCTGAGGATTGTTTGATAGAACGTCCTACATGTCAGCTACAATACTCTGCGGAGAGAGGGCAACTAACTGGTGATGGATTGCATGAGAGAAAATTGATTTATTCACATATATTAAGTACAATAACATTCTCACACTAATACTACGAACATCCAAGAGCCTGATGTTTATGTCGGGTTTTATGCGCCAATGGCTTTTTTAGTGAGATTTCTCACATTCATATTCAACTTCTGGTTTGGTATGTGTACAACTTCACAGTCTTCACCTCTTTGTTGCTGACAACAATCCTACACGCTGCAAAATAAAACACTGATAAGGTTAAATGTGTATATAAAAGATGGAAGAATAAATTAATTGAGATCAATCAAATGGTAAGGACTTGGTCCTGAACCATGAACACTCGCCCAACTCTGTTTAGACCAAACCCATATTTTACAATACTCCTCTGTATATAAATACTAGCAATTGACATTTTTGGTCAGATGCATCAGGTATTAACTACAGTAAAATTACACAAGAAAGAAAAAACATTGATTGTGTCTGGAGAAATGTTCGTTACAGGGCACCCAATTTTAGCTTGCAAATTGATATATAGATATATATATATATATATATATTTAAGTACTTTTGACTAAGTTTTTAGTATAGTTATACTAGGGAAAGAAAATAAATTCAAGTGAAATAGTGTTGTATTCATCTAATCACCTAGTTTTAAAATAACAATTTTTTTATATATAATTTTTACTTGTATTCAATTTGAGTTATGATGATTAAAGCTATACCGTGGATTACGTGAAAATTAGAAATGGAACGGTTATTAAAAAATGGATGTAGTACTTTAAAACCGATTTGAGGCCCTTACAAGATAACTAATTGTATACCGAGTGACTACTATTTTAAGTACATTTCTAGTTACCCTGTCTAAAGTTTAAATTGAAACTTGAAAAAAGTCTAAATACAAACCTCAACAGTCTCAGAAACTTCATCTCCGTCAATCTTTGTCTGAATCCACTCATTAACAATGAATGGACAGGTTGCACGAATAAACGCATTTGAAAGGAAATTTGTGAAAATCTTAGTATAAAAATGAAAAGATTCTAGAGTTAAAAGCCGATTCTAAATACAGGTTAAATAACGGTAATTGAACATAATAAAAATAATATTTGACGAAGAAATTGCATTTTATTTGCACCTGATTTGCAGTTAGCGTGATCAATACTTTCCCAAGCTCTCCACCTGTGAGCCACCTCTGGGTTGAGAAACACAACAACTCCATACATAACGATACACCCGCAACCCACACAGCTGCATATACAGCTTTTCTAGCAAATTGGAAACCCAGTCAAGCAACAACAAAGGGTAATGTGAGTAACATTTGAAGTTGCAACATAATGATTGCTCAGAAATGTCTCATCATTTGAGAAAAAAAGAAAATTTCTTTATTCCTCTCTTAACAATTTTTGTCTTTATCCACTTTAGGTTTCCTCTATCACAAGATCTGTTCATATTTGGACTAGAAATATTTAACCATGTAGATTTCGAATCTATATCCAGTTTAATCAAAAAATGTGTTGAAACAAAATAACCTATACTTCTAGCGTCAGTGGAGTCAAACCTTTTAGGGATGTTCTCGAGGCCTGCTTAAGAAGAGAACGACGACAGTGACGGCAGCGACGGGCGAACAGCTCACGGGGGATAACGGCGGGAGCAAAACAGAAGTCCACATGGGCAGACGCGGGGACGGTGTCTGGGAGCAGCAGTAGTTATAGATCCAACAGTCACGGCGGAGCAGCGACGACGTAGCAGTCGATAGAGAAGGCGGTGGACAGGTGAAAGCAACAAGGGCTGGTGTGCGACGGAGCACCGCCAATGAAGTGGTGTGCAGTGGCGTAGGGTTGCACAAGCAAGGGCATCGGCGTCACAGAGGCGGTATAAGATGAAAGGAACATCATAGAGAAGGACTCGGGTTGCCGGGGTTGGGGGGGTTGATCGATGCAATTGAGTCTGGAAAGGAAAATTTATGTATCTCGCATCTACTTAAATTGTTGAAATATGATAATCTCTTTCATTGTAAGAATTTTTTATTAAATACAGCTCTTCTAAAGCTTATTGGTAGTTCTCTTGATTGAAGCACATTGGGAGCGTAGATAATTGTAACATAGGTAGTTCTCTTGATTGAAGCACATTGGGAGCGTAGATAATTGTAACATATACATATAAAATGACAGCAATAATTCCTTCTTTGGAAATGCACCTTCACCTGCCCTTTTTCGACGTGGGCAAAGAGCAAGACATCTATTTATGCTTCCGGAAAGATCCAACATTTATTTATGTTAATATGCAGCTAAATGATTCAAAAGGAGCCAGAAATTAGCTAAGGAAAGGTATATTGGCTCTACATATTTCAATAATCTTATTTGAGTGTATGATGGATTCCCCCAAAAGCATTGGCGCATGTGTAAACGAGGTGCTCTACCAAGTGAGCTATAGCCCTTAGTACATTGATAATCTCTTTCATTGTAAGAATTTTTTATTAAATACAGCATCATTTTACATCAACGGGTAAAGGAAAAGAATCCAATGAATTCAAAAGAAATTGAACGAGGAGCCGTATGAGAATTTGAATTAGGATTCTGTGTACAACTCTAAGTATCAGTGGCGGAGCCACATATACCATTGGGGGGCCATGCCCCCCCCCCCCCCCCCCCCCTAAATTTTAGAATTAATTTAATATAATATTATTTAAAAAAATAATTAATTATATGCTAATTGTGCTAAAAAGAAATTTTGAAATCTTTTTGTCCCTCTCTTTAACAAACTTTCCAATATTTATTATATGTAGGGATTATATCTTACTTGTTGTAACAAACAAAATTGGAGGATCTTCTTTACCTTAAAAAAATTATACTACCTTAATTGTCTAGCTTTATTTTTTGAAAACTAGAATTAAAACCCCTAATAATCTCTATCTCTAATACAAAAAGTCCATCTTTTTATGTTTTTCATTTTTCGGCCTCCCCTTTGTTACTATTGTGCCTCACCTCACCGCCTTGCCGCACTAGTTACAGCTATAAGTAATTTGTCTTAATCTCACTTTTGAATCATGTTATATGTCAATTTTAATGTGGATATGTGTATGCGTATGAATATTGACTTTCATAATGAATTTCATTCTTTAAATTATATGGAGTACTGTTTGTGTTTAGCTCTTTACCCTGTTTTTAGATTTGGATAGATATAATTCTTTTGCTTTTGACATTTGGAAATTTTTCATTTAAAATTTTCTCTTGTAAATTTTCTCTTAGATGTTAATATATAAGAGAGGTACATAAAATTTTTATAGAAATTTTTTTATGCATTTTGAATTACAGTTGGCACCCCCTCATTATCTGTTCTCGCTCTGCCCCTGCTAAGTATCCCTTAACCGCATATGCATATGATCATAGATGCATCATCTTATGTATTTTTTAAAAAAAAAAAAAAAAAAAGAGGTTTGAGATTTTAGATTCATGCCTATTCTATTCCCAATAATGCCAGCCTATTCATGTGTAGCCTTTAATCTCTGTCTTTCATTCCGGGAAGAAGAGTATCAGGGATTACTTATATAGTATGTATAGTATGAAGCCAGTTCCTTTCCTGTGGCCTTGTCTTTTTCATTTCCCACTTCCATGTGCCAATCACTGCGCTCTAGAGTAACCCTTACCCACCAGTATAGGTCGATGTAGACCTAATCAGGCACCTAAGTCGAACTCACCCGAAAGAGTTCCTCCTACTTCTACCACTAAAGGTTATGGAGGATGGACTGAGTCAAAAGTTCATCTTCTTTCCATATTATCACTTTCATTCCTCTTAAACAATCTAAAGGTAGCAAATACATTCACAAAGATAATCCAATTTTCAGCTACCAACAAGTCCACAGCCACTGTAATTGCATAAACAGAACAAGAAAAAAATAAGAATCCAACAACTAAATAATGTACACCAACTAATATGGAGCTGCAATGTTAATTTTTACAGATTTTTTTGGCGTGTACCGGATATCCTCAAGCCACATTGGACCTAAGACTAATCCCTCGAGGATCTGGTGGGCATTGAAGGGTTGCCTCTCCCAAAGCAGAATTCTGCATACACAAAGGCTCGAACCCGAGACCTTTGCTTAAGCTGTCAGAGCCCCATACCACTCAGGCCAACTGCGTTTGGTTAATTTTTACAGATATTGATTCTAATAGATCACATTGCTAATTTTTGGGGACACAAAATAATTTATCTAATATGGGCATCCGAGGTCTTTCTAATAAAATAATTTCAAATTTATAATGTGATATATATGTGATCCCATATAGGTGCATAATTTACATAAATGCAAAATGTGATGCCCTTTTGTCTTATTCATCTCATCTCGTTGAATTTTACTTGTCACACAATCTAATGCATTTATTGAACGGTTAATATATTAAAATGTGTACCAGTAAAAATTATATAAAATATATACTATATTTTCTATAAAATATAAGAAGGATAGTAATATGTTAGAAGTCATTAAATAAATGAAAGTAGGTATGATCAATAATTAAGTCATGCATGTATAAATGAATAATGCATATTAGCAAGTCAACGTTTGGTTTAGATACATAAATTATGAAAAATGTGATTTACTCCCTCCGTTTTCGTTTAATTGCTCCGGACCTACCCAACACGCAGTCGAATGCACATTTTAAATCATTTATAACTCAAATTCGGTACAAATAAAATTCTAAAAGTTCGATACTCAAAAACTATACGACAAGACGATTCTAACAAGATTCTACTTGACTATATTTTAACTTGTATAACCATGATAAAACTTTAAATCAAAGTGCGTGAGTGAATAGTACCCAAACCCCCAATGGGATAATTTTTTTTAAAAAATAAAACGGAGGGAGTATAAATTTATTTTGTGATATACTTCACTTCCTCTAGTTCTTTTTTTTTTTACGTCCAACTTTAAGTAGTCTAATACACATTTGAATAATTAATAACTCAAGTTGTGTATAAATAAAAATTATAAAAGTTCGATATTTAAAAACTACAAAACAAGAGCATCTAACAAGGTCCTATTTTGCTATATTTAAACTTGTATAACTATGATAAAAATTTAAAAATTAAAGTGATACAATAAACAGTAACACAAATAAAACTGTAATATGTAAAAAAAACGGAGAAAATACTTATATGAAGTATTTATTAATGTTACAAAAAAATAAAAAAATGTTACACTATATCATAAAATCAAAATACATTATAAAATTTTTAAAACACATTACATTCGAGATATATTTAATATCAAAATTCAGCACCTAAACCGTATGAGGCGCCGTAAGAACAAATTTAAATTCACTAAAAACTTGCGGCCGGCCACAACCCGCCAATTTGGACTTGTTATTTTCTTCTAATTCTAGTTCTTTCAAAGCATCAAAACACCTCTCCAAATCTACAATATATATGACCATTGACCAGACCATCATTTTCGTCGTTCACAATTAATTGGAGCAGCTCAGATCACCAATAAATATGCTTGCAGCATGTTACACTCTTGCATAAATCATTGTCCGAAATCCAAATACAAAAAAGGCGTGAATTCCTGATGATGGAACTTGAAAACCTGTTACCTCTTTCGATCCGATCTTCGTGGCTGGTGCTTCTCTTTATCATCGTCTTTCTCTTCACCATCATTGCTAAGGAAAAAAAAACACGGAAAAAGGGCGAGGGCAAGACCGGCGGCTTGAATCTGCCTCCCGGCAGCTATGGTTGGCCGGTTCTTGGGGAATCTATAGAGTTCATCCGCACGCGCAACAGCGGATGTTCCCTCAAGTTCATCCAAGAAAGAAAGGACAAGTACAAGAGTGACGTGTTCAAGACTTCAATATTCGGGGAATCTGTGGTTGTGCTGTGTGGTCCTGCTGGGAATAAGTTCCTCTTCAGCAATGAGAATAAACTCGTGAGGCTCTGGTGGCCTGCTTCGGTGAAAAAGCTGCTCGGGGAAACCATGTCGACCTGCTTTGGCGTTGAAGGCATGCTCATGAGGAAAATGGCTTCGTATTTCTTCACCCCCGACGCCTTCACTAAACTCTACATCAAAACCATGGACCTCGCTTCGCAGCGCCATCTTGATACTCACTGGCAAGGTATAGGTAGTAGTAATTCAGTACTTACAAATAAGGATTGTAGGATTTTGTTTGAGTTTGGAACCGAAACATTGTTCAAGCGTCTAAGGCTGATTTCAACAAAAGATTTAAGAATTTAAACAACCACAAAATGTTTTTCTTTTTGGTGTAGTGGACCATAAGATATTTGTGTCTTTGTTGAGATTTCAACCTTCAATGTTAGGTGGGATTTACGCTCTGCACTCATTGCCAATTGGTTTTGAATTGAAACCCATAATCCCGCGGTTAACATTCTTGTACAAAATTTGGACCTATTGAAGGTAAAGAGGAACTAGAAGTCTATCCGGCAATCAAGTCTCACACATTCGATCTGGCGTGTCGATTGTTCATGAGCATTGAGGACCATGATTTAATCGAAAAGCTTTCGGCCCTTTATAGAGTGTTTGCAGGCGGAGTCATCTCCATCCCTTTCTACTTCCCGGGAACAAAATTCTACAAGGCGGTGAAGGCAACGGCTGCAATCAAGAAGGAGCTTCTGATGATAGTAAGACAGAGGAGAGACTCCTTGCAGCAGCAGACCGCATCGCCATCGCAGGATCTTCTATCGCATCTTCTGGTCAGCCCTGATGAGAACGGCGGCTACATGTCCGAATCAGTTATCGTCAACAATATCCTGCTGATGCTCTTCGCTGGACACGGCACATCAACTTCTGCCATCACAATGCTGATAAAGATTCTTGCAGAGCATCCTGATGTCTATGAAAAAGTGTTGTCTGGTGCATCAATTGGCTCAAATCCATCATTTCTCGTTTATCCTAATTCGGTAATTGTCATAGATTATTGAGTCATTAATATTGTTTGTGAAATTGCAGAGCAAGAAGAGATCGCACGGGCAAAAACATTTGGGGAATATTTGCAATGGGAGGACATACAGAGGATGAGGTACTCATGGAACGTGGTGTGCGAGACCATGAGGCTGTATCCGCCGGTGATCGGTGCCTTTCGAGAAGCATTAACTGATATAAGCTATGGAGGCTATGACATCCCCAAGGGATGGAAGGTACACCATATGAATATCTTTATCAGAGTGATTTGTTGAATTTCTTAAGATCATTGTTGAATATTGGGATTTATGGTAACATATTTACGTACCTGTAAATGCACAGTTCTACTGGAATGCATCTGTGACGAATGGAGACTCCGGCTTCTTCGTGGACAACGAGAAGTTTGATCCGTCAAGGTTCGAGGGCGATGGCCACATTCCATTTACGTACGTTCCGTTTGGAGGAGGGCCTCGGATGTGCTTGGGGAAGGAGTTTGCCCGGGTGGAAATACTGACGTTTCTGCATAATGTGGTTCGAAGGTTCAGATGGAGTTTGGTGGATCCAGATGAGGTACTGTGCGACTCAATTCCCAGACCAGTGAAAGGTCTCCCCATTCGTCTAATACCAAAAACACAACATTAAAACATGGTAAGATGGCTGTAGTATTATTATTTCCTGTCTCTTTTCTCCTAGTACGTCTTCAAATTACACCATTGTAAGATGTATTTCACCAAATGTTCTCTAAAGTGTTTGAGCTTGATAAGATGTTTTAGTGATGAATAATTGTTAAGATTACTGGTGATGAAGAAGTACTGCGCTCTCATCTACTCATTTTGGGCATTTGGGATTGTTTTGATCCTCTCAATAATATTCATTTGCTTTGATGTGTCATTTTGGTATGGGTTTGAATTTCTTTAAAAGCAAATTAACCTAGTGTAAGATTTGATAAATCAATTAATAAAAGGAAAGAGAAAAAAACTCTACTCATTTTGCAATTTGTAATTAGCTAGTAATCAATTCACTTGCCCATTAATAAAACAATATACTCAACTAAGGTGACAGGGACTTGATCCCGACTCCTAATTTATAGGATGGGGTTCGATTTCTCACTCGGCTCTCTATCCCTTCCATTTGTCGCTTTGTAATTTATGTACTCCCTCCGTCCTAGTTAATGTGTCTGATTTGACTTTTTGACACTGTTCATTATTCAGCTTTGATTCAATTTTCTTGCAAGTATATATCATGAAAAAATAGTCGAGTTGGATTTGGTTAAAATCGTATGATCATCTAGGTTTTGAATATATATTTTACATAATTTTTCATTGTATATATTTTGAGATATTGATTATTGAAAAAATGCATTAGATTATGTGCAGAAGTCAAACAAGATAAGTTAAATGAAATGAAAAGAGTATTATTTACTGCCAGCACCCCTTTACTAGCCTATATAAGCTGTTCAGGGAAAAAAAATACTCCCTCCGTCCCAGACAAGATGTCTGGTTTGACTTTTTGGCACTGTTCATTGTTTAACTTTGACTCAATATTATTCCAAGTATATGTTTGAAAAAAATAGTCGAGTTAGATCTTGTTAGAATCGTATAATCATGTAGTTTTATAATATATATTTTACATAATTTTTTATTGTATATATTTTGAGACATTAACGATTGAAAATATGCATTGGATTGTGTGCAGAAATGAAACAAGACATCTTAAATGGGACAGAGGGAGTAATAATAATTAAGGGGCCGGCAATCGGCCGCAGTAAAACCACGGATGCAAGAATTTGCCGGTCTAGGCCAAATAGACGAGCTAGGAGGAAAAGATCAACAAATTTAAGTAGGAATGTAGGATGGGGATATTATGTGGAATCTTCCTGAGTCAGACGTTGGTTTTATGCATTTTCATGATGCTGCTGGTAGAGCACCATATACTACTCCCTCCGTCCCATTTGAAATGTCTCATTTTCTATTTTGTCCGTCCTATTTCAATTGTCACATTTCTTTATTTAGAAAATTTTTACTCTTTCAAACAAACATCACATCAACTATTTACTCCACTTTAACACAATAATAACTAATTCTAGCTAAAATAATGTGTCCAAAAGAAATGAAACATCTTAAGTGGGACGGAAGGAGTATATTCAAGAGCATCTTTATTTTACTTTTTGTTGTAATTCTCTTGTTATGCCAAAAGTCCATCTTGACAAATGTAAGCAATTCTAGCTTCATTTTTTAAGGCAATGAAATAAAGTATAAGTATGATGTAAACCAACCCAGTTGAATTTGAAATATTTGCAAATTAAAGCCGGTAATTGAGGATTCGGGAGATACCTTAAAAAAGCGTGTGTTCATTGAAACAAGTTTGGGTCTTGAGCGAGGCAACCTTATCCTTGACCACCTTGTTAGCACTTGGGCCACCTTTTTGCGGCCAGTAGATCACTTCTATTTATCTTCTTAAATAGAAATGCTCTATTATTGTTATTTACATTAAAAAAGAAATAAATAAATTAGGGGAAGGTCATGACCCAAAGTTATCTCCAGAAATAGAATACTATTTTCAATCAAAGCAAATATCTGTGATGATTAAAATATCAAAACTACTACTGTTGTACACATGGTGAGATGTGTGTTGCTAACTCTAACTGTCTGTCTCTTTGTTGGGTTGTAAAGCGTGTTTAATTTTGATTTTTTTGAACAGCATCTTGACCCCCCACCCCACCCCACCCCCCTTGTGCCTTGTCCATTATTCTGCAACCCAATTGCCCCTTGCCAACCAGGCTTGGCTTCAACCCTCCATCAGTAAAGACACGTATATATAATATGTATGCAAATAGACACACAGCATTAATAGCAATACCAAAGAAAATCAAGAAATTCCAAGATCCCTTCTTTTTCACTCCTTTCTTTTCTTCCCCAGCTCACATTTCCGATGGGAATTTCTCTCCTGCTCTCCCCCACTTTCTTCTTCATCTTATTCCTGGCCGCCTCCTCCTCCGTCTCCGCCGATGACGCCGCCGTCATGTCCAAGCTTCTCGCCTCTCTCTCCCCCGCCCCCTCCGGCTGGTCTTCCACCTCCAACTTCTGTACCTGGACCAATGTCCGATGCGACAACTCCAAGACTTTTGTCATCTCCATCAACCTCAACTCCGCCTCCGTAGCCGGCACGCTGCCCCCGGAGCTCAATCAGCTCTCCCAACTGCAAACCCTAGACCTCCAGAAGAACTCCCTCACTGGATCCGTTCCTTCCTTCCACAACATGTCCTCCCTCCAAAAGATCCTTCTCGACAGCAATGGTTTTACCTCCATTCCTCCCGACTTCCTCTCCGGCCTTACCAATCTCCAGACTTTCAGCATCAGCGAGAACGGCCATCTCTCCCCCTGGGAAATCCCTTCTTATCTCACCCAGAGCACGAGTCTCGCCTCTTTCGAGGCTAGTAATGCCAGCCTTACTGGAACCATCCCTGATTTTTTCGCCTCCTTCCCCGCTCTGACGGGATTGAGGCTTTCCTACAACAATCTCACCGGATCTCTGCCTGGATCTTTCTCCGGCTCCGAGATTCAAAATCTCTGGCTCAATAACCAGAGAGAAAGCGGCGGCGGCGGCGGATTGTCGGGTAACCTTAATGTCTTAGGCAATATGCCCCAGCTCTCACAGGTTTGGCTTCATTCCAACGCATTCACCGGCGGGATTCCCGATCTGTCAAATTGCACCAATTTGTTCGATTTACAGCTTAGGGATAACATGTTGACCGGCGTGGTGCCGCCTACTCTGATGAAATTACCCAAACTTGTGAATATCACTTTGGGGAACAATAAGTTGCAGGGGGCTTATCCTCAGTTCTCCAGCAATGTGAAGGTAGACCTTGGGACTACCAATGGCTTTTGTTTGAACCAACCGGGGCCTTGCGATCCGCAGGTGTCCGCGCTTCTTGACGTTGCGGGCGCTCTCGGCTATCCTATGTCTTTGGCGGAATCCTGGAACGGGAACGATGCTTGCCAGAATTGGAGAAATGTCAATTGCGATTCACAGGGCAAGAATGTGACGATTGTGAATCTTGGTAAGCTGGGCTTTACTGGTTTTATTTCACCTGCCTTTGCAAATCTGACATCTTTGACTACTCTGGTGTTGAATGATAATCATCTCACGGGCACCATTCCTCCTGAATTGGTTAATTTGCCTCAGCTGCGTAGTATTGATGTATCGAACAATAATCTATCCGGTCCAATACCAAAGTTTCGTGATGGAGTCAATTTTGTTTCTCGTGGTAATTCATTACTCGGTACCAACATAAGTGATGGCGATAGGCCATCGGGATCGGGTTCAGGAAATGGATCTGCAAGCTCAGTTGGCTCAACAAAACCCTCAGGTTCAGCAGGTTTAGTTGCTGGGGTGGTTGTAGCTGTGGTGATCTTTATTGGAGTTGTGTTGTTTGTTTCATACAAGTGTTATGTCAAGAGAAGGCACAAGAGATTCGGACGGGTCGAGGGCTCCGAGCAAGGGAAGGAAATGACAAAGCCTTATGGAAGTGAGGGAGGAGGAGCCAATGGACACGCCAGAGCCCCCAGTGATGTAATGAGCCAAATCAGTTGCGATCCCAGCGAAATTCCAGTGTACGAAGGTGGAAATGTGACCATCTCCATCCAAGTTCTCAGGCAGGTGACGAACAATTTCAGCGAAGATAATGTGTTGGGGAGAGGGGGATTTGGAATTGTATACAAGGGCGAATTACACGATGGGACTAAGATAGCTGTGAAGAGAATGGATGCTGGTGCAATGGGGACGAAAGGGTTGAGAGAGTTTCAGGCTGAAATTGCTGTGCTCACCAAGGTTAGGCATAGGCATTTGGTTGCGCTTCTTGGATACTGTATTAACGACAACGAGAGGCTTTTGGTGTACGAGTACATGCCGCAGGGAACTTTGGGACAGCATTTATTCGAAAGGGAGGAACATGGCTATGAGTCACTTACATGGAAGCAGAGAGTAACCATTGCTCTGGATGTGGCCAGAGGGGTTGAGTATCTTCACAGCTTAGCCCAACAGAGCTTCATTCATAGAGATTTGAAGCCCTCCAATATACTTCTTTCGGACGACATGAGAGCAAAGGTCGCAGATTTTGGTTTGGTTAAAAATGCACCTGATGGAAAGTATTCTCTTGAGACGCGATTGGCTGGAACATTTGGTTATCTTGCACCCGAATATGCTGGTAAGCATTTTGTTCTTGTGTCGTTTATTTTCGTGCATCCAAAATTGAAACATTTAGATATCAAAGTTTTATCTATGCTTGAAGATTGAATATTGAATATTGAATATTTTCCTGATCTTTAATTTTATGGAAAGATATATAACCTAGTGCTTTTCGCCGGATTATGATGATGAGTTGCATTGGTATATATCCTGCAAGAGTTACATGGATTGATGATATCGTTGTTCATACTCTGTCATTGCAGCTGCGAATGAATGTTTTAATCTGTGTGCTATCAATTTTGGAAGAACTGATTTGTGACATTTTGAAAACTAGCATGTTACATGTATAAATTCTTGTATTTGGGATTGGATTCAATTTTTTGCTGATGATAATTTGAAATCTGATTTCCCCCCAACAGCAACCGGAAGAGTGACGACGAAAGTGGATGTTTATGCTTTTGGAGTTGTTCTAATGGAAATAATTACGGGTAGAAGAGCATTGGACGAGACAATGCCAGATGAGAGATCCCATTTAGTGACATGGTTCCGAAGGGTCCTTATCAACAAGGACAACCTCAGAAAATCGATCGACCCAATTCTCGAACCAGACGAAGAGACTTACGAGAGCATTTGCAAGGTGGCCGAGCTGGCAGGCCACTGCACTGCCCGGGAGCCATTCCAGAGGCCGGACATGGGACACGCAGTTAATGTGTTGGGACCCCTCGTGGAGCAGTGGAAGCCTTCGAAACCTGAGGAAGAAGACAGCTACGGGATCGATCTCCACATGAGCCTTCCTCAGGCGCTCCAAAGATGGCAGGCCAATGAAGGCGAAGGCACTTCAAGAATGTTCGATGATTTGTCGTACAGCCACACGCAGTCGAGCATTCCCTCGAAGCCATCTGGATTCGCAGACACGTTTAGTTCCATGGACTGTAGGTGATCAGCGAATGCTAGTCGCTGTCGCTGTCTTAATCATACAAGAAGACATGAAATTGTAGTATGAGAAAACAAAGGTAAAAGAATGAGCATCCAACATCCCACGCGGTTGCCGTTGTTTGTGCATTTTGATTTGATTTGAGGGTTTGAGCTGGCGCCTTGTTGTCTTGATTGTAATGTAATCAATTAATTTATTCTTTTGGATCTCTTCAAGTTCAAGACTTGACTATGGTTTTTTTTTGGGGTTTTGTGTTCTATAGAAAATGGTGACGACCAAAAAGGAGTATTTATGTACCATGTACTAGTAACTAGTAAGTATACTAATATGGGTTCTTAGTTTAGTTTGATAATGATGTGTATGTTCTGGTCAATGGCCAACTCTGATTTCATATTGTAGATACATTATTCATATTCGTTTTCGTTCAAAATCATAAATCTTGTCTTCTTGTTATTTCTGTAATTTATAAGCAATCACACAAATTTGGGATGTTGATAGATAATTTTATAATTATTTTGGGGGCTTTGGTTAGGATGCGGAGACACTTATTTCTTGATGTACTGTGGCACATCCAAGCCATTGATAAAATATTGAAATCAATGGCTAAGATTAATACAAAAAGTATTATTGTAATTTCAATAAGATCCAAATAATCTCTATTCATTTTTCTCAATTCTCATGCTCATACTTCTCTCTCCCTCATAATCTACTTTTTCTCTTTGGAATTTCTAAAATTTGACAGGTTATTTAGATTACTTGTATCGAGTAGGTAAATTTTCATATAAAGAACATCAAAATTCGAGTTCGTTTGAGAAAGTTAGAGTCATTTGAAGTTAATTGCGATTTTCAGAAACGTAACATTTACATTTCAGCGACGGTGGCTTTGCAATTCAGCGACGGGAGCTTTACAATTCAGCGACATAGAGTATGCATTTCAGCGATATAGCCTATACAACATAGTTTTTATGACAAACTTCAAATGACTCTAACTTTTTCAAATGAGCTCGGATTTGGACGTTCTTTATATGAAAATCCATCTACTCAACACAAGGAATTTAAATATCCTACCAAATTTTAGAAATTCTAACCAGATAAATATCATATTTTTGAAATAACTAGAATAAGATATCATTTTCTTTGAAAATTTGGTATAAATCTATTTGTAATTTCAAAAATTCGATAGAAAATTTAAATTCCTTGCATCGAGCAGATAGATTTTCATATAAAGAATGTCAAAATCCGAGTTTATTTGGGAAAGTTAGAGCCATTTGAAGTTCATTGCGATTTTCAGAAACACAGCCTTTACATTTCAGCGACGGTGGCTATGTAATTCAGCGACGGAGGCTTTACAATTCAGCGACGAGGGCTTTAAAATTTAGCGATATAGCCTATGCATTTCAGCGACGTAGCCAATACAACAAAATTTATGTGACAAACTTCAAATGGCTCTAACTTTCTCAAATGACCTCCGATTTTGACGTTATTTATATGAAAATTTATCTACTCAATGCAAGGAAATTAAATATTCTATCAGATTTAAGAAAGTCTAAACATATAAATATCATATTTTCAAAACAACGAGCATAAAATATCTTTTCTTTTGAAAATTTGGTATTTATCTATTTATAATTTCCACAATTTGATGGGAAATTTAGATTCATTGCATCGAGTAGGTAGATTTTCATATAAAGAATGTCAAAATCCGAGTTCGTTTGAGAAAGTTAGAGCCATTTGAAGTGCATTACGATTTTAAAAAACACAGTCTTTATATTTCAGCGACGGTAACTATGTAATTCAGCGATGGAGCCTTTACAATTCAGCGACGGAGACTTTACAATTCAGCGACATAGCCTATGCACTTTAGCGACGTAGTATATACAACAAAATTTATATTACAAATTTCAAATGGCTCTAACTTTCTCAAATGAGCTCGGATTTGGACGTTCTTTATATGAAAATTTATCTACTCGATGCAAGGAATCTAAATATCCTATCATATTTTAGAAATTCAAAATATAAAAATAGCAAATTAAGAGGATGAAAGACCGACGAGTGAAAGAGATGAATAAAGATAATTTCTCTATTATTATGCCATGAATTGCGTTAAAAGAAAGCTAACTTATGTAAAAAATTTATATGATCTTTATTTAAGGATAGAAACCACTAAATTAATTTTGTGAATGAATTTATTTCTAAAGATATAATTATTTATGTTTGACAATTCTACCCTTTTTATTTTATAGCCATTGGATATTTTTGTATGGTTGAGATGATTTGTCTTGATGTACTACCATTCACATTGGTAGTACCATAACCACTCCCTATTTTGGGTGCCTTGATCTGGTTTTCTTGTGGGGTCCTGAATAATCTAACGGTTGTATATATAAATAAAAGGGCAAATTAGTATTGTTATTTGTGTCAAAATAGTGTTTTTTTCTAAAATTTTATAAAATTATTGGTCAATGGTGGCAGTATATGCGGATATGTCACAAAATTATTAAGAAATGATTGATATATAGGATTACTAATTTGCTTGATAAATTTGTAAGATAGGAAATTAACTGCTTTGACAAAGTTCTCACTTTCCGAGGTTATTTCTAATTAACAACCAAACAATAGGAGGAAAATCAATAAAATATCGGCATTAATAGAAATCAAATTGAACAAAATTAGGGTAAAATACTAAAACACCCATTATATTAGTAGTTCAATGCATCCAATTTTTTTTAAAAAAAATATATATGGCTAAGAATGATCATGCGATCAATAATTCCGTGTACTAACTGATGATTTATTTATTAATATAATAATTATATGATTGGAGGTTAAGTAGAAAGCTTAGATTCCAGCAGTGCATTTGTGTTTTTGTCTTTTTGTGTGTGTGTGTGTGTGTGTGTTTTTTTTTTTTTAATTTTTAAAGAATACTAGTATAATAGTTACGACTGATTGGGGTAGGGTAGAGTGGTTTAAAGTTGAAGAGAGAAAGATTATAATAGGAGGAGGGGTTAGGATTGACAGTTATGAGTAATACATGATGGAGGATTCGAGTTGGACAGCTCAGACAGTATCTCTGTTGTCCAAATTGGTGAAACCAGAGGTGGAAACATTTTGGAATTTGGAACATGCCAAATTTCAATAGAGTTAGTTTGGAAACTGTTAGATACTATTGAACTGTGCAGTTGTGATGATAGATATGAATTGTGTAATGCTTTCAAGTCATAATAAGTCTTTAATAGTTAAAAGGCGCGATAATAAATATTGTTAATGTAATGTGTGCGATATTTCATGTGATCATGTGATTTTGTGACGTTTGATAGAAAATCATTGATAAAAGGGAATGAATTTTTTTAGAACTAAAACCAACCTCTCACAAGTATGATTCCCACATCAAGCTAAGTGGAGACATCATCACAAAAATACCATCTAACACGAATGCATGTGCAGAGATATCTGCATTCTAACAATTCACGTCAATTCCTTCTTCCTATTCCTAAATGAATATATTCATTATGTATGTAACTATTGTCAATATATTTATAATAAATACTATTTATTAACCAATAATTAATAGCATAATGATTATAAAACTTAATAAAAATCATCCCAATTAGTCATAATAAGCAAAGGCAGGCAAGCAGCCCAAGGACATAGACTACTGTTTTGTGCGCCTGTTAACTTGCGCACAAAGGAATCGATATATTTGCTGGAACTTAGCTGTTGCCCAATACTCATATTGCCCATATTTTATTTATTTATATATTGGAAATAGATGTATGGAAGAGAAAGAGAAGTCAGGAATAGCTAGATTCTTCCAGTTCTCCTATATACTCAATCATCAATTCAACATTAACTCATTTTTTTTTTAAACCAAGCTGTTTGGCTTGGGTGTAGCCAAGGACCTTTTTCTCCTCAAGGGAGGCTATCGGAAAAGGATCAAACCGATTACGGGTCCGGATTAACAATAATGCGCCCACAATTGACTGAATCTTCTTTGAATTGATCAAAAATAACAAGATACAACGGAGAATCTGCCTGTTGTTAAGGAACAACGGCGGAATTCACCAAAAACAGGGAACCAAACTACCAGCTGCTAAGGAGCAACGGTGGATTTGGAAATGGTAACCGCTATAAACTAGGCTAGATTCTAAGGAAAGCTGTAAAGGAAAGCTGTAAAGAAAGCAGTAAAGATAACAAGGAATTAAATTTGATAAAAGGAATTTGGGGGTTGGATTGATCTCTCTGATTTTGTGTGTGTCGACCCCTATTTATAGCCGGAGCTGGAGTAACCGCTCTCCGGCCAATCCTTCTGAGCCGAATTCTTTCTTTCTTCATTTCGGTTGTTTTGGTTTCGGCTGTTCCTTCCCTATTTCGGCCGAAATTTCTATTAGTCTCGGTTCCCTTCCTTCGGTTTACTTTGGACTTTCGGCCTTACTGATCTTGAGCCCATCTTCCTTTCGAACTCTCTCTCTCTTCTGGCCCATATCTTATGGCCCAATAGCTCTCCGCGGCCCATTATTTCATATGGCCCCAACAGATGCCCTCCTTACTTGGGCGAATTTCTTTCATATAAGAAGGAGCCCAAGTAACTCCTCTCTCTCTCTTCCTCTTCGTGCGCTAACTCCTCCTTAATATCCGGCCACGTCCTTCTGTGCCTTTTCATTTACCTTTACTTTCGTTTTTAAAGCCATTTTCCCCTTTCTGTTTTCCTCATTCTTCCTTCGTCTTCTTGCTTCTTTTTTCATCGATGGCGCAACCGACTCTTTCCCCTTCCTCTCAAAAGATCAAAGATGCTGAAGATTCCCTAGTTGAGACTTCTTCGCTTCGTCTCATTGATGACGACCTCGTCACTCTTGGGCCTCTTGCGACTTCAACTGAGGCCACGATTTCTGCTTCTGCTCTTTTTGGGGAATCAAAGACGATCCCCTTGTTTTCGGACTATTTCTCTGTCAAGCTTTTCGGCCCTCTCAGTACTTGGCCGTTGGTGACTCAGGAACATGTTGCTTGGTACGAAAGGGCCCTTCCTCATTGTGGATTGGGTTGGGTTAACTCTGGTATTGTTCACCTGATTAAGCTGAGCTCACAACCTTTTCCCACTACCTATAACTACATTCAGGCCCTTCTTTGCTTCTGGAACTCATCCATTAATTGCTTCTGTTTCCCATGGGGTATAATGACTCCAACTATTGAGGATGTTAAGCTTCTTTTGGACTTACCCTCTCTTGGAAAGCCCGTCTTAGGTGTTACTGATTCCGACAAGCCTACCACGAAAAACACCGGCTATGCTTCCGGACTCACCTTTTCTTCATGGATTAATAAGTACCGTGGGGATAAGCCCGAATTTTCTAAGGATGAATCTGTGGCTTTTATGATGCACTTCCTTAGCCGATTCTTCTGGTGCGCTCCTGCCAAGAATGTTGTTCTTGAGACCTACCCTCTGGCCAAGGCCCTTATGAAAAAGACTCATTTGCCTCTCGCTGACTATTTCTTGGTGCATCTGTATTCTGGCATTTCTTCCCTGGTTCATGGATGGGCTAATGGCCACTCTAGCCGATCTCATGGCCCTCTCTGGTTCCTTCACCTCTGGCTGGTATGGCATTTCAGGGATATGTCCCGTTTTGAACCTCAACCTTTTGAAACTACCCATCCCTCTGCTAACGATCTTCTCGGGGTTCGGTTTCCCGAAATGCGCACTGAACAATGGATTTACTACTTCATGAGCCGATCCCCACTTGGTCCTTCTTCCTGCCACCTCTATTCTGGTACTCCGGATAGTTGGGTTTCGGCTATTAACACTCCCCCTTTTGGTAGACCCCTTCCGAAGGCGTTTGCTCAAGTCTGGAATGCTTGTATCATTCCTCGTCACATTTTTAACTGCTCGTTGTTTATTCCCCCTGACCATTCTATCCCTTCTGAGGTTTACAATCCTCACTTAGTCAGCCGTCAATTCGGCTTTGTTCAGGATGTGGTCATTCCTCTCTATGGAGACCCAAATCGATACAGCAAATCCTTCAAAGGATTCGGCTCTGAGACCAGCCGAAATCTCTGTCGTACTTGGGCTCACCGGATTTGTAACTTTGAAGTTCGTTCTCTTGACATCCGCCCTGGTCTTTCAACCGAGCGTTTCGATACCTGGTGGGAAAAAGCTCTTTCTTACGCTAATTTTGGCACTAACTTGCAGAGCCTCCTTGTTTCTCGCGGCTTTCCAGGTATTATGATGTTTTCGGTTGTTGGTTCAGCCCCTGATTACTCCTGCTCTTCTCAAGAGGATGACCCTCTACTTCCTTTACTTAGTAAGTCTTTCGGCTTTCTTCTTATTGTGTGTCGTGTATCTTTCTCAGATTTTTTCCTCTTTTTTCTCGCTTTGCAGGGGCTGCTTTGGATGATGTCTCGTCTTATCCATCTCATCCGCGTATTTCGTCTGCTCCCGCTACTTCGGGAAAACGAAAACGTGCTGCTTCTGGTTCAGGGAAGTCGAAAAAAGAACCTGCAACTAAGACGCTGCGACGTTCGGCTCGTTCGCCTCTTCCCAGCTCGGCCTCGTCTGCTGATCAGGTTTCTTGCCGCTCTTTTCTTCTATTTATTTTTTTTTTGTTTACTATCTTCTCTTTAACATTTATTTCCCTTTCTTCTAGGCTCCTCGAGTTACCGTTTCTTCCGGCCCTTCCGAGTCACCTAATCCCTCATCTACGGCCCTTGATCCTATTGATGAGAACCTGGCCATTACTTCTAGGATAACTCCTGTTTCTTCGGCCGATATGGGACCAAGATTGACTTCTCGAACACCTGAGGGTGGCAACACTGATTCGGCTGTTCCCATTTCGACTACTTCTCTAGCAGTAGCCCTTCCCTCTTCTTCTATTGCCTCCATTCCTGACCCCTCTCCTGTTCACACTCGGCTGGGAGAATTAGCCGTTGGTAACGTTAATCCTCCTTCACCTTTCCCGGATAAGGATATTCTGGATGATTTCTTTTCCCTTTCATTTGTTTCCTCTTCATCAGAATTTCCTCGTTCTTTCAAAGCCTGCTTGGATAAGCTAGAATGCTTGATTTCTGAACAATCCGACGCCTTCTCCGTCCAAACCAAGCCCATCCTTTTTGCTTCTCTCTTATATCAGGCAAACTTTTCCTCAAGATCTTCTGGTTTCCGGTTTATCAAATATCGTTGATGCAATGTTCACCTGTCTCTTACGGATAGACATGGAGCTTCCGAGCCTCTTGGCCTTTCGCAGGACACTCGAGGATGAGCATGCTTCTCTTACCCTTCACAGGGCGGAATTTGACAAGCATGCTTCTGATTACCATTCTTATATGAGTCAATTATCGGCCAATGATGGCCTCAGATCCAATTATTTGAATCGTCTCTCCGCCATCGACTCCGAAATCAGCCGACTTCAACATGAGGCACAAGGCGTGAAGAATGCCTTAGCCGAAGTTGACCAAGAATCGGCTCATTTGCAAGGACTTGTAAAGCAGCTCCACAAATCTGCTCAGGCTCCGAGGGATAAGCTTGTTAGTCTCAAAGAGAAAACGGACTATCTTACTTTGAGGTTATCCTTCAGTGACAATGTCCTTGGCGTTTTTCGTGGTTTATGGTCAGACACTCAGAAGGCGCTTGATCAGATTCGTTCTGTAGTGGTTCAACTTCCTCCTGTGCCAAATACTTCGACGGTTTCCGATAACCTTTTCGTCAATCCTCCTTCAGGGGATAATCCAAGGAATTCTGGTAATATTTAATTTGTTCTTTTGGTCTTGATGATATACGATGATTATGTCTTCCTTTTCTTTTGATTTCTCTTCTTAGATGCTCAGTGTGATCCTTTCCAAGACACTACCGACAAGCTTTTCTCGTCCCAACCCGATGATCCTCTGGTTTCGGCCGAAGCTGAAGCTCGATCGTATCAGGAGTTCCAATCAGTATTGGATCCAACTTCTGTTCGTAGTTCGGCCGCCCCCCTTACCAGTGATTTTGGCGAATACATTGCTTATGATTTGAGTGGAGATTGAACTTTGTTGTTGTTGTTTCTTTTTTGAATGTAATGACATCCCCCTTATTGTACTTTTGGCTTTCATTTCGGCCGATCCATTTTGTATACTTAATCGGCCTATTATGAAGTATTTGTCTTTTTGCAGACTTGTTTCGCCTGCTTCTTCCGTGTTCCCAGGGATATTTTCTGATACAATATTATCTTCTGCAGCTTTATTGGGATTCTTGAAACGTCTCTTCCGTAATCAATGCTTTTCCCTTTACGTTTCCATTTTTGCTATAACTGACATCCCTTCATTTCTCTCTATAAATACCAACTCCTATCCTCTTCTTGTCTCATAATCTCGCAAATACCAATCATGAACATCTTGATGCTTTTAATTTCTTCTCCTCCCTGGCCTCCTTGGCCCGTTGGCTCTTTGGTTGATCCTTTATTTATAAGCCGAAAGCCCTCCTTATATGCAGCGCGAGTTCAACTAATCCTTTTACCATTATCCTCATATAAATTGGGAACTTTCCATACATTTCTCAACATGTATTCCGACGGTCATACTCGAGCTCTGCTCTATTTCCTCATATTGTTGTGACCTGTCGTAATCTTACTAATATCGGTCCCAAAGTCTTGGGCGGTCGGATAATAATTGCGCCTTTCTATGGGACCGAATTATCTTCTAAGCTCCGAAGGCCATACCCCTCGAACTTCATCCCTATCTTCAATGCTGAGAGGGGGTGTCCTTGCGGGAGCATATAAAAATTTTCTTCTTCCTGGTCTGGGAGTTGGCTTTATTGGCACAGCCATCTCTTCTCTCGCCGGCCAGAAGAATTTGGGCTTGGGAATGAATGTTGGCCATCTACCACTTCAGATCCCACTGGCCTCCGCTTCTTCCTAGCCGTTTTAGTCCAGGACGTTTCCCCTGTATATTGTAATTTCGGGCTATCGCGCCGTCTTCGGCCGAAGTAGCCCCGTTTCTGTAATGCTTGTTTGTTCATGCAATAAAATCTTTACTTTTTCGCATCACTTAATGTTTAATCCCAAACTGATGGATAATATTTCTTCATATGTCTTGCATTAACTGGATTTGACATCTGCTCACCATTTTCGTCCACCAAAGTGTATGCTCCATTCGGTAATTTGGTATGCACAATAAATGGTCCCTCCCAATTGGGACTCCACTTACCTAATCGGCCATCCTTCTGCTTAGGTGGCCATATAACTTTCCAAACTAAATCTCCAACTTCAAACCGCTTAAGACGAATTCGCTTATTGTACCAATCGGCCACAATATCTTTGTTTTTCTGTAAATTCTCAAAGGCTTGCATCCGATTGGAATTAATTTCCAATAACTCATCTTTCATCGCACAATCATACTGTTCGGCCGACATTGAATCCGCTTGGCTTGTTCTCAAAGTCGGCACTGTTATTTTGGCTGGCAACACTGCATCCATTCCATAAGTCAGCCGAAATGGTGTAAACCCAGTAGCTGAAGTTTTAGCATTTCGATAAGCCCACAATGCTTCAGATAACTTCTCATGCCATTTTCTTGGTTGGTCTTCGATCATTTTTTTATAATTCCTATCAGCTGTTTGTTTGTGGCCTCTGCTTGTCCATTTCCTTGTGGGTAATATGGTGACGAATGCACAATTTTTATTCCGTATTCATCTGCAAAGGCCTTAACTTTTTCTCCCACAAATACCGTTCCTCTATCTGTTAGAATCGTCTGTGGGATCCCAAATCTATAGATCAATTGTCTCTTGATAAACTCGATCACCTCCTCTTGTGAAATACTGACATACGCCTGAGCTTCGGCCCATTTCGTGAAGTAATCTGTTGCCACTAGCACGAACTCATGTCTTTTCGACGAAGAGGGATGAACTTTTCCTATGATGTCCATGGCCCATCCTCTGAATGGCCATGGTTTGATCATTATGTGTAATTCTTCGGCCGGTAACTTCTGAATCGGCCCATGTTTTTGACATTCGCTGCATCCTCTCGCATATTTTTCACAATCAGGACCCATATTCGGCCAATAATATCCCAGCCGAATAATACTCCACTTCATCGATTATCCTGCCCGATGTGCACCACATATTCCTTCATGAACCTCTCCCATTACCCTTCTGGCGTCTTCTTCTCCGACACATCTGAGCAATACTCCATCAATAGCACGCTTGAATAACAATCCTCCTATTATGACGTAATCCATCGCTTTCCGTTTTTCGGCTGGATTAGCCTCTGAAGGATCTTCTAATGTCTGTGCTATTTCCTTTATCCATTCGGCCTTCTCTGTTTTGGCCAAATGTACTTCCACATTTCCTGCTATCGGCATCAACCGATATCTAGCTGCATGTTGAGCCAATTCATTGGCTACTTCGTTCTTTTCTCTCGGGATATATTCAATGTATACCTCATCGAATTCTTCTAACAAATTAACCGCTTCTTCGTACAATCTAATCAACTGAGAACTCTTAACCGAAAAATCGCCTAATAATTGCTGAACAACTACTTGTGAGTCCCCTCTGATAATGATTGCTCTGATTCCTTCTTCTATCAACCGTTGTAATCCCGAAATCAACGCTTTATACTCGGCTTAGTTATTCGTATTTGACTCTGGCAATTGCACGAAATACTTGTATACCTTGCCCTCCGGTGTTTGTAGGGTAAACCCTGCTCCGACTCCTGAAGCGGCTTTAGAACCATCAAACGTCATCACCCATGGTTGCAAGTATACAATTCCTATCTCACCAACTTCTTTCGGCCGATCTTGATGATCGATGCCATCGGTTATCGGATGTATCACGTGATCAGCCAGAAAATCGGCTACAATCTGTCCTTTCATAGCCCTTAAAGGTTGATATCTCAAATCGCATGCATTTAATTTCATGGCCCATTTGGCCATTCTTCGGCTACTGACCGGATCATTCATCATAATCTTAATTATGTCAACCGAAGCCACCACTATCACTTGCCTCGGTTGAATATAATATTCTAATTTCTGGCATGCATGATAAAGACTTAAACATAATTTATGAATCGGCGAGTACCTTACTTCGGCGTCCCTTAGGATTCGGCTAAGATAGTAAATCGCCCGATCCCTTCCTTCATCGTCTTCTTGCGCCAGTAATGCTCCAATAGATTCTTCGGCCGCTGCTATATACAACTTCAATGGCCGCCCTAAAATCGGAGGAACCAACACAGGTGGATTCATCAAATCCTGTTTCAACTGTTCGAAGGCTTTTTGTTGGTCGACTCCCCATTTGAACTCCTCTTCCTTTTTCAACCTCAATAAATCGGTTAGTGGTTTCGACTTTCCAGCCGCATTTGCTAGGAATCGTCTCAGGAAACCGATCTTTCCAAGAAACTTCTGTAGACTCTTCTTATCATGTGGAGGTTTGGCTTCTTGGATAGCCCTGGTCTTGTTCGCATCAACTTCTATTCCTTTGTTATGTACCAGGAACCCGAGAAAATTTCCTGCCTGTACTCCGAAAGCACACTTGGCTGGATTCATCTTGACTCCGTGCAGCCTCATCCTTATGAACACCTTTCGCAAATCGTTCAAGTGGCTTTCGATATCTTTGGATCTGACCATGACGTCGTCGATATAAACCTCAACACAATCCCCTATGAGGTCATGGAAAACATAGTTCATGGCCCTCTGGTATGTAGCTCCTGCATTCTTCAGTCCAAATGGCATCACCACCCATTCATATATCCCTATAGCACCAGGGCACCGAAATGCAGTCTTGTGAATATCTTCTTCGGCCATAAAAATTTGGTTGTATCCCGAATATCCATCCATGAAGGATAACATTCCCTGTTTTGCGGCCGAATCAATCAACAAGTCAACAACAGGCATCATATACTCATCTTTTGGAGTGGCTATATTAAGATTCCTGAAATCAATACAAACTCTCAATTTTCCATTCTTCTTTATTACAGGAACAATATTTGATAGCCATTCTACATATTTAGCTGGCCTAACAAACCCGGCCGCTAACAGTTTCTCTATTTCTTCTTTTATTTTAGGGACTATTTCGGGCGCTGCCCTCCTGGCCGGCTGTTTATGCGGCCTGAACCCTTCTTTGATAGGTAGTCTGTGCTCCACAATCGATCGCTCCAATCCTGGCATCTCTGTATAGTCCCATGCGAAACAATCCTTGAACTCGATCAGAACCTCCTTGAATCGGCTCGTCATCTGCTGATCTAAATTTGCACTTAACGGGATCTCCCTCGGGTGCTCATCTGTACCAACATTGACCATTTTCAAGGGGTCTTGAGCTTTGAAATCCGGCGTTCGCTTTGGAATTGCGCCTATTAAGTCACTCCACCCTGCTTTGTCGTCTGAAACTCCGAGTTCGGCCGATTCGAACTCGATCGCTTGATTCGGTGCATCCATCATTTACTTTCTTTTTCAACTGGCCGTTCATCGGCCTGATATCTGATCTCAAACCCCAAATCTGTCCAATCACACTCGACCACCTGCGGGTACCGATCCCCTACCACCGCTAGGAATGGTTGTATGGGTTCCTCGTATAACACTGCATCAATTCGGCCGGCTGAGCTGACTGGAAACGGAGGCTGATCACCATCTACTTCTTCCACTGTGCCATCCTTTTTCCAGAACCATACTTTCTGGTGAAGCGTTGATGGCAAACATCGGGATGTATGAATCCAGCATCGGCCTAGTAGGGCCGCATACGGGACTTCTGCATCTACCACAAAGAACATAGTCGGAATTGATATCGTTCCGACCGTTACATCCACCAAAATACATCCTTCAGCCGCAGTTTGAGCTCCCACAAAACTCATTACCTTCATTCTCGTAGGGAGTAAATCTTCTTTTGAACGGCCTATCTTTGTCAATGTGGATAACGGCATGATATTAACAGTGGCTCCACCGTCGATAAACATTCTTCTGAGTGGTCTCCCATTGACCCAACCTTTAACGTATAAAGGCCTCACATGCTGAGACATTTTCGCTGTTGGAGGCAAAATCGTGCCTGGTTGAGCTTCTGGAACAAATGCTTTATATCCTTCTTCAAATGATTTCTCTATTTCGGCTTCCGGCCGAAATACCTCAAGTTTATCGAAACAAAAATTCACTATAGGTTCTTCATCACCATAGTATTCCCCTTCTTTCTGACAGAAAACCACAGCTGGTTCAGAATCCGACCAGTATTCCTCCTTTTCTTCGGTGGCTACGGTCACCATATTCGCACTAGATCCGAAGTCGAACTTAAACTGCCCGACAGGGAGTGAATCGTTATTCGGAATGATAGTTGTCTTTGGTTTCCATTCCCTGGTTCGGACTGGTCTAGGCTTCCACTCTTCTTTCGATTTCGGCTGCTCACTTTCAATTTTCGGTTGTATTACTTTCGGCCGAAATTCAGTTTTGTTCTTTAGCTGATCCTGTCCTTCTTTCGGCTTCCTCTCTTCTTTCGATTCGGACTTCAAACGAGCCGAAAATACCCTATTGAGTATTCTTCCTTCCGAAAACGAACAGTCATCTGGGAAGTCCTCTTCCATATGCATCATATCGTACTCCTCTTGCTCAGAAACAGCAGCTGCTTTAAGCCGTTGCATTCTTCGTTTGAAAGTACGATATGATCCCTTTCCTTTCGGGACTTTTCTCTCCTCTGCCCTCCAGGTTGAATGGTCAGACCGGCGTTGGCCAAAATGCCTTCTTTCTGGAGAATTTTGGACCCATCGGCCTACCTGAGTATTTGCTGGTGGCCTTCTGGGCTTCTTCATTTCGGGACTCACAGCTTCTTCAGGGACTGTGATCTGAATCATAGTTTTTCCATTCTGCTTGTCAGCTGTTAACTTCATCTCTGAATCCCATCCGTTAGTTATGATTTTCAACGTTGGCCTCTCGCTCTTATCTCCGATCTCGATCTCCTGATGTCTCTCCGATTGCTTGATCCATTCTTTTACCTCATAATTCCCCAATCGGTCAAAAACATCTGTAACTTTCTCTTTTCCCTTCGGAGATCCTAATCTTTTCCATACCCCCGACTTCTGAACCGATGGCCGATCCCCAAGCCGATCGTGCACAGAACTCTTGCTAGATGATGTTTGGTCCCCCAATCGGTCATGAACAGATCTATTCTGGTCGGGCTGCACCATCACCATGTTGGCAACAGGGAACGGATTCTTATCAATCGCCATAAACCTATCTGGGAACTTCAGCTTCCCATCATCGACATGCTTCTGTATCAGCTTCCTAAAATGTCCACAAATCGCCGTGGAATGAGTAGCTGATCCATGGAATCTGCACCATCCGACTTCCAACTGGTCCTTGGTAGGCTGTGGATGGTTTCCTTTAAACTCTAGCAATCCGTTCTTCTGGCAATAATCAAATATTTCGTCCATTTGTGACAAGTCGAAAGAGTAAAACCTTTGAGATTCATCTCCTCCTTCTTTCTCCTTGCCTCTGGCTGGCCGAAGTGCTGGACAAGTCATAGGCTTTTTTATGATTAACTCTGCCCTTGCAACTTCGGCTAATGCAGGAACGTCATCCGTGTTGTACTCTTCCTGGATTTCACATCTATCCAGAGATTCAGCAAATGAGGCAGCTGACTGGATAGGTTGTGATCTTCCACTTTGACTTCGGTTTGATTTGAAAGACGCTTGTTCTGCCAAATAAGTCTCCATCCTTATGGCTTCAGCCGTTAATTCGGCTATAGTCCTTGGTCTTGTTACCATCAATCTATCCTTGATAGCAAACTTTAAATTCTGCTTCAAGATTTGATATGAGCCTTCACTGCATAAAACCTTTCAATGAATTCAGTAACCGATTCAGACGCCTTCTGCTTGGTTGACGTAAGATCAACTACCGAAACTTCAGGACTGGTATTATAGAATCGGTCATGGAATAACCGCTCCATTTCGGCCCAAGTATTGACTGATCCCGCTGGCAAATTAATGTACCACTCAAATGCTGGACCAGTCAACGACAAACTGAACAATATCAGCTTGTGAAAATCATTTTGCGCGATTCTGGTGCATTGAGCTGTAAATCGGCCAATATGCTCAATTGTAGTGCGGCCGACTTCTCCAGAAAAAGTGTTAAAATCTGGAACCTTTACCCCTCTAGGCAGCGGATACTGCTCCTCAATGTAATCTGGATAAGGTTTCCCATACATCGGCCTATTCTCCTGGCCGATGATATTTCCAAACTGTGTACGAATAATCTCAGCAATAAGCTCTCTGTCAACCAGTTGTGGTGGATTCTGCTGATGTGGTGCGTATTGTTGTTGAACCACTGGAACAGGCGGTTGAACAGCTGGTTGAGGCGGTTGATTTTGTTGCTGATCGTACCTCTGCTGCGGAGGAACAAAAGGCCGAGCTCCGTGCCCTCCAGGCGGCCGAAAGGCCTGCTGTTGGAAATTGTGAGGATTTTGCATCGCAGGTGGTGGATTTTGCGCCACTGGAGCTTGCTGCGTTCCCATCGGATACATATTCCTCGCTATTTCAGCTCTGAACATAGCTGGCATCGCTGCCAGGATATTTCCCTCGATTTGGCGAACCGAATTAGTAACCGCCGCTTCCACCATAAATTGAACCTGATCTCGGAATCGCGGGGTTAAATCATCATTTGAAAACTCCTGATTGTGGAAGTGTGATGGTCCGGGGAACCCTGGGGGGAATTCTCCGGCTTCTGGTGCACGTTCTTCCTGAATCGGCGGCAAATCAGTCCTCGCCGCTGTGTTTACTACTGGATTTGCTTGTTCGAATGCCATTTCGTGTCCCACTGGGCGTGCCACTGTTTGGCTTGGGTGTAGCCAAGGACCTTTTCTCCTCAAGGGAGGCTATCGGAAAAGGATCAAACCGATTACGGGTCCGGATTAACAATAATGCGCCCACAATTGTCTGAATCTTCTTTGAATTGATCAAAAATAACAAGATACAACGGAGAATCTGCCTGTTGTTAAGGAACAACGGCGGAATTCACCAAAAACAGGGAACCAAACTACCAGCTGCTAAGGAGCAACGGTGGATTTGGAAATGGTAACCGCTATAAACTAGGCTAGATTCTAAGGAAAGCTGTAAAGGAAAGCTGTAAAGAAAGCAGTAAAGATAACAAGGAATTAAATTTGATAAAAGGAATTTGGGGGTTGGATTGATCTCTCTGATTTTGTGTGCGTCGACCCCTGTTTATAGCCGGAGCTGGAGTAACCGCTCTCCGGCCAATCCTTCTGAGCCGAATTCTTTCTTTCTTCATTTCGGTTGTTTTGGTTTCGGCTGTTCCTTCCCTATTTCGGCCGAAATCTCTATTAGTCTCGGTTCCCTTCCTTCGGTTTACTTTGGACTTTCGGCCTTACTGATCTTGAGCCCATCTTCCTTTCGAACTCTCTCTCTCTTCTGGCCCATATCTTATGACCCAATAGCTCTCCGCGGCCCATTATTTCATATGGCCCCAACACAAGCATAAGTTATTTTATTTTATTTTAACTTTTTTCCTAGCCGCAGCCAGAAAATAAGTTATTTTACTTAAGAATGGAGTGAAAGTTAATTCACATCGTATAAATTATTTAACATAAAAACAATACTACACGTAACAAGACCACAACTCAGTTTCCGCTTTAATCAAAACTCATACTTATACTATGGCCTGTTTGGCAAAACAGTTAAATTCAATGTCTCACAATATGAGATAAAATAGCTTATTTAAAAAGATAAAATAATTTAAAACAGTGTTCAATCAGCTGTTTTTAAAACCACTGCAAATAACAACATTTTGGATTTTAGTTTATTCTAGGTAAAAAGTTAGTCTGAAAATGGTCAAACAGAAAATTTTATTTAATTATTACTCACAGAATCAGTTAACAGTTAATAGTTAATTCTATACCGCATAAATGGAGTACATATTTTATTTTTCTTTTACCAAATTTCATAATTGTTTTTTTTTTAAAAAAAAAAAGAAATGCTGACAGGAGTATATAAAATGGGATGAAGCCCTTATCAGGTCCATCTTTAATGATCAAACAGGCCAAGTTGAAGCACCCTAATTTTTATTTTTTATTTGGCCAAGCCATATGCCAAAAAAAAGAGTGATGGAAATTCGTGACACACAAATTATAAAATGATATAGGAGAAAATATGAGCTCGCGTGAGGAATCCAACCAAACCATGCATAAGGTTAGAAGAAATGAGGCTTAATTAACACCAAATTTGTGATACAACGTTAGATTAATAGGAAATTCATTTGACTGAAATTCAGAGAATGCAACCGATGGATACGCCTATGTCTGTTCCCGCTCTCCCTCCCGATCCTCCGCCTCCTCTGATCTCTCCTACGACTACTCCTGCTAATGCTTCTGTCCTATCGTTCCGGGACGCTCTCAAGGCTGGCTCTGCTGTGCCTGAGGAGGCCCCGGCGACCCCGGAGATCCCGGTGGATGAAGGTGATTGGTTAAAAGAGAACCTTGCTACGATAGATGCTACGGGGTCCCATAGGCGATGCCCGCGAATTAAGTTTGCAAAGTCTGTGCTCGAAGAGATGTACCACCCGTGGCGAGACACTCTTGTGTTGAAGGTTTTGGGTACTACGGTAGGTTACAATACCTTCAAGGAGAAGGTGACACGTGCATGGAGTTTGGCCGGCATGTTTGATTTATTGGACATTGGTTATGGGTGTTTTCTTGCCAACTTTGCATTGCCTGCCGATCGGGAAAAGGTTCTCACCGGGGGCCCTTGGATGATTTTTTATCATTGTATTGCTATCTCACGCTGGACGGAAACTTTCAACCCGGCTAAATCCAAGGTTAATACGATCCAAACATGGGTGCGGTTCCCAGATCTTAATCCGGCTTTGTATAAGGAGAACGCATTGAAGGTCATTGCTTCGGCTATTGGTTCTTTCATTAAGGTTGATCCGAAGACCCGCGCTATTTCGCGAGCTCGGTTCGCTAGGGTTTGCGTTGAGATTAGTCTGGATGATCCCTTGGTCGGAACTGTTGAGGTGGAAGGAGACTTGATTCGCGTCGCTTACGAGGGGTTACATACGATGTGTATGAAGTGTGGCCGGGTTGGGCACTTGCATGATCACTGCTCCTTTTCTGAAGGACAGCCGCGTTCGAAGGCCCGGTCAACTAAGGAGCAGTCCGCGACTGCCGTTGCTAAGGAGAATTCCGGTGGGTCTCTGGTCGTCGTCCCTCATGGCATGACAACCGGATTGGGCCGAGAATTGGGAATTCCACAAGATAGTATAAATCTTGACAAAGATTCTGCTATCTACAAAGATTTGGTTACTAAGGAAAGTGTGTCAAATATTCATGCAGATCCGCATAGTAAGGATAGTGTGGATAGTATCAAGGAGGTTGTTTTGATACAACAGAATCTTAGTAATTCAGGGTTGGTGAATGCTGAAGATTTGGGTATTGGTGATTGGATGGTCGTCAAGCGACGGAAGCCTCGTAAACCTAACCCTAAGCAGGAGGCTTTGTTTAAGTTTACTGGACTTGGCGCCAAGGGTCCTGTGAAGCCTGCCCAGCCTGCTGCTGATCGAACGGCTAAGACTTCAAAGCCCATGGGCCAGGGAAAGAATCGGCCTAACCTGAGCAACAGGCCTCTGAGTTCTAATAAGGGCCTAGTAAATGGTGTGAAGCGGATTCGGACGGAGGAGCCTGATCAGGCTCAGGTGGCGACTTTGGACACATATACCACTACATCACAAGCTTTTCCTTCTAAGTACGCACATTTACTGGAGGGTGAACCTGGCTTGGCTGTTGCCGTCTCGTCGGGTCTTGGGAATCGACTCGAACAGGCTGTGGAAGTTGTAGGGATTTCTACGATGGAGTATACTGCAGTGCCGCAGGCTGCGGTAGGGGAAGATGTTTCGATGGGGTCGGGGGAGGTTGCTTAATCTGCCTCATCTTTTCTTTATATTTTTTATGATAGAGTTTCGTGATTTTTCGATCTTGTCATGGAATATTCGTGGCGCCATGCACAAGACAACTCAACGCCACATTGCCGATGTGTTAAGGACGATCCGACCATCCGTGGTTGCTATTCTAGAGCCTAGAGGATTGTTTGATCGGTTAAGGGTTTTCTTTTATAAGTTGGATTATGACATAATCTATATTTCGGATCCGGTAGGGCAGGCTGGAGGCATTTGGCTATTGGCTCGTATTGGTTTGCCATTTTCCTTCACTTGTATTGCTACATCTCCGAGGATGGTTACTATCAGAGCTAGCAGGGGCTTGGCTTCATGGTGTTTTACGTCCATTTACGCCAATCCATGTGGTAATCTTCGGCATCAGGATTGGACTTCCATGAGACAGGTTGCAGCGATTATCCAAGAACCATGGCTTGCTATTGGAGATTGGAACTCGATTGCCGCAGCTTCGGAAAATTTTGGTATGCAGTTCCATGCTACTCAGACGACGGCATTTTGCGACATGCTGGAGGATTGTGGTCTTCAAACAATTCATACAGTTGGTGGTTTGTGCACTTGGCAAAAGAATACTACTGGGGGAGCACTGGCCTGTCGTTGTTTGGATAGAGCAGTAGCTAATCTGGATTGGTTTCATCAGTTTTCGGAGGGGTTTGTTGAAGTTTTACCTCGTCGTGCTTCGGATCATAATGGGATTTTGTTGCATTGCTTTCGTCCTGATGTTGCCTTGATGCCCCGACCTTTCCGATGGGAAAATATGTGGTCTTCGCACCCTCATTATTCTCATGTAGTGGATGCAGCATGGGCGTTGAGTGGCCCTGCTCTCTCGGACAAGCTCCAGCAGGTTCAGGCTTCATCGACTCAATTTAATCGGTCCTGTTTTGGCAACCTGTCCAGAAGAAAGCGTAAGATACTTAGTCGTCTTGCGGGTATACGACGAGTGCAAACAGGTATTGACTCGGCTTACATGAGTCGTTTGGAGCAGGAGCTTATAAAAGAACTAGATGTCGTGTTGGCCCAGGAGGAGATGTTGTGGTCCCAGAAATCACGTGACAAGTGGATTACTTTGGGCAACAGGAACACTAGATATTTTCACGCTAAAACTATGATTCGTCGCCAAAGGAATCATATTATGGGTTTGGATATTAATGGTCAATGGACGACGGAGGACCATGCATTGCAAAATCATGTTATCAATCACTTTGGTAACCTGTTTGGTGCGACTCTTCACAGTCTCAACAATCATCCGCCGTTAGCTTCTTTGGCGCCTACGCGACTGGTGAGGGGCTGGATAGGGAGGTCACTATCCAGGAGGTTAAGGAGGCTACCATGGGTATGAAGGGTTTGTCGGCTCCTGGTCCTGATGGCTTCCCCACCAACTTTTATAAGCTCTATTGGAATATTGTTGGACATTCGGTTTTTCAGTTTGTCCGTGATGCAATTCAGAGAGGTTGGTTTGATCCGTCCATGGCGGCCACGTTTATTCGGCTCATTCATAAAGTTGAGATACCAAGGGAAATAAGACAGTTCCGCCCGATTAGTCTTTGTAATGTGAGTTACAAAATTCTCACAAAAGTTATTGTTCATAGGTTACGTCCTATCCTTCGAGACTACATTGGGCCTTCTCAATTGGCGTTTATCCCAGGCCGGGGCACGACAGGGAATGCTATTATTCTACAGGAGGTGGTAAATTCTTTTCGGATCAAGCACCGCCGGAAGCAGGAGTTTTTGCTTAAGATAGATCTTGAAAAAGCTTATGATAACGTTGATTGGGATTTTTTAGAGCTCTGCTTGGAGGAGATGGGGTTGCCTAGTACCATCCGTCGGATCATTATGTATTGTGTTCGCTCCCCTGTATACTCGATTTTGTGGAATGGTGGTGCGTTGCCGGCTATCACTCCGGCAAAGGGCCTTCGGTAAGGGGACCCTTTGTCGCCATATTTATTCATTGTTGTTATGGAAAAATTGTCGCGCTCTATCTTGGAGAAAGTGCATCTCGGTCATTGGGTTCCGGTTAAACTGGCCAGAAACACGCCTCCAATATCTCACTTGATGTTTGCCGATGATTTGTTGTTGTTCTCAGAAGCGTCATTATCCAGTGCCAGGTGCATAGATGAGGTTTTATCTAATTTCTCTAGTCAATCTGGCCTTCGGATTAATGTCCTTAAATCACATGCTGATGCCTCGGTGTCGGTTCCCCCTCCAACTTTATTGGGCATTTCGACCATACTGAATATCGCCTTCACACAGGAGCTTGGAAAGTATCTTGGCTTTCCAATATTTTATGGAGCTGCTAAAAATGATCATTTCCAATTCATTGTTGATAAAATGGCTGGGTGTCTGTCTTCATGGAAACGAGGGTTACTGAACAAGGCGGGCAGGTTAACTTTGGCGAGGTCGATGTTAGCATCCATCTCATCATATACAATGCAGACTGTCTGGATCCCAACGACCATCTGTAATAAAATTAACGCCATCATCCGCAATTTTATTTGGAAGGACTCGTCGGGCCATGGCTTGAATCTCGTAAATTGGAAGTCTGTTGCAGTTTCAAAAAAAATATGGAGGGTTAGGGATTCGAACCAGCCGCGACATGAATGTGGCTTTGTTAGGGAAATGTTTCATGGACATGCGCTGCCTGGCGGAGAAGCCTTGGGTTCACCTACTCAGTAGAAAATATGGTTGTGCCAATGGTGTTTGTCCTCCACGGCCGGTAGCTTCAGCCACCTATCGAGCCTTGAGTAAAGTTGGTCCCTTGATTGTGGATGGGCTGCGGCTCCGGATTGAGACAGGTACGTGTAGCTTCTGGTTTGATAATTGGCTTATGGGTGGTGCTCTTGCTGGACGGATCCCATTTGTACATGAGCAAGACATGGATTTGAGGGTTAGTGAGGTCTTCGGCAATGGAAAATGGCAGTGGGAAACCTTAGCTACGGACATTCCTGCTCAGGTCAAGCTGGAAGTGCAGAACTTTGGTCCTTTAATTCTTCACGCAGAAGCGCGGGATGTCTGGTGTTGGGCGGGAGCATCGGATGGCAAGTCATCTGTTAAATCCGGATATGACTGGTTGCTACATCGACGGGGGTTGGAGGTGGCTCCATCTGTGTCGTGGGTCTGGAAGATTAAGGTTGCCGAAAAAATTTGTTTTCTTATGTGATTAGTTGTTCGTAAGTCTGTTCCGACGAATGAGGTGCGATATCACCGTGGGCTCACTGATTCTCCAACCTGTGCAATCTGTGGCATGCATGATGAAATTATTGTTCACATGTTCTTCCGTTGTCCGTGGGCAGCATCTGTCTGGCGTACGGTGGGCTTCTGTGTGGATGACTAGAGGATCGGTGATGAGAATATTGCTAAGGATTTTTTCAATTTGTCACGGGCTTGGAGTGGCATACATTGGGCAGTTATTTGGATTCTTTGGTGTGGGCGAAATGCTGTGGCAATGAGAGGAGAGGTTGTCGACATTCCTTCCACTATTAAGAAGGCTTATTTCCTTGGCAATTGTCTGGACACGGCATTTGCTACGAAACTTAGACCGGCCAGGCCTCGATGGATTAATTGGAATCCCTTGGACTCTACAGGTATTATTCTTCATGTTGACGGGAGTTCGTTAGGTAATCCAGGGCCTGCAGGATTTGGGGGAGTTATTCGTCGAGATGATGGAAGCTGGGTTGAAGGTTTTTCTGGAAGCATAGGCGTACAATCAAATTTAGTTACTGAGCTTCATGGTGTCTGGCATGGGTTGAAAAGGCTTCGAGCCTTGGATGTTACAGAGGCTACGTGCTTTTCAGACTCGGTGGCAGCGCTCACTCTAGTGCGGCAAGGCGTCGAGGAGAGCCACTGGTTGTTTCCATTGGTACAACATATTAAAGATCTTCTTGTTCAGCTCCCTGGAGTTCAGTGGTTCCACATTTTGCGGGAAGGCAATGTGGTCGCTGATTCTCTTGCCAAGCGTGGGGCGAATGCTGAAGATTTCTTCACTTCTTGGGTTTTTCCTCCGGATGAGACTCAAGCGGCTGTGACAGCAGATTTGGCGGGGGTGTGTTTCCTCCGGTTTTAAGTTGTTTTGATTGTATTTCCTTTTCCTGTTTTGTTCTGTAGGTTTTTTTAGCTTTTCTTTTTGCTAACGCGTAAGTGTCCTTGTTCACAAAAAAAAAAAAAAAATAGGAAATTCCAAGGCCCGGGAGTCGTATTACTGCCTTGTTGCCTTAAATTCAATTATTACTCCAAAACTTAATTTATTTTTAAAAAAATAATTAAAAATACATCTAGGGTAATGCTGCGGGTTGACAATTTGGTACACATAATATTTTTAACTGGATTTAATTATTTATGAGTAGGGTTTTAGTAGATTAATTTTTATTATAAATAAATATACGTATAAAAAATGGGTTGTTCAATCATTCCTAATTAAGTCACAAATGCATGTATTCGATTGAGTGTCGCCGTATTGGCAAATATTCCATCAACTTTTTACGAAACTTATTATTATTAAATAGGATTTTTTGGTAGTCCGGTTATGTATTAAAACTATCAGTATCATGTATTAGACCAATTAACCTGTCTCAGAATGATTCCATCACACTTCCAATTAGTGAGTCAACATGACTAACCAACTATTTGTAATATATAATTATCAAATGAATTCTGGTACAACCAATAATTGTCTTGTGTGTATATATATATATATATATATATATCATACTAGAAAACTGATTGTTATTTTTATTTATTTGGTAAAAAAGGTATATAATAATGAATTGATTGGCATGTTTTAGAGATTGTTATGAAAAAAAATCGTAAGTTGATTCAATTTTTGTGCAAGCAAAAATGAGGGCTAAGGATGTACGTGCATGAGGTGATGAAAATCGTTCACAGGAAGAATCCAAAGTGTACATACAGCCTAGAGTCTGTTTTGCACACAGAGCTGTAGCTGTAGACTGCATCTACAAATGGAGCAGTAGGGTGATCAGTGTGTCCATCACTTATTGAGTCTATCACGGTTGAGTCTACCACGCAAGGTCAAAAAACCCAACTTGATTCCAAGTGCCTTGACAATGAGTGTGTCCCTCCATCGACCATGACTCCAGAGCATTGGTGTCAAACCTATCCTTTGGGCAGCAGGTGCATTCGCACCCTCTCGATCCACAGTCGCTAGTTTTGCCTGAAGATCAGATCAACGTCAGCAGTAGCTGGGGGCGGGAGTGTCTGAGCTAGTACCACCTGTCCACCCATCACAACATCACGAGAAAGGGGAGCCGAATTAGCGTCGGAGACGTTAGCAGAGGAGTCCGGAGGGGCCGGACGATCGGGAGGGTCAGCATAAGACTTTTTTTTTTTTGGTTATTTCATATTTAAGTATTCGTAACAAAAATAAAATTTTACTCAATTCAATTAAAATTAACAATCTTATATATTTGTTATTTTTTATAATTGAAGAAAGGGAAGAAAAAAAGGGCCTAGGTGAGATCAGACTCCGTGACGTGGTTTACTCATATTATTCATTCCTATGGAAATAGAAATAGAAGTTACTTGGGGAAGCATCAAAGAAAACACGCTAGCCCCCGGTAACAAATTCCCAGTCAAATTTACCAAATATATCAATGGCTAAAATTGTATTCTCCGTCCCGCGAAGATTGAACCCTTTTTTTGGGCACGGTAATTTTGGTGGTGGAGTTTAGTAATTAAAGTGGTGTGAGTATTTGTGTTTAAGATTCTAATGAATTTTGATACTGTTTATTGTTTAACTTTGACTTAATATTATCGTAATGATGTAATTAGAGAAAAATATTCAAGTGTAGTCTTGTTAGAATCATCTAATCGTGTAGTTTTAGAATATATATTTTATACAATTTTTATTTGTATATATTTTGTAATATTAAGAATTAAAGAAATATAAGGGACTTTGTGTAGGAAAGTAAAAATGCATTGGAATTTGTGCAGAATAGTAAAAGTAAGTATTTTAATGTGATTTGACAACAATTAAGTTTCTAATCAAACTTATAGTATTAATTTAATTTTTCTAAAAAGTGAAAGTGATCAAACTTCGTGGGACACCCCAAAAGGGAATAGGAGTCAAATTTCATGGGACAGATGTAGTACATACATTCTTTCGGGACTAGCTTATGTGCTGTCATCTGAATATGCAGAATGATGACACATGATCAATAAGTGATGTATTCGAATAAATGTTTGCGCATAAAAAAATGCTAAGTCAATACACGGGCTCAATAAGTAATGGCAATGAAACAATTAATATCAACATCATTACTTCTGGAGTACCTCCTCATTCTGCGTATAAAGGCCAATGATAAGCCTGTACAGTAACTGAATTGCATTCTTTCCTTACTTGACTAAGTCTTCTTTCACATAGTCAAGCAAGCATTTACTTGGTGTGTTTGTTAATGCTTGACTAAGTCTTCTTTCACATAGTCGAGCAAGCATTTACTTGGTTTGTTTGTTAATGCTTGACTAAGTCTTCTTTCACTTATTAGATTGGATCCTATAATTAATCACGGATCCAACATTTTAATACTAAATAGTAAATTTTGATTTGGTTTGGGAGCTGAATCGACTCTTGCTGATCAAGTACTGAATGAGTATTTTGTATATGCTCTGAATGAATGCTTTTGTATGTACTGAATGTTTTTTTATACAATACATTCGCCATTCAATAGCCAGCAGCAGATACATCATTGGCATTCAGCACGGAACACCTATCGAGTGAGCAAACCAGTACTTTCTCAACTTTTCCTATTCAACACGCTATCCAAACCCGTAAATTTTAATCCGATCACTTGAAGTGTGATGGATTAATCCCATCATTTTAAAGTATGACATTATTTAATGAATCAAAGTCGACATTATATTAACTACATTGGATTAAATTATCCAAGTTGATTAACTCTCCAATCTCATCCATTAAAGTTAACATTCCCTAAAAGTATAACCTTCGGATTTTCATGACTTGTGGCTCCCAAAGCACAGAGAAAGAGTACAAGGAACTAAGCTTATTACTTCGCAGTTCTGGTTAGTTTGAATGCCTGAGCAATATAATGAGGCAGTGGTCGTCGAGCAGGGACAATTGGGAGAGGCTGGTGGGTGCTGTGATCAAGAAGCAGCAGCTATGGGAAATGTTCCATAGCCACTCTACCAGCCCCAGCCTCACCTCTCTCTCATCTGATGATCTCTCATCCATTACCCAGTATGTGCTCAATTCCTTTTCTTTTGTATTTATCTTCCAAAACGTGTATGTTTAATCTCCCGGTTCTAATGAATTATTATTATTATTATTATTAGTCATCTGAGCAGCAGTTTAGAATCGTCTCCTTTACCTGAAACTGCTTCAGTTTATGCCCCAAACTCATCATCTGTCTCTTCAGGTGTGTCGCTAAAAGCACTCTCCTCTGTTTACTATGTTTGGCATATCTCCTTGTTTGGAAACCCAGAGAGATTTTCTAGCTTAGTAGTACCATTTAATCAGTTAGAATATTGTATAAAAGTTAGTTAAATTTATCATATGTACCAAAAAAAAATAATAATGAAACACAAGTGTGTATATTGTGTTATAAAAAGCTATCTGCACGCCCTGCAGAGGCAAATACCTCTATTGGATTCTTGAAAATGAAGCCTTTTTCACGGCTGTATCAGAGAAGGAAGCCTAAGCATCATAGCATCTTCAAAACAATTGGTTAGTTAAATGGTTGTCTTCTTATGTCAGTGCATACTTTGCGCATTTGTTATATATAGTACTATAGTATATATTTTGTACCCGTGCGTGCAGCTATGGATGATTCCAAACTTTACGGACAGTTTATGAAATTTTCTCTACCCCAATTAGAAGCTGCAACCGATAATTTCAGCGCAGACAATGTAGTTGCTCGAGGGGAATTTAGTAGAGTATACAGAGGCAAGTTAGAAAATGGCACATTAGTGGCCATCAGAAGAATCAGAAACGTAAAGGGTAATATCACAAAACAAGAGGAGCTGAAGTTCAAAAGGGAAACTGAGATAATGAGTGTGGCTGAAGAACATTCCAATTTAACTAATTTGCTGGGCTTTTGCACCACACGAAAGGAACGGCTGTTGGTTTATCCTCTTGCCGTTAATGGGAGCATTGGTTCTTATTTTCAAGGTATATCTTCTTCAGTTACACATTTTTTTTTGTTTTTTTTGTTATTTTTTTTTTTTTTGGTGGAGCTTTTATGCCTATGAAATTTCCTGCATTTCTCCGCATACATTTTCTGGAATGCAAGTCTTGTGTGTTGAAAGTTAGTTGATTTATTAGGCCTCTCTTATTTGATCGAGGAACGAATAGAGGTCAGAATAGCTCATCTACATTTTGAAGCTGAAAATGTATAGCTGAATATGTGAGGGTTGAACCCAATATTTGCACTCTTTTAACTTGCCATGTTTTCCATAAAAGAAAATGATGCATATGTGATCGTATCTACGGCAGTATGTGGATCATTGTTGCATGTAGCTCCTGAGTACCTATCTGGGGGTCATTGTTCAGACAAAACTGATGTCTACAGCTATGGAGTCTTTCTTCTTGAGGTCATCAGTGGACTGCGCATTTCCGATCTTGCTCGAGCAGTCAAAGATGAGTACATGTCACTGTTCGATTGGGTGAGACTTGCCTTAATTATCTGAAATTAGTTAAAATGTACTCAATTTATATCAACAAAGTTTCGATTACCTATTGTACTTTTTTTTTTTTCTCAAACCATCCCATTAAAATCTAGTAACTCAATCGTAACTATGCTAATCTTGCTCAGTCCATCCCACCCACCCCTAATGACAATTAATGCTGACGTGTCAGCATTGGTGGGATGGATTGGACAAGATTAGCATAGTTACTCAATAAATTGTGTTAATAAATTTTTGTGGGATAATTTCGGAAATTAAGCATAATTGTGCGACTTTTTTTTCTTCGTGAAAGTTATGCAACACATTTAGTAAAACAAAATGAGCTTATCAAATACTTTAGCATATAATAATTCTAATTCTGCGCACAAACCAAATATGGATTTTATATGCATGCCCACTCACTTTCGAAGGGAAAAATACGAAAAAAAAAAGGACTTTGCCATTTTTGTTATCGCTTTTTTTGTGATGATAAACAAGAAACTCGTAATATATATTACATCTAAGGTGAAGAAAATTTGTGACTTTAGCAATATAAACTGATGAAATTGTATCAGACATGAGCTTCCAATTTATAAATT
The DNA here is from genome assembly GCA_030278955.1 of Hygrophila difformis. Lineage (NCBI taxonomy): Eukaryota > Viridiplantae > Streptophyta > Magnoliopsida > Lamiales > Acanthaceae > Hygrophila > Hygrophila difformis. Next base: position 13,619,663 of record JAOANR010000015.1, on the reverse strand, counting down.
AAGTCCATTTTTTGGTTAAGTCAATTTAATGGCCGGAGAAAAAACAAACAACAAATTAAGTCCATTTACGACTACTAGAACAATAATGGCTCTTTTGCAATACGAGGGAATTGATTTAATTCAGTTTTCGTCCGTGTCAAAAAACACACATTGATTTTCCTTTTTCTTTGCAGAGTATAAGGATCTCATTTAATAAATCCTGATCAAATAATTATTTCTGGCTTGCCTAGACCAAATTAGTTCATTTCTTGACATGTGGATCTGAGTTCTTGAATAATTATATCTTTGACGAACGACCTTACTAACGTATCAGGTATGGAGAATTCTTAACGAGGACAAATACGAGGAGATTGTGGACAGAAACTTGTTGAATGGCTCTCATATATCTGTAAGGGATGATAAAGGGAGAGAAATGGTGAAGCTGTTGCTTCAAATGTCTCTCATCTGCACAAACCCATCTCCAGAGGATCGCCCCATGATGTCGGAAGTTGTGACTATGCTGCAAGATGTGGATTGCTTGGCTGAGAGATGAAAAGAGTACCTTCGTAATCGAAGACCTGTATTACTCAATAAATTGGAAGATAACTTTGTAATGGACTGCTCATCTGATATTTCAGACGCGGAACTATCTGCAGGTCCAAGGTAATCAACTCGAGGGAATTATTAACTCCGGTGTTGAAATTGTAATCTACACAATAGAAATTTACAAGTTCCATAGTTATAATAACATTCCTTTTCAATCATGCATGGTGTTCCAAGAATTTCCTTGTTTAGTGAGTAGTGACCAGTGAGTGTCCAAAGGAAGGGAAAAAAAATTGTGAATTTGGTACCTTAATTATCAAATTCTTTAATTTGGTATAATATCTTTATCAGTTGTCTCCAATTTATGATGTCTGATGCTTACGTGGTGGCGATAAGTACGTGCTAACCGGACGGTTAAACATTGACCATAATACATCATCATCGAAGAAAAATAGCCTAAATAATCACCCCCAACTTTGGACGTTTTCCCATTTCGTCTCATAAGTTTTGAATTATTCAAATTCATCCCTCCTAACTTGTTTATTTGTTGCCAAAACAGCCCAAGTGAACACTGGAGTCCGAGGTGGCAGGTAGATTAGTGAGGTCACACATTGACCCTTTCTTGGCAACCGGGAAGAGTGGGGTGGGTTTTTTGAACCTCCACATTGGGCTTTTTCACATGATAGAACCCACCACGTCACCGTGCTCTAGTGCTGCAATATTTAGCCTTCTCCGGCAACGACGGAGCTAACTTTTCCTCTCATACATATTGACATGCTGTATAGGATATTTTGTTGAGGATGGGTACGGTTATCTTTTTTGGGGTTATCCTTTTATAGCATAGGGTTCTATCAAGCTTTCGAAATGTTTATAGTACTTCCGCATGAGGCGCTTCCCTTGTTCTTGTGGTGGCTACACACTTTCTCGTTTGACATAGTCCGGGGGCGGTGGGCTGTTGATAGTGGACGGCTGAGGTGATTTAATTTGGAAATTTGGGGTTGGGGTGGGGTTAGGTACTTAAGTTATGTTTGACAAATAAGTTCAATGAAATTAGCTTATTCTTGTCAATTTAAGATAAATTAGCTTATTTTAAAAGACAAAATAACTTAAAATAGTATTCAATCAGCACTTTTTGAAACCACTGCAAATAGACTATTCTGGAATTAGCTTATTATAGACAAAAAAAAATGCCTCAAAACTGCCAAACAATTAATTTTAACTAATTTATTAGTCCAATTACTCACATAATCAATTAACAAGTTAATAACTAATATCTAACTCCCAAACATGCCCTTAGTGGCGGACACTGAAATATTCGTCCATATAGTAAAAGTATTGGGGACGCTTGAGCTCAATAACTTACCTTTCTTCTTTTCCTTCGGCTCCTAAAAAAAAAAAAAAAAAAAAAAAAAAAAAAAAAAAAAAACTTACCTTTCACGTCGGACCCCAGTATCATTATGCAGAGTAATCTACCTGCAAGTGGATTTAATGTGTACGGATAAAAGAAATTAATTAATTAAAGCAGTAAGGAGTTTTAATAATTAATTAATGTGCGTTATAATAAACAGAGGGAATAAAATTGAGCCTATTAGAACCTAATTAATTTTGGGATATGGCGACAGTGTAATACAATATCAATTATCTAGTAGAATGAACTAATATTTGCAGGTTATGTTCTGGAATTTGGCGCTACAGGAAACCCAACCCTATATTCAGGTCAATTGACTTTTGAGTTTTTGCCACTAATTTTTGCTGTAAATGAAAATTCTGATCAATTGACTTTGAAAATATTAAATTCACCAATTTCGACATTTTCTTTATTTCATTTAGTCCCCTAAACTTTAAATTTTTATATTAATTAATGAATTTCTTAGATTTTCATTTTTGGTTATACTTTATTTAATTTTATAATAGAGATAATTATCAAAATAGGCTAGTATAGTATATAATGCAAAAAACTGCTTTGGGAGAGGCGCCCTTAATTGCCCTTGCAGATCCTCGAGGGATTAGTCTTAGGTCCAATGCGGCCTGGGGATACCCTGGTATTCACCTAAAAAATAGGCTAGTATAAGGGACACCGCACACCTATCAATTTTTGGCCACTATGTTATTGAAATAGGCTAATATAAGGATGTGTTACTGATTTTTTTGGTCAAATGACCATGTACTCACCTATATTGATAGTCAGATCAAAATGGAGAAAATTATAATATTGGTCACTACAAAGTCCTTGGATAAAATACCAATAACCCAATCTTACAAAGGCCCACATGAATATAGGAATTTGTAGTAGCAAAAAAGTTACTCCCTCCGTCCAGTAGAAACGTCTTGTTTGAGTTTTGACAATATTTTTATTCAACTTTGATTCAATATTATTATAGTATAAATTGGGAAAAAATAGTCGAGCTCGGTCTTGTTTGATTCGTTTAATCGTATAATTTATGATATACTTTCTCTGTTTTTTTTTGTTTGCTACGGACACACCCAGCATGCAGTCCAATGCACATTTTAAATCGTCAATAACTCAAATTCGGATAAGTAAAAATTCTAGAAGTTTAATATTTAAAAACTAAAAGACGAGACGAATCTAACAAGATCTCACTTGGCTATATTTTAACTTGTATAACTATGATAAAACTTCAAGTGAAAGTGACTGTGTGAATAGTGACGTATTTCTCAATGTGTTACATAATTTTTAGTTCTACATATTGGATATATTAACGATTAAAAAAGTGCATTGAATTGTATGCAAAAATAAAACAAGATATTTTAAATGGGATGGAGGGAGTAGTACACACGCGCTGTAGCAATTGATAATAATCTTTTTATAATCTTTTATTTTATTTTGAGAACAATTAAAATATGCAAGTAGAAGGAGTCTATGCCACATTTGTTCTTGTTGGAAAAAAGGGGGTTTTAAGCTCCTTTTTGCGTAATGACGATATTTAATTTGGTTAATTAAATAGCGTATACGAATTCTACATTTCGCGTAGATTGTTGTAGTGTATTTATTTTCTCAAAACCGTTGTCGGGTGAGTGAGAAATAAGTGGTCGAAGTGGGTCATTGAGTGCGGCTAGCGTTTGTGTGTTTGAATGGTTGTTAAAGAGTGTGTAAAGGTGGCGCATCTCACATTGCTTAAACAATGGGAGTTGAATTGGTTTATATTGTTCTGCGTGTTAGAATCAATTAAACTAATGCAGGTTGGTCAAGTGCAGGGGAAGCCCGCGTGCGCCCGTCCCGTCCCGAGCTGAGCCGCGCCGTCGCCGTCGCCCGTGGACTTGGATCTTGGATCTTGGATCTTGGGCTTTGGGTGGGCTTTGGGCCTGTCTATCTTTTTAGACAAAATTTATTTGTCAGGCCCATGCCAAGCCCAGTCCTTGAAGCCCACTTTGATTTCAACAGTTGTTGAACACCATTTGAATTCCAGCTGAAACCGCCCCATCAATACCCGTCGGCGGTTTCGTCTACTCCAACTCCTATAAATGGCAGCGTCAGGCTTAGGGATCATATACCTCTAATCTACATCTTAAATGGCATCGTCAGGCTTAGGGATCATATACCTCTCATCTACATCTTAAATGGCATCGTCAGGCTTAGGGATCATATACCTCTCATCTACATCTTTCTTCTACATAAAACCTCTCATCCCGACTCTCTCATCTCTTTGTTCTGTTCGCCGGTCGTCGACGTTTGCGGTGCTGCTACGTCGAGACGTTCGTCATTTTAGTTTTGGGGACGTTCTGCCGTTGCCGGAGCACTACCGGGGCATAAACGTCTTGCGGGAAGAGTACAATCTCGACTCGACGATTCCTTTTGTATTGGTGTAACCGTTCATTTCTTACAAGCGCAAGACGTTTATCATGGACGGTTCTACTGCTGCCACCACCGCCTCCACTGACGTTTCATCCGCCGCTGCCGCCATCGCCTCCGCTTCCCTGCCTGGGTCGTCTATCCGATTCCTCATCCACTCCTGACCGATGTAGAAAAAGTTCAGCCGAGGCACGAAGTAGCTCGCATTATTATTATTTATAGAGAAAACAAGATAGTCGAGGTTTAAAGATGCGGGACAGACGTCCTCTGTCGTTACCCCAACCGCAGCGGTGCCGTCAATGCTGACCACACCTACTGTCGTTCCTCCACCCGCAACGCTGTATCCGAACGGCTCTATCGATCAATATTTGCTTGATCCAGCGACGGCCTTTCTGCCCCCGTCGCCGACGCCTAACACTGGCGGGTATGTTTTGCCCAATTCTGGACAGTTTATCTCTGGACATTCGTTTGGAACTATTTCATTCCAGCCCAACATTTCGGTTGGGGCGTCTTTACCTTTTTCTGGACAAATGGTAGGGGTTACACCCGCAGGACTTAATAATATGAACATCGGTTTGCAACCGGGCAGTGGGTCGCTGAACACTAGTTTGCCAACTTATGTTCAGTCGGAGTCGGCCTTCGTGCTGGGCGTTGGGCCGTCAACGGGTTCCGTCCCTGTGGCGTTGCCAAGGTCATTGGGAGTGGCCGAGAAGCCGTCAAAGTTTGACGGGCATGATTTCAAGACGTGGCAGCAGAAGATGTTGTTCTATCTGACCACTCTTGGTTTGGCCGGGTTTTTGAGGAGCAGCCGGCCGTCCCTGTCTGAGATGGAGACCGATCCTCATAAGCTCTTCGCCAAAGAACAATGGGTTCACGGTGATTTCATTTGTAAGAATTTCATTCTTAATGCCCTCACGGATCCTTTATACGCTGTGTACTCTTTTGTAAAAGGTGCAAAGGAACTGTGGATTCAGTTGGAACGAAAGTACAAAACGGAGGATGCTGGTACTAAAAAGCATGCCGTTTCCAAATATCTGGGTTTTCAGATGGTTGGGCGTTCAGTAGTTGAACAAGTTCAAGAGTTTCAATTACTGATACATGGCGTTCACACTGAGGGAATGCAATTGCCCGATGCGTTTAACGCTGCGGTTGTGATCGAGAAGTTGCCTCCTTCATGGAAAGACTTCAAGAACTACTTGATGCACAAACAAAAGGAAATGTCCCTTGAAGATCTTGTTACACGGATCAGAATCGAGGAGGATAACCGCAAGGCCGTGTTAAGGAGTCATTCTGTGGAGGCTAAGGCCAACTTGACTGAAACGACCGGCAAACGCAAGCAGCCGACCGCTGCGGGTAAAGGCAAAGCGGTTGCCGATGGCCAAAAGAGGAAGAAGTTCTCTGGGAATTGCTACAACTGTGGCAAGGTTGGGCACTTTGCACATCAGTGCCCGAAGCCGAAGAAGAAGAAGCCTGCTAAGCCTGCCGCTGACGGTTGGGAAGACAACCTTTGTGCAGTGGTGTCTGAAGCTTTGCATGTTGATGATGCTAAAGGTTGGTTTGTTGATACCTGGGCTTCGTGTCATGTGGCTGCCAACAGGGAGTCTTTACTTCATACCGAACTGTTGAAGGCAGAAAGCTGCACATGGGAAACCAAGCATCATCTGATGTGGTTGGCGTTGGGAATGTGGTACTGAGGCTGACTAGTGGCAAAAACTTGACTCTGAAGGATGTAATGCATGTCCCTGATATCCGGAAGAATTTGGTTTCTGGTTCGCTGCTAGTTAGTAGTGGTTTTAAAGTTGTTTTTGAGTCTGATAAGTTTATCATGACTAAGTTTGGAAAATTCCTTGATAGAGGCTATCTCACCAATGGTCTTTTCAAGTTTAATGTATTGGCTAAACGCCAAGTTGTTGAGCAAGCTTATGGTAATAAAATTGAAGGTTCTTCTTACTTGCTTGAGTGTTTTAATTTATGGCATTGTAGACTTGGACATGCAAATAAAAATGCTATAAAGAGATTGGTAAATTTAAATTTACTTAAAGAAATGGAATTCAACGATAAAAACAAATGTGAAATTTGTGTTGAAGCGAAAATGACAAAACTTCCATTTCCAAGTGTTGAAAGAAATACTAAACCCCTGGATTTAATTCATACTGATGTATGTGATTTTAGGTCTTTGCAAACTCGGGGTGGTAAAAAGTATTTTATTACTTTTATTGATGATAGCACTCGTTATTGCTATCTTTATCTGTTGAGAAGCAAAGATAAAGCTATTGAAGCTTTTAAAAACTTCAAGCTTGAGGCTGAAACTCAATTGAATAGCCGTATTAAGGCTATTCGGAGTGATCGAGGAGGAGAATACGTTGCTCCGTTTGCTGAATTGTGTGCCAAGTCCGGAATAATTCATCAAACTACAGCTCCATATTCACCGCAGTCCAATGGTGTTGCGGAACATAAGAACCGTACGCTAAAGGATATGATGAATGCCTTGTTGATCAGTTCAGGGTTACCCCAGAACTTGTGGGGGGAAGTTGTTTTAACAGCTAATTATATTTTAAATAAAATACCTCACAAATGTAAAGAAGTAACGCCTTACGAGTTATGGAAAGGTAGAAAACCTTCTTTCAAATACCTCAAAGTGTGGGGGTGCTTGGCTAAAGTTGAGGTGCCACCTACTAAACGAGTTACAATCGGCCCCAAAACAGTTGATTGTATCTTTATAGGGTATGCCCTTAACAGTAGCGCGTATCGTTTCCTAGTACATAAGTCAGAAATATCTTGTATAAGTGAAGGAACGGTATTTGAATCAAGGAACGCCGTGTTTTTTGAAGACATATATCCTTACAAGGATAAAGTGGAACGTTCAAATAAAAGAACGTTTGATGAAGCTACGAGCTCTGATCAGCCGAAACAAACTGACAAGGGAAGTATTTCTCCTGAACCAGTTGAACTTCGTCGTAGCCAAAGGGCCAAAGTGGCTAAAACTTTTGGTCCAGATTTCGTCACTTTTATGTTAGATAACGAGCCAAGAACTGTGAGTGAAGCTCTGGCTCGACCAGATGCTGCATTATGGCAAGAAGCCATAAACAGTGAGTTAGACTCCATTATGCAGAATCGCACTTGGGTGCTTACTGATCTACCGAAAGGTTGTAAACCCTTAGGATGCCGTTGGGTCCTTAAAAGAAAGTATAAAGTCGATGGATCGATCGATAAATACAAGGCTCGCCTTGTAGTTCAGGGCTTTAGACAGAAGGAATGAGATAATTATTTTGATACTTATTCTCCAGTATCCAGAATCACTTCCATTCGAGTGTTTATCTCGATTGCTGCGCTTTACAATCTTGAGATACATCAAATGGATGTTAAGACTGCGTTCTTAAATGGTGATCTAGATGAAGAGATTTACATGAATCAACTAGAAGGCTTTGTTATTCAAGGACAAGAGCATAAAGTCTGCAAACTGGTTAAATCTCTGTATGGTCTGAAACAAGCGCCTAAGCAGTGGCACTTGAAGTTTGATAATGTGATGTTGTCAAACGGGTTCAAGTATAATGAATGTGATAAATGTGTTTATTACAAGGGAACAACAGACAAATTTGTTATAGTTTGCTTGTATGTAGATGACATGTTGATCATAGGCAGTGACTTGAATATGATTAATCAGACCAAGAACATGTTAAAAAGGAATTTTGACATGAAAGACATGGGTGTAGCCGATGTCATATTAGGGATAAAAATCATAAGCATCCCGAAGGGATCGTTCTTTCTCAGTCTCATTACATTGAGAAAGTGTTGAGGAAATTCAACGCTTATGATAGTCGTCCGGCAAAGACGCCTATGGATCCCAGTGATAAGTTGAGAGTGAACAGAGGTGAATCTGTTGCTCAAGAAGAGTATGCAAGAATCATTGATAGTCTAATATACTTGACTAATTGTACTCGCCCGGATCTTGCATATTCAGTTAATAAATTGAGTAGATATACTAGCAATCCAAGTCGTGAGCATTTGAAGGCTATTATGAGAGTCTTGAGATATCTGAAATATACTCAAGAGTTGGGGTTACATTACACGAGATATCCTCATGTTCTTGAAGGGTACTCTGATGCCGATTGGATATCAGAGAAAAGTGATTCATTATCCACAAGTGGTTATGTATTCATGATTGCAGGAGGGGTTGTGTCTTGGAAGTCACAAAAACAAACGTGTATAGCCCGATCCACCATGGAATCTGAATTCATAGCTTTAGATAAAGCTGGTGAAGAAGCCGAATGGCTTCGAAATTTCCTCGAGGAAATTCCATGTTGGAAGAAACCTGTGCCAACAGTAATGATACACTGTGATAGTCAAGCAGCTATTGGCAGGGCACAAAATGAGATGTATAATGGTAAGTCGAGACATATCCGTCGTCGACATCATACCGTTAAGCAATTGATTTCTAGTGGGGTAATTTCTCTAACTTATGTGAAGTCTGGAGATAACCTAGCGGATCCGTTAACAAAAGCTGTCAACATAGATCAATTTTGCAAATTGCGAGAGGGAATGGGGTTAAAACCCACACCTAAAGATGATTACATTGGTAACCCAACCATGATGCGTGGAGATCCCACAAACTTGGTTCAAAGGGACAACTAAGATGTATGATTTCAAATGTGAAAACACTTTTGAAGAATAATCTTCATCCTTCCCTCAGAAGCTATGATGAAGTGTTTGATGCCTGTCTGTGGTAGAGGTTGAGTTTAATGACTCTTAATGGTTCTGGAACTGTGTGTTCATATAAGTATGACAGGATACTTGTTCGAATCACCTATATAAGTAGAAGTGTGGCCGCTTCAGTAGAGACTTATGAATCCAAAGGGGGTTTCCATGGCCTGGAATGGAACCAAACGTGAGAACGGACAAAGAGCCTGAAAAGTTACTGATTTTTATTATTGGACTAGTATACAATGTGGGGGATAGTTCAAGAGTAAAATCACTACTCCGCCTGTATACTCGATAATATTGATATGGTTTAAGTTCAAAGCCAAAAACTACTTAAACCCGTGCAGTAACCTTTCTTTAAAGAAGGAGTCGGGGCATTTGCATTTGCATTGCATTCACTACTGCTGTTATTTCCACTCATGTGGGGGATTGTTGGAAAAAGAGGGTTTTGAGCTCCTTTTTGCGTAATGACGATATTTAATTTGGTTAATTAAATAGCGTATACGAATTCTACATTTCGCGTAGATTGTTGTTGTGTATTTATTTTCTCAAAACCGTTGTCGGGTGAGTGAGAAATAAGTGGTCGAAGTGGGTCATTGAGTGCTGCTAGCGTTTGTGTGTTTGAATGGTTGTTAAAGAGTGGGTAAAGGTGGCGCATCCCACATTGCTTAAACAGTGGGAGTTGAATTGGTTTATATTGTTCTGTGTGTTAGAATCAATTAAACTAATGCAGGTTGGTCAAGTGCGTGGGAAGCCCACACGCGCGCGCCCGTCCCGTCCCGTCCCGTCCCGAGCCGAGCCGAGCCGCGCCGCGCCGTCGCCGTCGCCCGTGGACTTGGACTTGGATCTTGGTAATTGGGCTTTGGGTGGGCTTTGGGCCTGTCTATCTTTTTAGACAAAATTTATTTGTCAGGCCCATGCCAAGCCCAGTCCTTGAAGCCCACTTTGATTTCAACAGTTGTTGAAAACCATTAGAATTCCAGCTGAAACCGCCCCATCAATACCCGTCGGTGGTTTCGTCTCCTCCAACTCCTATAAATGGCAACGTCAGGTTTAGGGATCATATACCTCTCATCTACATCTTTCTTCTGCATACAACCTCTCCTCCCGACTCCCTCATCTCTTTGTTCTGTTCGCCGGTCATCGATGTTTGCGGTGCTGCTACGTCGAGACGTTCGTCGTTTTACCTTTGGGGACGTTCTGCCGTTGCCGGAGCACTACCGGGGCATAAACGTCTTGCAGGAAGAGTACAATCTCGACTCGGCGATTCCTTTTATATTGGTGTAACCATTCATTTCTTACAGTTCTACAATAGTTTCGAGTATCGGACCTCTACAAACAAATTGGGCCCGTTTTCAGGCGAAATTGATGAAGTATTGCCTAAAAACCTCCTATCAATGTATTCCCCCCCCCCCCCCCCCACGTGCCTCAACCCAAGCACTCAAGACAACTTGCTCCCTTAGACTTGATCTTTATACTTCACCAACATTGAAGCTCTGTGTGACCGGATCAAAAACTTCTACAACCACTTGGAAACGTGGGAGATGAGCATTATCCTTGCGCACTTTCGTGAAATGCACAAAATTGATAGCTTCAATTGCTTCTCTTTGCCTATCAGACCACCGCACCTCACCTCGTCCACAAAGTCACTTAGGTGTTTTGCTGAGTAACGGGAGCTTAAAACTTCTTTTCCTTTCTTATACCTATAAATAAACAAAAAAAATACCATATTTCATCAATTACATGTTGACAAATGCCTAAACCTCTGTATTCTATAAACTATTTCTCAAACTCAAATATACTAATGTCAAATCCATTATGTAATACAACCAGCCCGTCTAATCATTTTTTGTGGCCTTGTTCTAATAAAAATATAAGCCCCTAATCATATCTAATAAATTAGATACAAATTTTTTAAAATTATTTGTAAAATTAGTATTATAGTAAAAAAAATTAAACATAAAATATTAATCAAAAGTTTGTTTATCAACGATTGAAACTCTTTATAAACAAGTCAAAATAAAATAAAGTATAAAGAAAGAAAAAAAACAAAAAATTACTAAATAGATGAGGTCAGAAATAGAGTTAGAAAGTGCCCACATGTGTATTTGAAACTCGGTAATGCCTACGTGACACCTACATGGCTCAATTAAATTAATTATTTATACTAATTTTCTGTCACGTCAGCAAATGTGTGTGATTAAGGCCGACTATTTTGGAGACAAAGCAAAGTTATGGCACCGAATTAGAAAACTCCAAACTTATGGCACCAAATTGTCATTTTTCCCATTTTTGATAAATGATATTTCAATTATAGTGAGACCCACAACTACATCATTACTTAAAAATAGACTCTCAATGAACGGGAATATACGGCTCATTGTAGAATAACATAAATGGAAAAAAAAAAAGAAAAGAAAAGGGCCCCAAATATTTGGTGGCCGTGTTTTAGAAAGAAGAACAAGTTTAGGGTTCTTAGCAGCCGCTGAATATATTGTGTCATTACTCATCTAAAGTAAATCTCAATATAGAATCAAACAATGCAAAACATGACCTTTTACTCGAATCACATAACAATCTTATTTTGAACTAAATTGTTATGTGATTCGAGTAAAAGGTCATGTTACATACAGTATTACCAAAATTTGTATAATAAAAACCCCAATTTCCAAATCACATAACAATCTAGTTCTTATGTGCATATTACATACAGTATAAACAAAATACTTCAATCACTTCCCACAAATTCTTCCAACAAAAGATAAAAATTATGCAAATAAATCTCACAATGAAATCACATTGTAATTTACAATACTCACTTCAAATCAAATACAAATCTCAACCAAATAATACAACCAAATTGAGAGAAAAACCACTCCACTCTGGATTAACACACCCCCCCCCCCCCCCCCCCCCACCCCCCAACCAAAATTGTCTCATCCTCATTGTGTGCCCATTTTTCGATCTCGGTGTCCGTCTCTCTCGGTCTCTTCTATCCCGTCTTTGCACTTTTTCTAATTTTCTCTCTGTGTTCTCTCTAGTGGGGCTTTTTAAATGCCTAATTTTTTTAGGAGCCATTGAATGCCTGGAAAATGATGGTGGGAGTCCATGGCACACAATTATAAAGGGGAATAAAAGAGAGAGATAGGGGGCCGGTGGGAATCGAACCACCAACCTTCCGTTGGAAGTCAAGAGACTTAACCATTTGGGTTAAGTCCTCATCCCCAACTGCCAAATTATTTGAAATAGCGATCAAACTCTAAAATACCCAATATTTTATACTCCCTCGGTTTTTATTTGTTTGCCCATCAGGGTATTTGACACTATTCACACACACTTTAACTTAAAGTTGTATCATAGTTATTTAAGTTAAAATATAGCCAATTATGATCTTGTTAGATTCGTTTCGTCGTGGAGTTTTTAAATATCAAATTCTCACTCCCTCCGCCCCACTAATTGTCTAATTTGGTCACTTTTCTTTTTGGTCCGTCCTTTTATAATTGTCACATTTCATTTTTAAGGCCAAACATACTCCCAAGCGTTTGGGATGCTTGGGTTTCTTCTGTCGGACGACGACGGCGTCTTGGAGTGAGAGGTGGGAATCGACGGGATCTCGGATATCGTCGTCGGCAGTTTGTACCTCATATCGCAATGTCCGACGGCCCCTGCAGACAGCATCGAAGAAAATGGAGGTTGATGAGACTTGTTCATCGTTGATTAGGAGAGGATCGAGGACACAGTTGGTGGATTCTTCAAGGGAAAAACAGAATGTAGGTTTAGCTAGGGGTTATTATGAGCGTATTTATAAGTACGGAGGTGAAAGTGAAATTAGCAAGCACGGAGGGAAGACTAAAAATATTCATTTAGTTAAAAATACGAGGTGAATTGAAATTCGAAGTTAAGCACGGATTTAAAAATATTCATCATTCATACTCCTATTATTTAGCTTGAATCATCTCCTACATATACCATCTGTCCAAACTTTATTTCATGTTATATTTAATTAATTTTCATTGACCAAAATATAAAGAAACTGTTGGGTCAGCCCATTTCAACTTTGGGCTTGATCAAATAATAAGCCTTTGGGCTTATGAAAAAAAAAAAACGGAAATTTAGAGCCCAGTTCCCTTTTAAAAAACTTTCCCATAGTTTACGCCCCATACCTCATTCTCTTAGAGTTTACACCCCATTCTACATTTGACTTCCACTAAAATACCCACCCAAATACACTAATCCCATTAACTCTTTAATCCTCTTCATTTTTAATTCATACGAAAAACCACCGAAAGCAGGGAGTGGGAGACACAAGGAAGAGAACCGAACGACACGACCCAACTATCCAAGGGAAGAAACGCTCAAGGTCGACCGAAACAGAAACTGAGAGGAAGAGCAGATGCGCGACAGAGAGACTCTTGGAAGGGCTAGGTCTTTAATCCATTAGGTTTAAAAAGGAAAGGAAAAAACGCCCTAACCCATAGAGTAGGCGGGGGATTTGGAAGTTGTTGAAGGCAATTGAGGACCGAACCCTAGTGAGGGGAAGTGGAAGAAGAGGCATTGAGAAGTAATGGCACCGAAAAAGAAGCCGAATCATTTGGAAGGGGGTGAGCAGAGCGATCCGGGTAAGCATCGTTTTTGTGGTATTGTTGGTTAAAGATGAAATTAGGTTAGGGCATACATTAAGTTAGGTTTATGCATAAGGTGTGATATGAGATGTAAATCATCTTTGGAATTAATCATTGTGTTGTTTTTGTGGCTATGTACTGTGATATGTAGAAGTTGTGTTGTGTGGGTAATCCTTTTGATGAAAGTTGTGGAATTGATCACAATATGTTCGATGAAATGTTAGAGTGGATAGTATGGTGGAAAATGTTAAAGTTTAAGTTATTAGTGTTATATATGTGGTAGAATGCAATGTTGGGAGGAGGATGTTAACAGTGAATGGACAATGAGAGAACGAGCCACTGCAAAAAATACACCACATTTTGAACCAACTATTAATTGAAAAACAAAGGGGGGACCGTGACCAAGAGAGTAGAAGAGGGAGAGACCAAGTGTTGGGCAACAAGGAAGAAGAGGTCGATCAAACCCTAGAGGATGAATAAACTGAATTCGACTGCAAAACTCCACTATTAGAAAATAATGTGACCAAAAAGGAAGCCCGAGCAATCGGAAGAGGCCGAGAAAACGAATTCGGGTAATGTGAAATTTCAAAAATTTTTGTGGTTTTGTTGGTTGAAAAAGGTATTAGGGTAGTTATGTATTAGGTTTTATGTGAGAATAGAAACTTGTAATTCGAATTGATTTTTATGAGAATATAATGACTTGTCTTTCATTGGTAAAATTTGTGTGGAAAGTGTTGTTGATGAATACTTGTCAATTTATATTGCTCATAATGTATTCGATGAAATGTTAAAATGAATATTATAGTTTAAAAGCCTCAATTTTGAAGTACATTGTTGTTTTAATTGATGAACGTTAGTGTTTGTAATATTTGGTTGTAGAATACAATAGTTTTGAATTGTGAGGAATAGTGTTTGACAATGGTGGTGAGAAAAAAATGAAATAATGTTGTGGTTTAGGTTAGTATGATGTTTAGAGTCAATATTGAATGATTGTTTCATTTGTTTATTAATAGGTGTCTCGAATGAGAAGAAAATGCAAGCTCCCTGTCTGTGCAAATATCTACGGGAGAAGGGAGAAAGAGAGAAAGAACGAAGGATGATAGAGATTTTGGAGCTTATCCCACATTTTCAACCAACAATGGCACCCAAGAAGAAGCTCGAGCTATTGATGGGTAAGTTTTAATTTTTTTTTAAAAAAAATAGTGGGAACAACTAGATGTCTTGTTATTTTGGATGTGTTAAGTATGAAATTCTGTATTTTGGACAGTTGTCTATGTGGATCGATGCGACAGATTGATGTTTGTGCTATTTACGATGTTGTGTAATTTGAATATTTTGTGTTTGGATGTTCAATTGTGTATATGGATGTTGGTTAGTATTTGGACGTTGCTTTGTGTATGTATTTTGATGTTTTTGTAAGTTGGTTTGGTTGGGTGAACTTTGGAATGTTTATTTGTTGGTTAGAAATGTACATGAAATGTGGTAAAATGACATTACGCATCCTGGTAAATTGTTATGCCAAAACTGGTAAGAAGTATAACAGAAATTTGGTAAATAATAGATGAAATCATGAAAGCAGGGCAAGGGATGTTGGGATGGTTAGTGGGACGATCCTCACATGCACATCAGGACCGTCCCATACATTTTGAAGTGGACAGAATATTTGGGACAGTCATGGGACGGTCCTCAGGACCGTCCTAGTGACCATCCCAATATATTGGTAAAGCACATATCAACAGCGTGGTAAACCATATTTCAGGAACTTGGTAAAACCATATGGTATATGTCGTAAAATATATTGGTATAGTGTGCTAAACATATCAAGAACTTTGATAATAATATATGGTATATGTGGTAAAACACATAGAAATAAAGTGGTAAACCACACACCAATAACGTGGTAAACACAATAAGGTATTTGTGATAAGTTCTATTGCTTGGACTTGGTAAATTGTCATATTTATATATGGTAAGCCTCGTATGTGTAATGTGGTAAAACTTGTAAGCATAAAAAATGGTATGTGGTAGGTAAAAGGACATTTCAGGGACCGTATCCGGACCGTCCAAGAACAAAGTCAAGAATCAGAGATATAGGGACGGTGCCGGGACGGTATTAAAGAAACCGTCCTATACACCCAGGGCCGTCCCGTGCATTCTGAGTGTACGAAGAACATGGTAAACCACAAACTAAAAACTTGGTAAAACACAAACACAAAACTTGGTAAAGCACAAACCTTAAACTTGGTAAATCACAAACTTAAAACTTGGTAAAACACCATGTGGTATTTGTGGTATACGAAGAACATGGTAAACACCATATGCTATTTGTGGTAAACATCGTATGCTATTTGTGGTAAATCATATTATATTATATACTGTGGCAAACTACATTATTGAAACTTGGTAAAGCACACACCTAAAGCTTCGTAAAGCATAAACTCAAAACTAGGTAAATCACGAAATTAAACTTGGTAAACCACAAACTAAAACTTGATAAACCTCAAACTTCAAACTTGGTAAATCACAAGCTTAAAACATGGTAAAATACAAACTCAAAACTTGGTAAATCACAAATAAAGAACTTGGTAAACGTATTTGTGGTAAAAGTCGATACTTTCATAAGATGAGGAGGCTAGTGGACGCTTACAAATAACCGTCTATTTAACCGTCCACACCTCCCACACCACTTCAATGGAATGTTTACTAAATAGCTCCTTTATGCATTACCACACCTGGCAAGAAATATTTACCATCCTTACTTGTACAGCTTTACCACATGCTTTAAGTTTTGGTTACCAAGTTTCAGGATATTCACATTTGCATTATGGTAGAGTGGTTTAAATAAAATTACGATAAACAACTCTAACATGAGCTTACCACGAGGGAAGAAAGCTTAGAGAAAACATAAAAGATACGAACGTTGAATCTCGAATGTTATATGTAGTGAAACATATAACATGAGTCAGAAATAGAAATGAGTTCGAAATGATGTTGACCTTCTAATTTAGAATGAACATCAAATCAACAATTTCACATCGTCATTTCGATAGTAAAATACAATTGGATGAAGATATTGATAAATAAATACATATTTGGAACTTATCAACGAGCACATGAATGATTCTCGTAATGAACGCAATGTGAGATGTGAGCGTAAATGCTTCATTGGAGTATATACATACTTTTGGATTCATGTAATTACAATTGGGGTCACAATTTTAATGACATGAGATAATAGGACAATTCCACATTCATTTAGACGTAATAATGACATCGGTTTTGAATCCTAAACCCTTGAACGGATAAACTTACCATGCTCGCTTATGTGGTTTACCACGTTTAAGAAATTGTGTGGTAAGTAGTCGAACAAAATTGTGGTAAATGTATCCAGACTTATGGTATGCTATGCAGTATATATGTGGTAAACCACATCAAGAAACGTGGTAAGTTTACCGGTCGAAAATGTAGGGTTCAGAACCAATGTCATGTTTAGGCTTAAATGAATTATATATTGTCCTATTACCTCAATTCATTAAAATTGTGACCATCTATGTAATTACCATGAATCCAAATGTTTATACATACTTAAAAGAAATATCTATGTTAACATCTCACATTGCATTCTTTAAAGAATCATCTACGTACTCATAATAAAGTTCCAAATGTATATTAAACTATTAATATCTTGATCTAATTGTATCTTACTATCGTAATAGAGATGTGGGATCGTAAATTTGAAGTCATTATTAATTAGAAGGTCAATGTCACTTCGATCTCCTTCGTATTTTTGCATATTCTTATATGTTTCACTAAATTTTCGTAAAGAGTTTGAACTCTTGTATATGACGTTTAACCTAAGCTTATAGCGACGTGGTGTACTCTTGTTTCCAATGATTTCATTGATACCACTCTAACGTAACACCAAAGTCGATATTCTGAAACGTGGTAACCAAAACTAGAAATATGTGGTAACTGATAAGGAATACAGATGGTAACAAATTGCATAGCAATTGTGGTAACACGTAAACAAAGGTTGTGGTAAACGTCTACTTGAAATGGTGAGGAGATGAGGATGGTACATAGGACGGTTAGTGGGAAGCGTCCCGTATCCGTCATGAGCTCAATAAAGTGCTTTCACTAGTTAGGCATTACAGGAGTGGTAACCCGTTACCGTAGACAATGGTACATGAATAACAATGAACATAGTATCATATTTGACTGTACTGTGGTAAAGACGTAGGCATATATGTGGTAAAGAAAAATACTAAAATATGATAAATGTTAATGCTTTTATGTAGTAACGAATAATACTAAGATATAGTAAATGTTAATAAAATATGGTAAATGTTTATGTTCTTACCAAATGTAACATACCGAGCTTACCAAAAATCGTACATGCCAAATTACCACAACCATGCAAAATGGATACCACATTCTTCGTAATTGTATTACCATGTCCACCATTTTTTGTTTACCAATCAAAATTACACATAAGGTTACCACTATGTGGCTATGCAGTTTACCACCTTATGCCAACATTGGTTACCAATATATGACATTGTTCTTACCACGTCCCCGTAGCTGGGTCTACCACATTCCACCGATGCCATTTACCATGCACATGCAACATGGTTACCACGTGTTTTACCACATATACCATATGAAATTTACCAAGTTTTTGATATGTGATTTATCACTCTATTGGCATGTGCTTAACCATAAATACCATATGGTGTTCACCAGGTTATTAGTATGTATTTTACTACTGTATTGGTATGTGCTTTACCACATATAACATATGGTATTTACCAAGTGCTTTGTATGTTGTTTAGCACACTATACAAATATGGTTTACCATAGATACCATGTAGAATTTACTAAGTTCTTGTTGTATGGTTTACCATGCTGTCCTTATGTGTTTTACCACAAATACCACGGCACAGCGGAGACGTCCACCGGATGGTCAGCGGGACGGTCTGTCCCATATGCCCAGGACCGTTCACACCCTGACAGATCTCTTCGGACTGTTCATGCACGGACCTTCCAATTACTCTCAGGACCGTCCAATTCACTCTTATATTTTTGGTATATGGTTTACCACGCTATACTAATATATTTTACCACATATACTATATGGTATTTACCAAGGTTATGGTATGTGGTTTAGCATGCTATTAGTATGTGCTTTACCACATAAATCATTTGGTCTTTACCATTATATTGGTATATGCTTTACCACAAATACCATATGGTATTTACCAAATTCTTGGTATGTGGTTTACCACGCTACACCAATATAGTTTACCACATATATCATATGATATTTACCAAGTTTTTGTTATACGGTTTACCATGCTATTTAACTAAAATGTTTTGTTTATCATTAATTATTAACTTTCCTTAATCTATGGGGCCTAAACTATAAGGATTTAAATAGTGGGGCTTTGACTCTAAGAAATATTTCTTCATGGGGTCTGGGCCTTAGTTTTCCCAAAAAAAAATGAAAACAAAACCCACTTACCTGTGTAGCAGCCGTGTGGAGTGGAGTGGTGAGCAAGCCAATTCTCAAAAATTGGAAACAGGGAGGATTGAGAACGGAGGCAACAAACTAAGATCAAAACAGAGAGAGGAGAAAGGGATAGAAGCAAGGAGGAATAAGAAATCATCTCTTCAGGGAGCTTACATCTTTTTGGTGAAATCCTTTCTCATTACTCTCTCTTATTGTTAGCCTAGAATTGTTTCTAGATGATATTTGGGAATCCATTTCATATTTTGCTAAAAACTACGGGCCAGTCACCACCATATCAAATCTCCACTATTACAAATAATGAGTACACCAAAATTCTCTCTAGTATTCTCCTAGAGGTTCACCAACAACAATCAATATAAACTAATCTTGCTCCCAACAGAAACTACACCACAAAACTTTTAGTGATATAACAGTAAAGTGATTAATATAAACTGCATTTTCAATAAAGGTTGCTTTTGGTAACCCTAGCGTTTAGTTTTTAAAATACATACTAAAAATAACCTAAAGATCTACTATATAATATCATAAAGACTAATTTTGGGAATGAGACTTGACCTCAATGATCATTTCCCTGCCTTCAAACCATGGGTTAGGGTTCAATTCCCACCTAGCCCTCCCTCCCCTTTATCACCTTTGTAATTTGTGTGTTTGGCCTCCTACACACCTTTGCCGACACATATGTATCAATGTTTCAAAAAAAGAGACTAATTTAAATTTCAATAACTACTAATTCTAAAGTCTGAACGCTCATCTCCTCAGCTTAAACTCTAATTTTAAATTGTAGTATTACCAAAAACTATTACTTAAAACTATCTCAATTTAAAATTATTTTCACAACTAATTTCAAACAATAAACTCTAAATTCCAATCGCTAAGCTCGAATTATTTCTTAAACATAGCCAAAATCAAAATACTCAATTAAGAATATAGGAGTATATTAAGTGATATTGTGCAGATAGGATAGACTATAGAGTGCAGCAATGCATGCAGCATGAGAACGTATTATTTTGTGATGTTTTAAAACTTTTGTGATGTGTGATATTAGTTTTGTAATGAGAATTATTTTATAATGTTTAAAAGTTTTGTGATGAATGTTACTGTTTTTATGATGTAAAAGTACAAACATTACAAAATTAAGTTCTCCCATCACAAAATTAAGGTGTTCCAACATGACTGCATGTGCAGGTGGAAGGGTGGTCTGTACGGGAACAAAGCCGGATACTGTGATAGTAATATACCGTGGGTGAAGTAGTGCATGCAGCTGTTAACGTTATTAATTAAACTTATCAAGTACTATTAATTTCTATAAATTTTGAGTGTAGAAATTCTAAAGGAAAAAAATTCCATAAATAAGTTAGTAGAGAAAAATGTATATATAAAATTATTATTTTCATTATATAAACTGTGTGGTTTACATCTCAAAAACTTTTTTCACATAATTTTGAATTAATTTTATAAACAAAATTCTTAATATAATATATTTTGATTTAATTATTTATTAAAAATATAAATATTTATATAATATAGCACATATATCTCTCTTCCATCTTCTCTTCACTACTATTGATTTGATAGCTAAACCTGGGTAGTTAACGAATTTCACTCGCAAATTCGGTCGCCTTTAACTTCTTTATTGACCAAATTTTACCAAACATTTTTTGTCGCTAGCACAGATAGTGCTTCTCTTTCACTCAATATAAATCCCCCCATTAGTTTTAAATGGAAAAAACATTATTGTAACTTTGCCAATTTTCACTAATTTACCGTAATTATGGATTTTTCTAATTTAGTGCTACAACTTTGCTAATTGAATATGACTTGGTGCAATCAGGCCTTAATCACCCCCATTTTCTAGTATGGCATGAAAGTAGTAAAAATTATTAATTTAATTATGCCATGTGGCTGCCGATAGTATTGGTTGTGTTTGACATACACATGTGTACAATACGTTTAAAAAACATATTAAAAATATCTTACAAACTATACACAATAAGCACTAATTTTAATAACACTAAAATTTAACTTCTAAACTCTGAACTTTGAACATCATTTCCCCAACTTTTAGCCTTTCAAACTCCAACATCTAAACTCTAATTTTGAACTTCAACACCAAACACAATTATCAAAACTATCTCAATTTAAAATTATTTTTACCATTAATTAAAAACTCTAAACTTTAAACTGTAAACTCCAAACTCTAATTATTTCTCAAACATAGTTTTAAAAATCTATTTTTCTCCTATAAAAAATAATGAAATAAAAAAAAAAAAATAGACGTTCTATGGGCCTTCTTTCAATAATACCGAATCCTTAATTTGTCCAAAAGGGCCCTCCTAACATGAAAACTGAAGAGCCCATTTTTATATTTGTTAGTCTTGTTTGTGGAAGCCTGCGTCTATCGTTCTCTTTGGTCGATTCGGATTTCGGCCGAATCCCCGCTGTCGTTCGATTCCTCTATTTCTCAAGAAACCCAAACCTTCTGTCAAATACTCAAATTTCTGCTGTAAAGGTGCAACCTTTGTTTTCAATTACCCAATTGTTAATCTTATTACCTTCGGAGAACCTCTTGCTGCCTTCTAATGGCGGCTTCGGAACCCCCAACTCCCTTGGATATTTTGGTGAGAGATCCTGAGGGATTTGTAATTTGGAATGGACCCCCTTTCACCAATGGAGAACCCGCTGTGAAGCTCGGTAAAGTACCTTGTACGTCCACAAAGTTCAGTGAGGATGGAACGAAGCTCATTGCTGTCCGATCTGACTCTGTTATTACCATTTATGACTCGAAAAGCTTGGCAGAGATAAGGTCGTTACAAGTACCCAATCTGCTTGCGGCTAGTATATCTCCTCGTGGAACTTATGTTCAGACCTTTCAGAAGTCTACTTCTCCCCAGGACAAGAATGTGGTTCTATGGAAGACGGATACGGGGGACTCTGTTTATCAAGTGTTTCAGAAGAACATGACAAAGGCAACATGGTATTGGGGCTTGATGGGAATATGGAAATGGAATTACTGAAATCTTAATTTATGGTATAATATTTTGTTTGTGTGTTTTCAGGCCCTCAATCCGATTTAGCGCAGATGAAAGTGTAGCGTGTCGTTTGGCAACAAATGAAGTACAATTCTTTGACCCTCAGGATTTTTCGAAAGGGATTGTTAATCGGCTGAGGGTGCCTGGAATAGCATCATTTGAGCTGTCCAGGACTCCTGGGTCTCATGTGGCAGTGTTTGTTCCAGAATCAAAGGTTTTCATTTTATATACTTCGATATGGCGTCTATAGATTGAGGTTACAATATTGATTGCTCATTTCCAGTATTTTGTATATTGAGATGCTTTCACTATTTGGCAATCCCTTCAATTTGATTGTGGTTGGGTTTTTTTTTTTTTAATGCTATTATGTTAACGAATTCTGAATAACATCACCACGAATCTCCCATAAGCCATTGATCAATGGAGAAGTTCAAACATAGAAGGGATTTAGCCATTTAGGGTTTGTTTATGAAACCGATTAACTCTTCTTTAAGTCCAAATCTGAAGTATTGCACTGTGAATTTAAAGTGAATGAAGGGAATAAAATTGATGTTTAACATTTTTTTTTTAAATTTATCAAAAATTATAGAGTATTATATTGGAAGTTAGTTTTAGTTTAGGAGTAATATTAAGTGATTTTACTCATAACATTCAAAAACATGAATTTAACCACTTATTATTCAAACTTTTGCTGAATCATTATGTGTTAGTGATAATTTCCATTATCAAACATACTCTTAACTTGGACTCAGTGGTAAATTTTTCATTGAGAGTTCAGTGATGTGCAGTGAATCTATACTTTGTGTAGGCGCTACCTTGAATCTGTTGACGTTTATCAAAATTCTTGTAAGGTTCTGGACATCATTCAAATTTTAGGGCTCTTTAAAATTGCGGCGTAAGCATGTGTTGTAGCAGCTGTGATTTGTTTGTTTTTCTTGTTTTTCCCTATCAAAGTTCCCATTGACCTAATAGATTGTTTTATATTCTACTTACGGAGGATAACATGAGAATGCATGTTAATCTCGTTATGTGAAATCTATAGGGGATGCCTGGCAATGTTCAAATATTTGCTTGTTCAAAGGAGTTGCAGAGTCAACCAGTTGCCAGAAAAAGTTTCTTTAGGTGCTCGTCAGTACAATTAAATTGGAACTCTGGTTCCAAGGGACTCTTGATTGTTGTGCAGTCAGATGTTGATAAAACTAACCAAAGTTACTATGGAGAGTCAAAGCTGAATTATTTGACTACTGATGGAACTTATGAAGGACTAGTGCCACTTCGTATGTGATATTTTTCTGTCATTCATTTGGTTTGAGGACTATCTACATTTAGTCTGAATTAATTTTGTGGAGGTTTGGCAGGTAAGGAGGGGCCTGTCCATGATGTTCAGTGGTCATTCTCTGGTAAGGAGTTTGCTGTTGTTTATGGATGTATCCTTACTTTCTGTCTCCTTTGATGTATACATTATTCTCCGTTACTGTCTTGTAAGAGATGTGAAAAGCAACTGTCTTATGTTACATTCAGTGCAATCTATTGTAATTACACCGAGCCCTTACTCCTTTGATGCTAAGCGCTGAATGCAGATTGACATTGCTGCATATCATGTTCTATCTGAATTCAAAATCATCATTTTCAACTTTCACGTGGTCAACAGTAGACAGAGGATGAAGACAGAGATAAGTTTTAGTTTTTGGATCTGTATAATGAGGCAGTTGAAAAGTGTCATCATTAAGTTAGCACTTAAGCTAGAGTTAGCTGTGTTGTATTTTTTATTTATTTATGGGGGTGGTGGGATGTGTGGGTGGGAATTGTACTAATATATTTTAAAACTACTTGATATGCACTTGGTGCCTCACATATTTGAAGTAATGAGAGTGAAGACTGTGAGGTTATAAGAAAGGCTGGTCAGTATGCTACTGATTTTTGTATCAGTAATCAGTTGACTCTATATGTAGTCATCATACTTCTATGATAGACGTTTACTATTGTATCTGTTGCTCTGTTCGATTGTTTCTCTTCCTTGATCACTCAAACCCAGTTATGCCTGCAATGGCGACGATATTTGACAAAAAGTGCAATCCTTTACTAGAACTTGGGACGGGCCCATTCAATACAATCAGATGGAACCCAAAAGGGAAGTGTATCCTTAAATTTATGACATTGGAATTCGTGTTTTAATTTTTATTTACTTACGTTAGTTACCCCCCCTTCCTATATAGATTTTTTCTCATTTGTATCCTTAATTCCAATTCACAGTTATATGTATAGCTGGCTTTGGGAACTTACCGGGTGATATGGTAAAAGATCTTATAATCTTGTAATCTGATATTCATACTTTTCTCTTAATTGCTTGTTAATTTCTTTGTTTAATAGCTTTTCTCCTGTACAGTTGTCTCATTTAGCTATTTTTTCTTTGAAATCTCGTGCTCTTTACATAGCTTTCCAGTTGTGTTAAGCCATTTTCTCAGTTGTCTCTTACTGTTTTCACCTTTGGCATGATGGTCTGTGAGACTGAGGCCAGGTTGTCCTTTTGTGGTTAGAACTTAGAAGAGTTTATGATTGATGATCAGTTGATTATGGTGTAGATGGTATTTGTTGTTTACTTAGATTCTGGTCTATCAAGACAATAAAAATAATGAATTGAGTATTCTTGCTACAAGACTAATATATTTAGATTTTAGCATGGACGTTAAAGTGGCAAGGTTATGAGTACTATTAACAAGACGTATGCTATGTACCTAAACACATAAAATAAGATTTATACTTACTTGGAGTGTTTGATATTTGATAGTATCTTCGTATTCTCATGAAGGGATGGCAATGGGTCGGGCCCTGCAAGATCCAAGACCCAACCGCAGGCTCAGGTTCAGTTCGGTTCTGAGTCGGACTCGGGCCCATTTCCGTCCTTAGGGATGGCATGGGTCGGTTCCTACAAGAACCAAGATCCAACCCAAGCACGGTATGGCTCGATTCTCGGGCCTGACCCCGACCCATGGCTATCCCCAGACCTCATCCCAGGTAGGAAAGGAACTTGAGACTTGGTGAGGTACAGAAAACCTAGTCTTATACTAGTATGGCACTTGGTGTTCTCTTAAATGTTGTATTCTTCAAACATTGCACTTGAGTATTGAGGACTATTGGCTGATCGGATAATTGCTCAAAAAGTTAAACAAGTCTGAGAAATCTGGTATGCTGTGATTGGCATGCTGATGCTAGTTCAATGTACTGTTTATTGATCCCATGTTGCATGTGCAATCAAGTTTGGCGGAAAGAATGAATTGAGTCAGTTCTGTGTTTCCATTAGTTCAATGTTGTTCTATTCAGGCGTTCTGGGACTATGCAGAAAAAAAGAAAGTTGGAGCTACTAAAGCTGAATTATCAGTGACAAGTGAGTGGTCTGCAGATGGACTTTATTTTATGACTGCTACCACAGCACCACGACTACAGGTCGACAATGGGTATGTTTGTTTTTTATTATTATTGTTATTGTTATTGTATGAAACTTTCTAGGCTGTGTTTTATTTTCTTGATCAAAGCTTATACTGGCCATATTTTAAACATGGCATTGTTATTCTATGGAACTTTCTAGGCTGTGTTTATTTTCTTTATCAAAAGCTTATATTGGCCGTATTTTAAACATGGCCATATTTTAAACACTTGAAACCCCCATATGAAACTTTCTAGGCTGTGTTTATTTTCTTGTTCAAGAGCTTATATTGGCCATATTTTAAACACTTGAAACATAACAGTTGAAAGAAAGACATGTTGATAGAGTCATAGAACAGTATTCTTAAAAATTATTGTAGCACTATTGCACGAGTTGTTTATTCAAGTGAACTTTTCCAAATGGTGGAGCATATTCTGCATGTTAATGTGTAATATATTCTTTATTTAAGCGTACAGTCATCTTTATTTCGTAAATTGCTTTGTTTTAAGTTTGAAGAAGATACTCCTGGTGAACTGATCTGATGGGTTGAACTTTTCCTTTTGAAGGATCAAAATATTTAATCCTAATGGTTCGTTGTACTACAAGAAGATGTTTGACAAATTGTTTCAGGTTAAATTCCTTTCATTTCGTGTTTATTCATTTAAATTATATGCTTCATTGGTCATTGCTTTGCTTGACATTTTTTTTCATCTTGATTCTCACAGGTGGAATGGAAACCAGAGTCCCCAGAAAAGTTTGGTGATATAGCAGAACTTTTCAAATCTGTTGACTCCTTGAAATTGGAACCACCAACAAGACAAGGTTTGCATTTCATTTCTGCGTTTATAACTCTTATTATGATTTGGATTTTGAATATTAGATTTCTCAAAATTGATATCACAGGACAAGGGTCAAAAAGTAATCAGGTCTCCTCAAAAGCTGTCGCTTCCAACTCTTCAGTACAGAAACCTGGCGCTTATCGTCCTCCTCATGCTAAAGCGGCAGCTGCAGTTCAGGCAGAGGTATAATCTAAAGTAAATTAAACCCAAAGTTTTGGTTTCTGTGTGTTATCCAACTCAGTTTCGGGTCTTAATCTTTATCGTCCAGTCATCCGTTGGGTTTGTATGTCTGATTGGATATGCACATTATGGTAACGTTTGCTGGAGTATATCCCTCACTTGATTAGTCTTGCAGTCTGAATACAAAGAATCGGGTGCTCTTTGACCTTGAACTGTGTTGTTTGGGTAGTCTACTTATCTGTCCTATGGGAATCTAAATTCCAAATCCATAGAATATATTATAGCCTGAATCTCTTTCGAAAGGGTTTTGATATCGAAACATATCCTTTTTACGATTAGATATTTATAGCCAAACCTGCCTTTGAATCTGGATAGGACTTATATTGGAAAATACTTCTGTTATTAATAAAAGTGCAAACCTGATTTCTGAGGCTAACTGCCTGATTTTGGTATATTGATTTAGCAAACTCAATATTGTAATAACCAGAATGAATTGATCAATATATGTTGAGGCATATTAACCCTAAGGACGGTGTTTCCCGAAAATAGTACACTATTTCACTTGCTTAGTTGCTTTAGCTTTTACTGGAGCAACCCTGTAGTCATGAGCCCATTTCATAACTTAATGAGATGTCACAGCAATTATCATCAAGGGTTGTATAATTCTGTGATATATTGGTATTAAGTTGACGGGTTTGGAAGGGCTGCTCAACATAGCGGGCTAGTAGGATAGATGGCATGCCTTCAAGCACCTGTGTTTCTATACTGTTGATCAAAGAGGTTTAAGCCTTTTACTGGTGTTATTATCCTCAAAGATTGTTGTCAGATGCTTTGACTGGTTAATATCCTGAAAAATTCACCTATGAAATCATTGGACTTGATGCGGTATGTACTATGTTTGAATGTTTCTCGGAATGGCAAGCAGAAACTGTGTCAGGTGACAAAAGAGTTGCGTTTAATGTTTCTAGAATAACTGGATGCATCAGGAAACCAATGTTTACATGCAGCTCCAATTCTAAGCTGTCAACTTTATTCATTTGATTTAAAATAATGCTTGCCTCTACATTTCAGGCTACATTACTAAATACAAAGTGCAGACTCCATAGTCCATACTATCTCGACTTATGTTAACCTTCTGTTTGAATAACAAGATACTAACTTATTGTTTTTCTTCTATTTACAGCTATTTGGAACTAGCCCTGCTGGGTAAGTACGCCTTCCCAATTGAGTTGTGTGTCCTTAATGATTTCTAAAAAGAAAGCCGTGTATCCTTTTATGGTGAACCATTTGATCTGTTAGTGACCGTGTTCATGTGTTAACCACAGTGAAATGAGCAAGAATGCACTGAAAAACAAGAAGAAAAGGGAAAAACAAAGGGAGAAAAAGGCTGCAGAAGGTGCCAATGCGGGTAATGGAAGTTGATCATCGATTTTTCATACTGCCAAAACGCCATATATAGGATGTTAGGAAGACTGGAGGAGCCATTTTCTACAAAACATAAGGCGCACATTTTTCGTTTTGGTCCTGTACTGTATGTCTGGTGGTTTCGTTGGTTTGTTTTGGATTTGTAAGTAATTCACTGTATGGGCCTTGGGGTCGTTACTCGTTAGTCGTTGCACAAAATCTTTCTCAAGTTATTTGAAACACAGGCTTCGGCGTTCCCCAAACGGTTTATAATTTGGGGTCGTTGCACAAATGGACAACCTGTTTTTGTATTTGGTGTGTGTCGTCTTCCTCTTCTGTGTATGAGCTCTTATTTGATCCAGAGATTGAGAATACTGAGCGTACGCTAAGAAGGAAGATATACAAAGAAACTCACAGTGTTATTTCGTCATCTGGAGTTGAGTAGGATTACATTTCAATATATTTTTTTTTTCCCTATCCTCAACATTCAGTTATTTTGTAATTTTAGGGAAACATGATTACATTGGACCATTCTGTCAATTCGGAACCCCAAATGGGCAATGGCATGGGCCTGCTGGGCAAAACTACATCATTTAGATAGAGGGCCCGCAACTAAAACAATTAAGACGTGGTCGTCTTGTATACTCTCAAAATTTTAAAAACACAATTTGATGGGAGACAACGTCTTCTTCACTGTTGCCACGCAAACCGAGACGCAAAGTGGACCAGCGGTGCAAGGGCCGCTGCTCCCGTGGTTGCCGAGAGAAAGGGCAATGAGGTCAATTTATTTATAGAATGACCCTCTAATACTTCATTAGGCATCTCTCTCTTAGTTTATTTCCCGGCCATACATATCGTGAATCGTTATATCGTCTATCCCAACTCTAAGTTGCCCGTGCGTTGACCAAAACAAATTTCTTGCCATGGCTTACAATCTTCGACCCCTCATACAAATCCTCGACCAGATCCTTCAACCTCCCGACCATCGGCGATCTCATTGGTTGCCTGATCGCCATAAAATGCCAGATACTGAATCTCTCCTGCGAAAACCATATCTTGAATCTCTCTTGGAAAAATCACGTTACTTGATAGAAGCATCTGAAATCTGTTTATCAGTAACTAGCGATGATGTTCAAACACTGGAAGATCGAATCAGAGATGCTGCTCATCGTGCTCAAAATGTCATTGAATCCTTCCTGGCAGCTCGGTCTCATCTCCAACTTAAGTTGCTCCCAAAAATTGACGAGGAATTCAAACTTCTCGTTGACGAGATAAAGACCAAGCATAAGAGTGTCGCTTCATCATCGAAACATGACTCAGCAAAGAAATTTTTTAATCCAGCGCAATTTTTTGTGGGCAGAAGGGAAGACGTAGAGAAGCTGAAGCATTCGCTGACGGCGACGGAAAAATCAGAAACGTTTGAGATTATCCCGATTCTGGGCGCGGACGGGATCGGTAAGACTACTCTGGCACGAACTTTGTACAATGATCCATCTGTTATTTCTTACTTCGACTGCCGTGCTTGGGTTACAATTGCTGAAAGCTACTCTGAGCGGGATATTCTGTTGGGTCTTCTAGCGTATTTTCCGGTACCTGTGCATCAAGAAATGAAGTTAGAGTATCATTGGAGAGAAATATCCTGGGACATAAAGGAAAGTTTGCGTGATCGGAGATATCTAATTGTCATAGATAATATGCTGCCTTGGAATATCGGGTATTGGGATCGCATAATAAACTCATTTCCTAAAAACTTGAATGGAAGTCGGATCTTGGTAACTACTGGT
This sequence comes from Hygrophila difformis, assembly GCA_030278955.1. Taxonomy (NCBI): domain Eukaryota; kingdom Viridiplantae; phylum Streptophyta; class Magnoliopsida; order Lamiales; family Acanthaceae; genus Hygrophila; species Hygrophila difformis. Next base: position 13,589,820 of record JAOANR010000015.1, on the reverse strand, counting down.
TACGATGGCGTGGCTAATTATGTAACTGCAGGTTCACCCCACCGCTTAATGAAGTTACTTGATACTGAAAGTTGGGATCTTCTTCGCAGAAAGGTGTTTGGCGAAGGAACATATACCCCAGAATTGGAGAAGTTGGGGGAAGAAATATCTCGCTATTGCAGGGCCCTTCCCCTTGCAATACATTTGGTCGGCGGAATTCTCTTATACTTAGAGAAGACTACAGAAGCATGGGAGCAAGTGGCTGAGCGTCTAAAATCATGTTCAGATGCCAATTATCTGCCTTTTGTAGGAAATGTTATACTGTTGAGTTATACTCATTTGCCCAATTATCTGAAACCATGTTTTCTTTACATGGCTGCTTTTCCAGATGGTTGGGAGATTAGTTCTTCCAAACTCATTAGGTTATGGGTAGCTGAGGGGTTTCTCAAACCAAATCCCGATATGAGTTTTGAAGAGGCCGCTGAGGAATACTTGATGGAACTTGTTCACAGGAGTCTGCTGATAGTTCATAAACAAGAGATTCGAGGGAAAGTTAAAAGCTACATCATGCATGATTTGGTATGGGATTTTTGTATCTATAAAGCTGGAGAAGAGAAATTTCTGTATGATAGAATTGATGTTATGCGCAAGTTAAATCACAAAGATGTGCTTCGACTGCGTCTCAATATAGTTAATATTCCTTATGATTGGGATAATCATGTTGCCTCTGGTGGAGAAGCTAGTGCTGTTATCTGTTCTATACTACTATTTGGTTTATCTTCAAGTCCTGACAGTCATCATAAAGACTATCTGTCTTGGCATGCAAAGAGGAATATGTCATTACTTCGGGTGGTGCATGCTCTGGGAGTTGATTTTCATATATTTCTAACAGGTCAGGAAGATTTCTTCCACTTGAGGTACCTTGCAGCCTCCAGTCCCATGTATCCATACTTTATTAAGTTTCTCCGTAACTTAGAAACCTTGATTTTAAATAATCATCATGACTCATTATTGATCAAAGAAACCGGTTTATTAGATTTGCAACAACTAAGGCACGTGACATTTAAGGGAATATATCCCCTTCTTATTCTTAGAGATGGGGAAACTGTCGAGTGCCAAGAAAATCTGCAGACACTCTCCAACGTAGCCGTTGATGGTAGTTTCCATAGGATTCTTGAAGCAATTCCCAACTTAAGGAAGCTGGGGATCCTTAGTCGTGACTCTATTCCCATACCCATTGATTTAAGGAACTCGAGTAAACTTGAAACACTTAAATGCTCTATGGGGATAATACCCCACACCATCCCACACTCTCTAAAGAAGTTGACCATCTTCAAGTGCGAGCAGATTACTGATGAGTATGTTCATGAAATTGGTCGTTTGCCCATTTTAGAAGTGCTCAAATTGCAATTCTGCTCTTCCGATGGTGATGATGTTGCTGAGTGGAAGCCAATTGAAGGAGAATTCCAAAATTTAAGGCTGTTGCTACTTTCATGGAGGAATCTAAGAAAGTGGAGAAGCACTGAGAAACATTACCCGAGACTTGAGCGCCTGGTGATTCATGATTGCTGTGAACTTGAAGAAATCCCTCGGGAAATAGGATACATTCCTACTCTAGAAAAGATTGAACTGCTTGGAGAATGCCGCCAATCTGCAAAGGAGTCAGTTAAGAGTATGCGCGAGGAGCAGCTCAAAGTGGGAAACGGCATTCTTCAAGTTTACATTACCAGGTAACTAGTTTTTTCCTAGTACTCTTTTTTTTTTTTTTTTGTTAACATTGACAGGATAAAGGGTTGGATGAGAATCGAGCCCCACCTATGGTTATTGGTTAGAAGGCAGAGAAAATGACCACTTGGATCAAGTCTCATTCCCACTTTTTTGCAAGTATCTATACTTAGAAATAAAGGTCAACTATTTTTATTATTTTGCCAAATCCTGTCGTTTTTTTATATTCTACCCCTTTTGGTATCTATATTTCACTCTCTTTGCCAATTTAGTTGTAATAATATTAAATTGACCATCAACCTTTTTATTTATTTCATTTCAGAACTAAAGTTCAAATTTTCCATTTTTATTGTTCCATTAATCAAATAAAAGTAAAGTTAAATCCAAACCTTAATATATATTGGGTTTCACTGCCTTGTTGCTAGGTTTTCCGATGTTCGGGAGTCTATGTAATTTTTTCAGTCACATGACCGCAATCAATGGTTCACCGGTATTTGGCTTCTTCGAAAACAATTAGCACCGTGCTTTACCCAAACGTTGCTAGGTCCTAAGTTTGGAAACGAAAGAGATTATGTTGATTATTGCTGAAAAAGTTAGGACAGATCGATAACCATTGGTTGCGGTCGTGTGATTGGATGAAGGTCCTAAAATCCCAAAGCTTGGAACAACTGACTACAAGGTGGTCAAACTCTTTGGTATGGGCTTTGGATTTATTTTCATTTTGAGGAAGCAAGATAGAATTTCATTTGACTAATGGATTAGTAAAAATGGAAATTTTAAAATTTGAGGCCTTAAATGAAATAATTAAAAAGGTGGATGGTCAATTTAATATTATTAGGACTAAAATTTTCAAGAAGAGTGAAAGATCAAGTACCAAAAGAGGATAGAATATAACAAGTATGGATAAATAGTTAAAATAAAGACCATTTTGTGATCCTCTATTAGAGGAAGGGATAAAAAAAGGGAAAAAAAAAAAAATTTAGGTCAATTGTAAACGCTAAAACTGATTCCAATCGCAGAATGTTCATCCGTTTCTTCTGCCAATGCCATAAAGCAGTTTGGAGTGTTTTATAGATATACCTAGATGAATAATATTTCTTTTTGCTTTATTTTTCATAGGGAAGAGTAGTAGATTGTAGATTGGTGATTTGATGGACTGTTTATTTCTCTGTGTTTAGTATTTGGAGACAAATGCCTCGCTTACCATGGAAGCTGACGCGGGATGAGGATTTCTCATTGAAGGGTTACTTATCAAATGCGTTATACATTGCCGAACATCCTGGAATTTCTGCTGGTGAGATTATTTCTTCTCTCAGACCCATCCAAACAGATGATCTTGAGAGTCCATCCGACTGGGGAGTGGTGGATGAAATTTCATTGGACGGAGAATTGTCCTTGTCTGTGCAGCACACCATTAGCACGTCTTCTTCAAATGAAATGATTAATTTTGGTTTAGACCCCAAAAGAGATGATTACTTATTCTCTTTAGTGGTGAAGTCAAAATCTGGCCAAGCCTCTGTTGGCCCACTGCTCGACAATAGAATAATGATTAGAGGTGATTCTGAGTCTGAAGAGATGCTTACACTTGATGAATGGAGTCGAGCTTATGTTGTTACATTGACTGATAAAGAGCACATTTCATTACCTGAGGAGCCTGACTGCCCCAACCTAATTCTATTGTTGCTCCAGAGGAGCGTTGGCATAATAGATTTTCCGGAAAAGTTCTTTGATCATATGTCTGCTTTGTGTTTTGTGGATTTATCTGGTACTCGAATCAGGGAGCTTCCGGTGTCACTTTATAAGAAACCTCATCTTCAAGTGCTTTTGTTAAAAAATTGCAATAGTCTTCTTAAGCTTCAGTCTGAAATTAAAGATGTCCAAACTTTGAAAATCTTGGATCTTTCGGGCACTGAATTGCTTGACTTTCCTCATAAAATTGATCAATTAAGCAGACTAAGGCACTTGAAGCTGTCCTTTTACGGACCTGATAATGAAAGCGAGTTTGCACACTTACCACATGAGTTGATGTCTACAGACATCTTGTCTAAACTGAAGAAATTGCAAATGCTGAGCATTGAAGTGCATCCGGAGGATTATCGTTGGAAAAATATCTCTGCAGAAATCATCCAGGATGTGGTCAAACTGGAAGAGTTAACCTATCTCCAATACTACTTCCCAACAGAGAAATCTCTGGAAGATTTCACCAGTAAAAGTTCATCATGGGCAGAAAGAAGATTGAGAAATTTTAAGTTCATCGTTGGTGAGAATGTCAACCGAATTGTTTCTCGAGTTCCAGAGGAAGTGGAAACCGCGTATCATAAACATGATTGTTGCTTGAGGTATGTAAATGGCGATAAAGCAGATGAAGCAGTAAAAACAGTACTTGAGCGTGCCTCAGCATTTTACGTGGATCATATCTCTAATATCAAAAGCTTGACGCAGTTTGGCATTTCTAATTTCAAAGAAGTCACATACTGTGTTGTAAGAGAGTGCCCTGATATTCAAGTCTTGATTGCAAAAGATGAAACAAGTGAAAATGATTTCACACAACTGGAGCATATGGGCATATATTATCTGTGGGGATTAGAACGAATTTGGGAGGATTCTATGCCCCTGCATAACTTTCAGAGGCTCATACATTTGACAGTGCATACATGCCCAAAGTTGTCTTTCATTGTGTCCGGAGACCAGGTTATATGGTTTTCCAATTTAGAAGAGTTGGTAGTCCAGCACTGTGACTCTATGAAAGAGATTATTCAAGGAAATGCTGTTGGCGAAGTGCTTCCTAAATTAAGAAGACTTGTACTTCACTACTTACCTGAACTGGTTACCCTTGGTGATGACCTCTCACTTTCGGAAGATCAATTTCTCTACATTCAGAGCTGTCCCAAGTTGAACCTCAAGCCCCAGCTTAAAAAGCATAAGCAACGCGAAGAGCAGAGTTCATCATGTACTGTCCTATGATCCCGGTGTAGGTTTGAATAACTGCTTTGAATCATTAATGCTATTCATGGTAATCAAAGTTATCTTTAGTGTAAGCAAAATGTTTCTGGTTTCCTTACCTGCTTTCGAGCGCTCTGCAATGACTGAATAAATTTTTTCTAGAGGAAAGAAGAGGTATGAGGGCTGAAGGATCTAGGGTAAAATAGCCAAATGAATCCTTTTCCTTTTCATTTAATCCGAATCCGTCCTATTCTAATTTTTAGCCCAATATAGTCCTCTACATTTGCTAGTTATATTCGTCTTTTTTTCATTAATCACAATAAACTAGCTGAAATGTTAGTATTACTCTATTTTTGGTGCCACGTGTCAATTTTTAGGGCAAAAAATCCATCTCATTGCCAACTCATCTGGTCATTCAAACTCATTCAAACAATCGTCACTTTCCTCCTGCAAAAACGTGACCCAGCTCCAAAAATTGCAGATGAAGTTCTTACGTGACTCAGAATTTAACACAACAAACATGTAATTTCTTGGAAAAATAAGTCATTATTAAAAGGTTTTCGCTTTTGTTGTCTTCTTGGAGGAAGTGGTGCTCTAGATTGAGGTTGAGAAACAGGAACTGGGTTGTAACGAAAATTTAACAAGTGATTGCCACTGACCATATGAGATTTTGTCCATGAATGCCCACAGCCCGTTCGCGGAATAAATGACACGATTACTTCTTTTTTGGGTAAGCACCCAGATAATATATTACTTGGTGAAAGAGTGCAAAGTGGGGATTAATTTCACCGTGTGGTGATTCAATAGTATTGCCACTATAAATAAACAAAGAGGAATCATACAAAGAGAAATCACAACAAATATCCTAGAAGACCGGATCATATCAAAACAATAAAGATTTACAAGGAAAGAATATAATCTAATTATGGAATTATCTTAACACCCCCCTTCAAGCTCTACGTGGGGTGAAGGCACACACGAAGCTTGGAACCAAGAGATTCAATAGCTGGACGAGACAGACTTTTGGTGAAGATTGTCAGTAAGCTGATGTTGTGAAGGCAAAAATTGGGTAGCCAGTCTGCCTGTAGAGACGTAGTCGCAAATGAAGTGCAAATCAACATCGATATGCTTAGCGCGCTTGTGTGAAACAGGATTTTGACTAATAAACACAGCAGTTTTATTGTCACCAAGAGGGTAGGCAGGCGACAGATGGGAACTCCAAGATCAGTGAGAAGAGTGGAGAGCCAAATAACTTCCTCAGCGGCTTTAGCAAGAGCTCGGTACTCAGACTTACAGCTAGAGCGGGCAACTGTAGGCTGTTTTTTAGCACTCCAAGAAACAAGATTTCCACCGAGGAAGATAGAGTAGCCATATGTAGAATGACGAGTATCCGGACAACGTGCCCAATCCGCGTCAGAATAGCCGAGAATAGTACCCTTGACATACTGAAGGATTCATTTGACTGCATCAAAATGCTCTTCCGTAGGGGCCTGAAGATGACTGACGATTAACGGAAGAGTGATTGTAAGATACTGAAGAGCTCCAACCAAGGAGCGAAAGAGAGATGGATCGCCAAAGGGATGGCCACACTGCTAAAGACATGTACCTGCAACAAGTGGCGTGGCAATCGGCTTGGAGTCGAGTAGCTTAGCTCGCGATAAAATGTCGTGAGCATATTTGGATTGGGCAACAAAAAGACCATTATTGGAATGAGGCGTGATTTCCAAACCCAAAAGAAAATTTTACGCTCCTAAGTCTTTAAGCGCAAATTCCTTGCTAACACGGGCAATGAACTGGCGAAGTAGAGAGGGATTATTACCAGTCACTACGATATCGTCCACATAAAGAAGGAGGAAAATAATGTTAGAGCCCCGATGATGAGAAAATAGAGAGGGATCACAGCGACTTTGTCGAAAGCTAATACTAGATCAAAAATTGCTGAAGCGTTGAAACCAAGCAAGGGGAGCCTGACGAAGACCATAAATAGCCTTCTTAAGGCGACAGACATGCAACGGATGGGAAGGATCTACGAAGCCCGGTGGTTGAGCAATGTAGACGGGTTTAGTTAAAACGCCATTCAGGAAGGCATTTTTCACATCCAACTGATGAAGTGGCCAACCAAAGTGCACTGAGAGAGCTAGAACGACACGGACAGTCGTAGCTTTAACTACCGGACTGGAAGTATGATGAAAGTCGGACCCCGGGAGCTGAGAAAGTTCAGAAAGTTCAGAAAGTTCAGAAAGTTAACCCCGGGACCCATTCAACTTAGAAGGTTCAGAAAGTTCTCGTATTTAATGATGTTCATGTATGAGCATGACTTTTAGTTTGATGTGGATCCATAATGATATAAAGATTGTTTTTCAATGTGCCATAACACAACCAAATCACTCTTTGTAATAATGACATTGTTATTAAAAACAACTTAATCCATCCATAAAAAGTTTCGAAACTGAAATCATATTCTTTAGGAAATCTGGCACGTACAAAATGTTCTTCGATTATTAAAATTGAATCAACAATGATAAATGAAGTGCACATCTCACATCTCCCACTGCTACTGTTGCCATTCACATAGCGTTGCCCAAGCCGATGGCAATCTTGCCCTCACTTAGCTACATTGTTTGTAGAAGTTCCTGCAAAGTACAACAAATATGATCAATGGCTCTACTACCCCAAAAACTTGTAGAAGAAGCCACAAAACATGTTTTAACAACTAGAGCAAGAGAGGTACCAGACTTGCTGATGACTCTTCAATCACCTGTGGGTCTAGTTGGAATGTTGTAGTTATGCAACGAGAAGAGAATAAGTAGTTTGAACACTTACTTCATATTATTGAAAATAATTACCTGTCTTGCTGAACTTGAAGCACTTTCGCTTCGGTTTCTTGAAAACGGCACCGGAAGGTCCAACTGCACAAAAACCTGAGCATGTGGTTTCTGTCTCTTCATGAGACCCTCTGCAATCAAGTCTGTAAGAGAAAGAATGAAGATTGTAAGAAAAAAGTTGATTAATATAAATGATGGGGCGAGGAATGAACAAAAAGAAACAAAAATTTAGCTCGTACTGTAAAATATATACTCCGCCATCTCCATCCCGTTCGATTTAGTGGGATGGAAACACATGATAACATGTTGAACAATCTACTACTCTATTTAGCATGTAGCTAGGACATTGTGGAAAAGTTTTTGTTGTAATAACAAGAAGAATCCAGCACACTAGCCCTTGATGTGCAGTGGGATGGGGGGAATCTCATTAGTTAAATGGGTACCTTGCTTATCGTCACTGGAAGCATTTTCTTCATTACCATTGGCAGATATTTGTTTATTTCTCCTCGCAAACTGATTTTTCGTTGGTGTTGCATGATACTGAATCGAATTGATTGTCCCTCCGTATGTTGATGCTTCAGATCCATGGTGGGCTCTAACTGCAGATGACTCATCAATAATATGAAGTTTGTCTTTTAACCACTTATTCTCTTCCTGTTGCATAACTCTAGCTTCCCAACTAGCCCCACACGAGATTGTTTTCAGTCTTTGTGCCTTTTTAAGTGTTGTCAAATTTTTCAGCATATCACAGTTCGTGATAACCATACCCCTCAAAGATTCCCAATTCAGCCAGGTGCTTATGCATATGCTTTCCAGCTTTGGCATGTCGGAAAGCTTAAGACTCTCCAGTTCATTTAAAATTTTGTCCTTTGCAGATTGATTCTCAAGACCTCGAGCGTCTAGAACATGTGAAATGTTGCTACAGTCCACCACTTCAAGATACTTTAGCTTTGGAAGAGCATTGGCTAGTTCAGGATTTAGAATCGTTTCTAACTTAGGACAGCCATGCAATTTTATCTCCGCCAAAAATTTGAGACGTTCAGGCCAAACTGGTCCTTCCCAGATATGTTGAAGCGACTCGAGGTCATATAAGTGAAGCTTCTTAATGTACTGAAGCACACCTTTAGAAGCAATACCGCTATTGATAATGTACTCCAATTCTCGGCAATGTCGAATTAAACATACTTCCACTTCATCCAGTGTCACTCCATTTAAACACCTTATTTTCGGAGCACCTATTAATTCAAAAGTTTTGGCCTGCACGAGTATAGCTGTGATATTTTCATGAAAGTCGCCAGCCCCGTACAAGCTGAGTCTTCTTTCTTCTAATGTCTGTGCATATTTGGGCATCTTTTCATGGGAGTCAACAGAAATTTCGAAAGACTTGAATGACTCCTTTCCCTTGTTTTTCAATGACTTGCTGGAAGAAGCAAATTTAATCAAGCTTTGCATGTCTGGAAAGTTATAACGAAGTGAGTTCAAATGCTCTAAGCTGGCCATCTCATCCACAATACTCTCATCAACACTGTCTTTCCATCCTTCACATAACGGATCTATACCAATGCTTAATTCCTCCAACTTTTTGAGTTCCCCAATTATATTTGGCAGAATAATTCCACCCACATTCTTCCCTTTGAAACTAGGTTTCAAAGTAGCACGCAAACATCTCAAGTTGGCGAGGCCTTTGATTTGTTCAGGTAATGAGCCAATTCCCGTTTCAAAGATGTCTAGTAGTTGAAGCATTTGCAGGTTGCTGAATCCCTCGGGCAGGCATGTGAGAGCATCGCATTTAGTCAGATACAGACATCTAAGACTCTCCAACCCCCCAATATTTTCTGGAAGATTATTTGTTTTTGTTTCTTCCAAATCCAACATTCGAAGTTCCTTCATGTTTCCAAAGAAATCATCTGAAAGCTGGTACGAGTCAGAATCTAGCTGATGGTGCTGCATCAGTAATGTGCGCAGTTTCTTGCATTGAGGATTTGGTGGCAATTCTTTTTTGCATTTGATCAACGATATTCTTGTGGCTTTCTTCCAAATATCATCGTCATGTTTTTTCGGCCTGGAAAGTACATAGTTATATTCACAAGAGTAATTCAAGTCTAAAGCCACTCTTCTGAAATACGGAGGCATCGTGACAAATCTTTCATCATCACTGATTTGAGTCAACAGATATTCGTTTGTGAGCGTTTTCAAAACAAGGCCACCTTGTTCTCGACCACTCTGCAATCCATTCTCTGTATCAATGAACTCCTCCGCCATCCAACACTCGATTAAATAGTCCTTATGAAGATGTTCCTCAAGCGGAAAGAGTGCCTCGTAAAGTAAGCACTTCTTGACTTGATCTTCCAACTTTTCGTATTCCATCTTATAAACACTGCTTATTCCTGCTAACGCAAGATATTGATTAGGTACGTCACCCCGCAAATGATCTCTAACAGAGTTCCACGAACTTTCATCATTGTATGGATATAATTTTAACAACTTAGCTATGTGTCTGATCTCCTGTGGTATCCCTCCACAGCCTTCTAGGATTGTTTGTAAAGCATTCTGCTTGCGTCCACTATCAATCTCTCCATGGATATTGTTAAACAAAATCTTGCTATCAGGTATTGATAGTTTCTTTATTTCTACGACATGTTCTGCCAAATATTCCGCCACCTTTTTACTTCTCGAAACAATCACAAGTTTTCCCTCATGTTCATGTTCTTTTCCAAATCCCAATTCTTGTAGATTAATGAACGAGGAAACATCATCCATTAGCAATATGTATTTCTTCGTGTTCAAAAATTTAGCAATATTGTTTCCATTCTCATGCACATTGTCAGTTTTGTCATCTTCGCGCATATTAAACCCTTTCATTATCTGGTTCTGCAATGTTTCAATGACCTTGTCTTTCTCCTCCGATTTTGATGTAATGCGTATACATTGGTGAAACCGAAGGTTATCATTTTCTTCGGGCAACGACTTGGCATCTCTCAACCTTGTTCGCAACATCTCTATTACTGTAGTTTTCCCTATTCCCACAGGACCAGCAATACCAACTACCCTCTTAGTTTCTAGACATCTCAATACCTCATCAACGTAGTCATTGGTCCAATGATCTTCTGCTCCCTTCTTATTAATTGTAGAACGATTCGGCCATTTGGATAGCTTAGTATTCAAGTTCGCCAATCTGATGTGAAGTAGTGCTAGCTTCCAAGGCTTTCTGGTTACTAACTTCAGCGTTTCCTTTTGCATGTGACGCATTAAGTCATTAGCAGAAGAGATATCTGGCTCGGCAATATCACTGTTGATACCGTCTGCATCAACTAACCTGTAGTGTTCCTTCCAAAGTTCAATGGTCATATTTTCAATTTCCTTCAACTTTTCATATTCAGCAGCAGTTGTTCTAGAGACGCTATCTTTCACTGCTATCACATCTCTGATGTCAGTTGTAAGATATTCTTCCAAGTGTTGGATCCACAAGTTCCACAAGGGTGAAACCACGTCTTTAATAATACTGTACACTGTTGACACACTCGCTAGGAAATAGGACAAAACAGATCCCAATCTACAAAACCAGCCCGGATATATAATCAACATTCAACATGCTAAATAGCATCACACAAACTAGATCAATACACAATTCTTCATTCCTGTTAGGAAAAAATTTATCGAATTTCAACAGTACTATCACTCACATTCGTACCCGGACCACATCTGATTTGGTCGGTGGTGTGGAAGTTGGTGACATGGCAGCGGATGACATGAAACGGCCACGTGGCATGATGATGATGTAGCAGCTGATTGGACAGATTTTGTGGACAGGGAACTACATGCACAACAAGCTCCTGTAAAGTAGTGCATATGTAAGTAGATTGATACGCAAAACGATACAATTTACATACTAATGCTACAATTGATCTGCAAAGGGATGGATCGATATGCAAAGATATGTAAAGGGCAGCATACATATGCAAAGGGAGAAATAAATATGCAGAGCGTTTGTTGCTGTAACTGTTTGGAATAATACAAATATTTTACATTTATCTATTGGAGTACCTCCCGTAGTTTGTGCATTGTCAATTGTTGTGTTTATTAGTGTTGTAAAAATGGTGTCTATTCCTATTGCAAATTGTGTCTTATGGTTTGTATATACGTGGGTTTATCCAAAATTAATAATATGATCTTTCATTCTCACTTCTCCTATACACACAACCTATTCACATGGCGGAGCCAGAAGACACAAATAGGGGGCCAATGACCGAGGCTTGATATAATTTCTACTAACTTCTCAGGATGACAAAAAGGTCCATATTGAATTTTTCGGTTTGATTTTGTGGGAGTACTATCGGGGATGGGCTGGAGATTGAGGATTTTTTTGGGGATTTTATATGGGACGAAGGAAGTAGTTTCGCGGTGACCCATCCCGATATATTTATATAGTTTTTATTATATTTTTTATATATAAGTTATATTTTATAAATTTGCATAGCCCATTCTAAAATAAATACAAAAAGGGATAAGGACTTGTTTTAGTGGTTAATTACTCGGCCGATCCCCGATATATTTTATATATTATTCCCCACCCGATGTCCCAACCCTCTATACCTTCCTCTTAACGCTTTATAATTTGTATGGCATGGGCTTACACAATCTCTTTCTTTGGCCTTAGGCTTTGCAAAGTAAAAAATATTTACCAAAGTCCATTAGTTTTATGGGTTTCTTATATATTTGAAGCTATTATACACTTTGATGTTATGGTTTATTATAAACAACTTATATGAGTGTTTTGATGTATGATTTATATTGAAAGTTGGCTTGTAAGAAAATCCCCGATAAGGTCCTGATGGGGATCGGAGAAATTACGTTACTCGATAGGGATCTTCGATAAGGTCCCCGACGAGGATCCTCGATGAGGTCCCCGACGGGGATTGGCTAGGTTTTGGGGATTAAAAATGCTAACGGTTTTGGAGAAAGGGATACTAATCCCTGTCCCAAAACCGGCGCATTGTAATTCCTGCTAACTTCATCAAGCTTAGGAACCTTAGACATTGGAAGTCGCAAACCCAAATCTCGCTCCAATGACTGAATATTAAGTGTTTAATTTTATCAAGTCTTTGAGATTGAGATGACCAACTTTCTGCAGCCAGATGATTGGTATAAATAGATATATGGATTTATATGAAATAATGATCCTTTCGAATTTTTTCTTTTAAGTAAAGAATCAATTGTTTGAGTTTTCTTATCTGTTCTGTTTAAAAGATAATTTTAAATTAAAAATTTAATAAGGAGAATTTCATAGACTTCAACTATTACCAAATTCTATACTAGAGGCAGAAGATTTTAGAATAATTTTTCTCATTAATTGTCTTTCACGGTATATCAAAGTACAGGATAATGAATAATTCACTCTCTTTAATAAAACAGTTCGCAAAAATTGAATTATAAAAAATTATGCATATGCAATACTCCGAAAGCATTTTAAAAACAAGGTATAAAATCAAATTAAACAACACTCATATAACATAAACAATGAAAATTAACAGTAACTATTCACTAGTAATACGCATATACTTCCTCCGTTTTGTTTTAATTGCAACATAGGAATTGTGACACTGTCACACAAATATTTTAACTTAAAGTTTTATCATAGTTATACAAGTTAAAATATAGCCAAGTGAGATCTTGTTAGATTCGTCTCGTCGCGTAGTTTTTGAATATCGAACTTTTATAATTTTTACCTGTACCAAAACTTGAGTTATCGGTAGAAATTATAAAAAAAAATAGAGGAAATACACATTAAAATTTAAATATATTATGATTCAGAAGTGAGATTGGACAACTTACTTGTAATTGTGATTTGTGCGGCAAGGCACCAACAACACGATGAGTGCAAAGTGGGATGGGGAAGAGTAAAAAACATAAAGAAGTAAACAATGATGAATGTAGAGATTATTAGAGATTTTAATTTTAATTTTCAGAAAATAACCCTTTACAATTAAGGTAGTAAATTTTTTTAAAGTACAAAATATCCTTAATTTTTTTTTTTATGGCAATTAATATCAAAATTTGAGAGGGCACAAACAAATTTCTAAACTTTTCACACAATTAGAATATAATTTATTTTTTAACATTATAATCATCCACTAATTAAATCTCAAAATCTTGGGGGGGCATGGCCCCCATGCATATACTTCCTCCGCCCCTGCCTATTCGATTTTATTTCCCAGCCAAGATTATTTATTCTTTCTTTGTTATATTTCATCTGACCTCTCACAATTCTTTCACATCTTCCAGGACCAAAACTACAAAATTTGGAGTACAAAAATGAAGACTGTTTTTATCTCTCAAGATCCATGGAATCTGGTTGACGTGAGGTAACCTAAACAATGAAGAACTGTTGAAACTCTGAAGGAAATAAAGAAGAAAGATGCCAAGGCTCTATTTCTAATTGAAAAGGTTGCGGATGATGCAATTTTCTCATCTCGATCTCAGCAACAAGCAAAGCAAAAGATGTGTGGGACGGTTGAAAGCTTCAAACTTTGTGTAGGACGGTTGAAAGCTCTTCCATGAAGGAGAATGAATTTATTCATGATTATTTCAATAAATTTTGGTGAAAATGTGCCTGATCAGAATGCCGTGGAAAAAATTCTATGGAATCTGCCCCAGAAATATTAATCCATTGCTGCTGCCAAAGAGGAATCAAAAGATCCAAGCACTCTCTAGGTTGATGAACTATTGGGTTGATTACAGTGTCATGAAGAAAGGCATAACTCCTATGAAGATAGTCCAGGGAGCATTACAGACAAAACTCATCTAAACAACTTCATCTAAAAAATGAAGTTGAATGGAGGGAAACAACGAGGAACGCGGAATGTTTCATATCAAAGAAGAAGAGGAGCAAGAGTTAGAAGTGAAAAAGAAGGTGGACATTTTGACTGTCAAAGACAATACTCAGATGTTTCAACCTCTAAAGGTGTCAATAATTATCGCAGATTCAAGTGTTAGGCTCTTGTCATTTAACATTTCATATTTTAAGCATTACATTCAAGTTTTATCAAATTTGATGAAACAAGCCCAAGTTCTAAAATAATTCAACTAATAACTCAATTAAACAAACAAACAAACAGGAAAAAAAAAAAAAAAGGATTGGGGTGCAACAAGCGGTCAAAACCATGCATCAACCTCGTGACAAAAAAGGGCATTAACCCTTCCATTGAAAATGGAAAAAAAACCCATTTGGTCCCAAAAGTTTTTTCAATTTTCAAAATCATCCTACAAAAATTGAATTAGATGAATCCGTCCATTAACTACCTTAATCATCGCCAAAACCGTCCACGAACCCGATTTTTTTGCTAATTATCACCGAACCTGTCCATTAACTACCCTAATCATCGCAGAACCCATCCCTCCATTAGGGTAGTTAATGCACGGGTTCGACGATTATTTGGGAAAAACCGGGTTCATGGACGAATTCGGCAATGATTAGGATAATTAATAGACGGATTCGTCTAATTCGATATTTGCTGGATAATTTTGGAAATTGCAAAAACAAATGGGACTAAATGAGGTTTTTTTCCCATTGAAAATCGCAGATCCTACACTTAAACTAGCTTCTCTAATTCCGACGGCTCAATCCGATCCGCAGGACTCGAACCTTTGAGTATATATATCCGTGCAGAAATTTGGTAAGGACCAAGGCTATGGTTGGTAAATAATTAGAGTTTAGCGTTTGAAATTTAGAGTTTAGACTTTATAATTAATGATAAAACATAGTTTAAATTATGATAATTTTTAGTAATGATGTTTGATAGAGTTTAAAATTAGAGTTTAGAGGTTAGAGTTCGAAAAACTAAAAGTTGCGGAGAGGAGCGAAAGTTTAGAGTTTGGGGGTTAAAATATATCAGTTACTGAAATTACAGTTTACTACATACTCCCCCGTCCCCGTATTTATGTCTCAAAACTTTTGGGCACGGTATTTATGTGGTGTTTGTTTAGTTTTAAAGTATGAGTAAATTAGAGATTGATGTGATGTGATAGCAGTAAGTTTGAAATTTTAATTGATTAATTTATTGATGTGGTGTGATAGTTGTTTGTTAAATTTATTCATGGTAGTGGGTTTGAAATTTTAGATTATTTATTTATTAATGTGATGTAATGGAGTATGTTGGAGTATTATTAGTTTAATTATTTGCAAAAATGGAAATGCGACAAAGCTATTGGTGAGACATATATAATACGGAAGGAGTATAAATTTTTTTAAAACTATTTTTAGTATGTATTTTAAAAACTAAATACTAGCATTTATCCCAAACGTAGACGGTAGACCCAAACCCTTAAATAATCGGCACTAGTAATAAGGTGGAACTTGGTTGAACCAAGAATCTAAATATTTAATTATTTATTTTTGCCATTTGAAAATGGCATGGGCATAGGTTTTCTTTGTTTCATTTATGGAATAAAAAGGGAAAGGGAATAAAGTTTGATATTTTGATAGCTAATTTTTAATACTTAATTATTTATAATTTATAATTCATAATTTATAATTACTATAATATACTCCATATATATATAGATATATGTTGAAAATAAATATTAATTAAAGAAACTACTATTTGGATGAAGTTTTTTCAAATTGTTTTTGAATTTTGCTTTTAGAAAACATGTTCGTTTCTTTGAAAGTGCAATAGTTACCTTCTATACGCAATTCAATATATATTTTTAATGACTAAAATTGTATTGAAATAAAAATTATAAAATTTAATATTATTGAACTACAAACAAATCTGACAAGATATGACAAGATAGACTATATTTTTTTTTTTAATCCGTTCCAGAATTTGATTTCCGACCGACATCCAACTTGAATCCGTATATATGGATTCAAACGTGACCATAAATCACGGGTTGGGTTGACCCGGATTCATAGGCTCCCCAATCAAAACTCAAAGGCAACGCAAAACCCCGAGCAAGGAAAAAAGAAATACAGGACAGATCCAAAATAACTCAGGCAAAAAAGTATTTAGTCAGCAAATAACTCATATAGATGTGACTATCTTTAATCGCACTGAAAAGTTGGAAATAACTTTAACGTAAAGAAAGGAGTTTTGGATGCTAACCTTATTCAGAGCAATATGGTGGAATTATGGAGGCAAAAAGCAGATCAGACAAGATTCTAATTTGTCTGCATCCCCAAATACTTGAGATCTATAGACGACTGAAGATGATGAGGCAAATAGATGTATTTTGAGATGGATCTAGACAAGGCGTAGGGATGATGAGGCAAAAAGATGTATTTTAATTTGAGATAGATCAAGACAAGGTATAGTCGTATAGATAATGTTATTGGTATCGACGATGAGAGGGAGGGGGGGGGGGGGGGGGGGGGGGGGGGGGGGGAGGTGGGTTAAGGGGAAGACTGAGCGGTGGTTGACTTGAGAAGGAGAATTTAGCTGCAAAATTAGTATGTACCTCAATGGCTAGAACTCAAAACTTTCATGCGAAGTACTCCCTCCGTTTTTTAAAGAATGTAACATTGATAAATTTGGTATTGTTCACTCATGCACTTTGACTTAAAGTTTTATTATAGTTATAGAAGTTAAAACATAGCCAAGTGGGATCTTGTTAGATTCGTCTCGTCGAATAGTTTTTAAATATCGAACTTTTAGAATTTTTACTTGTACCGAACTTGAGTTATTAATGGTTTAAAATGTGAATTGGACTGCGTGCACAGTGGGTCCGTTATAATTTTTAAGAAACGGAGGAAGTATTTTATATTAAAAATCACATCAACCATTATTAATTTTTGAGACAATGTCCTCTTTGGTAAAGAGCCGGCGTATTACTTTAAAATTAGGTCGGACTTGGTCAAACTTCAAACGACTATTCCTAATAATTGCTAGTGTTTAATGAACATGGTTTTGAAAGAACTGATATAGAAAACCTCCAATATATCCAACGTTTTGGCTTCCAGCTGAATAAAACAACGTTGTATTTATTTTTTAGTACCCTATCTTGCTCGTATACTTTTCATCGGCACATGAAAGGGTGCTGTGACTGTATTTGCTGGCGGTGTTGGGAGAATTATATTTTGTGATTGTTTCAAAAACTTGTGATGAGTATAACCATTTTTAATGAACATGGTTTTGAAAGAACTGATATAGAAAACCTCCAATATATCCAACGTTTTGGCTTCCAGCTGAATAAAACAACGTTGTATTTATTTTTTAGTACCCTATCTTGCTCGTATACTTTTCATCGGCACATGAAAGGGTGCTGTGACTGTATTTGCTGGCGGTGTTGGGAGAATTATATTTTGTGATTGTTTCAAAAATTTGTGATGAGTATAACCATTTTTAGCTGCAAAATTAGCTGCAAAATTTAGCTGACTTGAGAAGGAGAATTTAGCTGCAAAATTAGTATGTACCTCAATGGCTAGAACTCAAAACTTTCATGCGAAGTACTCCCTCCGTTTTTTAAAGAATGTAACATTGATAAATTTGGTATTGTTCACTCATGCACTTTGACTTAAAGTTTTATTATAGTTATAGAAGTTAAAACATAGCCAAGTGGGATCTTGTTAGATTCGTCTCGTCGAATAGTTTTTAAATATCGAACTTTTAGAATTTTTACTTGTACCGAACTTGAGTTATTAATGGTTTAAAATGTGAATTGGACTGCGTGCACAGTGGGTCCGTTATAATTTTTAAGAAACGGAGGAAGTATTTTATATTAAAAATCACATCAACCATTATTAATTTTTGAGACAATGTCCTCTTTGGTAAAGAGCCGGCGTATTACTTTAAAATTAGGTCGGACTTGGTCAAACTTCAAACGACTATTCCTAATAATTGCTAGTGTTTAATGAACATGGTTTTGAAAGAACTGATATAGAAAACCTCCAATATATCCAACGTTTTGGCTTCCAGCTGAATAAAACAACGTTGTATTTATTTTTTAGTACCCTATCTTGCTCGTATACTTTTCATCGGCACATGAAAGGGTGCTGTGACTGTATTTGCTGGCGGTGTTGGGAGAATTATATTTTGTGATTGTTTCAAAAATTTGTGATGAGTATAACCATTTTTAATGAACATGGTTTTGAAAGAACTGATATAGAAAACCTCCAATATATCCAACGTTTTGGCTTCCAGCTGAATAAAACAACGTTGTATTTATTTTTTAGTACCCTATCTTGCTCGTATACTTTTCATCGGCACATGAAAGGGTGCTGTGACTGTATTTGCTGGCGGTGTTGGGAGAATTATATTTTGTGATTGTTTCAAAAATTTGTGATGAGTATAACCATTTTTAGCTGCAAAATTAGCTGCAAAATTTAGCTGACTTGAGAAGGAGAATTTAGCTGCAAAATTAGTATGTACCTCAATGGCTAGAACTCAAAACTTTCATGCGAAGTACTCCCTCCGTTTTTTAAAGAATGTAACATTGATAAATTTGGTATTGTTCACTCATGCACTTTGACTTAAAGTTTTATTATAGTTATAGAAGTTAAAACATAGCCAAGTGGGATCTTGTTAGATTCGTCTCGTCGAATAGTTTTTAAATATCGAACTTTTAGAATTTTTACTTGTACCGAACTTGAGTTATTAATGGTTTAAAATGTGAATTGGACTGCGTGCACAGTGGGTCCGTTATAATTTTTAAGAAACGGAGGAAGTATTTTATATTAAAAATCACATCAACCATTATTAATTTTTGAGACAATGTCCTCTTTGGTAAAGAGCCGGCGTATTACTTTAAAATTAGGTCGGACTTGGTCAAACTTCAAACGACTATTCCTAATAATTGCTAGTGTTTAATGAACATGGTTTTGAAAGAACTGATATAGAAAACCTCCAATATATCCAACGTTTTGGCTTCCAGCTGAATAAAACAACGTTGTATTTATTTTTTAGTACCCTATCTTGCTCGTATACTTTTCATCGGCACATGAAAGGGTGCTGTGACTGTATTTGCTGGCGGTGTTGGGAGAATTATATTTTGTGATTGTTTCAAAAATTTGTGATGAGTATAACCATTTTTGTGATGTATGGAATATTTGTGGATAGAACCATCACCACAATACAAACATCACAAAACTGAGGTTGTACAACACAAATATAAACAAACATCACTAAATTATTTAACACAACAAAACTGTGCACCTGCAGTTTTATTATAAAATTAAACTGCACAGTAACTGAACTCCTTTTCATTCTCTTCTCACTCCGACCACGCTGCCCATCGCCAACTCCAGTCTCCTCGCTGATTACTCTGTCACCAATACAGACAAAATGGATTGATCAACTCCAAAATTGAATCCTCTCCACTGGGACAAAGTAAGAGCTACCTCAAATCGAGCAAAAGTCTGGGACCAATTGAACTCGAACCCCTTCCCTCTAAGCAAAACCCAAACCTTTCTCACGTAATCCGTTAGTGACATGGATGTCGAGTCTCGGCTCGCACTTCCACATGGTCCAAATACAAGAAAGAGGTCAAAGCAATGTTTGGAAAATTGTGATGTGTATCATTATTTTTGTGATAGTATTATTTTATTATTATTAAAAAATTTGTGATGAGTGAGATAATTTTTATGATGTAAAAAACCAAAGACATCACAAATTTGTGTTATGATAACACAGCTGCAGGTGCAGCCAAGTGCAAGGCCTGCACAGGATCTCAGCTGTCAAAAGAGCTCTCAACAAGGACAAAGACACGATTCAAGATTTGTCTACCATGATTTTGATGACAAGATTAAAAACAACCTTAACAGCGTTCTACAGCCTTGTCAATCCTTTGTTATATCCTGAATTTTAAATTATGAAATCTATCTATTATAATATAAAAACTTTTGCCCTTATGAATAGTATTTTCCTTATGAATAGTATAAAAAAATTTATCGAATTTCAACAGTACTAAAATACTGTGTTTATTAGTGTTGTAAAAATGGTGTCTATTTCTTATGAATAGTATAAAAAATTTATCGAATTCAAAAATAATTGTGTTTATCTTATGAATAGTATTTTCCTTCTGGTGACCTATTTTAGTATTTTTGAATTATTTTTTATTTTATATAATTAAAATAAATAATACTAATTCTATGCCATTATTTATGTCCTAAGTATGTCATACTTCTTTTTTTCTTGTTCCATATTTTTTATTTCATTTCCATTTGAAAATAATTAAATATTAATTGCCAAACATACCCATGTCCAAAAAATTTCTTGTATTTAATACTAATTATTCCTACATAAAATACCATGTCCGAAAATTTTGGGATAATATAATAAAATATGTTTATTTTTACTTTATAATTTATTTGAATATGTATTTAATTTGTTTTACTTATTTTATAATATATTTGAATTAATATTTATTTTGTTTCTTATATTACTCCCTCTGTTCTATTAATAGTGTTAAAAAAGATAACTTAAAAATTTATATAATGTGATTGTAATGAGTTGCAAATTTTTTTTTTTTTTTTTGAGGAGCCATTGGAGACCTGGAACGGGTGGTGGGAGCCCAAGCCACACAATTACAAAGAAAACAAATGGGAGAGATATGTGGCCGGGTGGGGATTCGAACCCCCAACCTATAGGTTGGGAGTTGGGGGACTTATCACTGGAGTAAGTCCCCAACCCCACAATTTTAATTTATTTATTTATTTGTGATTTATTCATATGTGTCTGTATGCTAGTGGGTAATTTGAAAGTTTAATATATTTATTTATTAATGTGATGTGATGGATAGGTTTGACGATTAATATTTAATTACTTTTTAAAATAAAAATATTGGAACAAGAAATAAATAGAAAGTACGGCATAAATAATGACACATAATGAGTATTTTTTATTTTAATTAAGTAAAATAAAATAATAATCGAAAAAAACTAAAATAGGCCACCAGAAGTAATCATTTCCACTTTAGGCCATCGCAGCCCGAATTCCAGCCCAATGGCCTAAATTCAGGCCCGAAATCCTTCTAATGGCCTATTTTCCTAAATCAAAATATCATGGCCCAAAAATGGAAATGACTCCTTCTGGTGGCCTATTTTAGTTATTACCTCTATAATATATAATATAATTATTTTAATTTATATAATTTTAAATTATGTTGAAATAAAAAAATTAATATATCAAAAATATAAAATATTTTATCTTACTTATTAAGAATAAAATATCTAAATTTTTAATATATTTTATTTGTTTATTTTTTTATTAATTTTAAAATGGATTAAATATATTAAAATTCGTATGTTATGTATTTTTTTATTTTAAAATACAAAAGATATAATGTTTTTAATTTTATTATTTAAAATTTTAGTTGGCCAATGGGAAGGAGACAAATGTCTCAATCCCATTGGCCAAAGGAAGTGAGACCACGTGGTTCCATTTTTTTTTTGGTCGACCCATGGTTGGTCTCCAATCCAATTTTTTTTTTTTAATTAATTAATGAGGTGGAGGTTGATCCCATGAGAGACTTGGTCATGGATGGAGATGGTCTAAGCGTTAAAGGTTACTCCAATATCCCTGTCAAGAATTTCCCTTCCGGCGTCTATACCGTCAACCCCGATGCCGAGGATACCACTTCCGATCACGGTGGGGTTCCTCCTGATCAATCTGAAGCCCGCTCGAGCAAGAGACAGGGAGGCAGGTTTCATACACCTTTCCATGGATGAGTATTTTGAAGACCAAGAAGGTGACCGCTTTGATATTATTGTTACCCGGGAAGGGGGCATCCCTCGCATCACGCTTTCCAGCAGCTTTAAAGCCACCTTACTCCGGCCGTGGGCTCATGCCGTCGTACTGAAGGTGGTGGGCAGACAAGTTTTGTACAAGATCCTCAAGAGTAGGCTGGAACAAATCTGGCCTACGGCAGCGTCTTCCAGCTTGATCGATTTAGAAAATGGTTACTACATGCGGTTTAGAACGGAGGAAGAAGCAATTCATGCGATCACAGGTGGACCATGGATGATCCTAGGGCACTACCTACATGTCCAGCACTGGGAATAAAACATTAATCCAAGAACCAATGAAATCAAATCGATTGTGATCGGGGTTCGCATCCCCAGCCTCCCCATTTTTCTTTACAATCGCCGCATTCTTGCTCAAGCAGGCTCCGAGATTGGTCAGGTTATCAGTGTAGATTTTAACACTGACAAAACTTCCAGAGGGCAATATGCTAGACTTGATGTTCGAGTTGACATCAACCAACCCTTAAAGCCTCAAGTACAGTGGCGGACGCAGAAGGTTAGTGATGGGGGGGGGGGGGGGCGAATTTTAATATGATTTTTTACAACATAGAAAATAAGAAAAGATAATATAATATAAAAAAATTCATTATAAATATTTTTTTAAACTAGGGGCGACAATTGTAATCTACGAGTCACCATAGCTTGAAAGCGTTGTAAAATCTTTTTATTTTCAACTTTTACAGAAATATTTTCTTCAATGTAGCACACTAAGCAATCACTAAGAAACTCGTCTCCCATTGTGTTGCGCAAATCTGTCTTAATAAACTTCAATGCATAAAAAGATCTTTCAACAGTAGCAGTCGTGACAGGCAGGACCAATGCTAATACCATAAGCCGATATACCAAACGAAAAGTAGTATCAACCTTTAGTTCAACCATCTTTTTTGCAAGACCTCCAAGATCACAAATGTTGGTGAAATCTGGTTCCCGTTTAATATAATGAATGTACGTTTGAAGCTCAGATTTCAATTCCATTAAATCAGCCTTGGTAAAATCTTCTGAATACAACCCAGCAAGATGGAGAATCCGTTCAAGATCAAAATTAGGAAATGAATTGCTAGGATCAAGTCACATGATAACATAATAAGCTCTATATTTGATTCAGAAAATCTAGAGTCCATTTCTTGAGCAATACTATCTACAACCTACATTACGAATAAATAATATCAACAACAACAACAACAACAAAAACAACAACAACAACAACAACTACAACAACAACAACAACAACAACAACAACAATAATAATAATAATAATAATAATAATAATAATAATAATAATAATAATAATAATAATAATAATAAGAAAAGTTATTATTTAATACTTTCTGACAATATAAAGAAAAAATCAATTACCGCTAGATAGATGTCGATTCGAAAATGATGGAGATAAGTCTTTCTTTGACCATCAATAGTTTTTCTTGCACGGCCAGGAATTTCATCTTCCATGTTAGGCACCAAAATTTCATTTGTAGAACAAATTAAAATGTGGTAACGTCCTTCAACAAGTCATCCCAACCATTATTTCTAAATTCTTTCGATTCATCTTTCAGTGCCTGAATTAATCTCACGGCAAGATATATATTTTGATTCTTTTTCTGTAGAGCTTGTGACAAAGCATTTGTCATTCCCAATAGATGCATTATCAAGTAACCAATAAACACAAATTCAAAGCTCTCCATCTTATCAACCATACTAACCACAAGGCCTCGACTTCTCGAATCAGCACCATCCTCAAATACAGCTTGAAGCACTTCTTTCACTGGATCCCACAATTGAAAAAGTTGAAGAATTGTTTTGTAGTGTGAACCCCAACAAGTATCACCGGCTCGAACTAAGCCAATCTCTTGATTCTTTCCTTTTCCTGTTTGAACATCACCGCCTTCAATGAGTTTAAGCAAATTATGATATTGTCGTTGTCTCAAATCATCTCTCTTTTTACAAGAAGCTTCAACAATGTTAACAATCATAGTGAGATATTCAAAAAAATTAAACACATGTCCATTATGACTCACATTAGCAACAACAACTAATTGAAGTTGGTGAGCAAAACAATGCATGTATTATGCGTTTATTTTCCTTTAAAATGAGTGCCTTTAGTCCATTAAACTCGCCACGCATATTGGAAGCTCCATCGTATCCTTGCCTTCTAAGTCTTGATAATGATAATCTCTTCTTTGCAAAAAAATCATCAATACTATTCTTCAAGGATTGTGCACTAGTGTCATTGACATGCAATACACCAAGAAACCGTTCAATCACTCCTCCATGATCATTGACAAATCTTAACACAATCAACATTTGCTCCTTCACCGAACAATCTCGAGCCTCGTCAATTAAAAGAGAAAAATATTTGTCTCCAATTTCCATCAAAATACAACCTCTCACATCTGTAGCACAAGCATTAATAATATCCTTTTGAATACGAGGAGAACTTAATTGAAGATTTGCTGGAGCATTTGAATCCATAACTTTCTTAACTTCTTCATTACGTTCACAATACCACCGAATAAGTTCAAGAAAGTTACCTCGGTTGGTGGACTCTATCGACTCATCGTGTCCACAGAAAGATAAGCCTTGTCCCAAAAGATATCTAATTACATCAACAACTGCCGTCAGCCGAGTGCGATAAGCAGTCTCCATTTCTCTACCTCTTCGCGTTAACACATAATCCACATTATGCTTTTGATCTTTATATCCAAAATATTTTGTTCTAGCATAATTATGTGAACTATTTCCACCCCCTTCGTGTTCTTTCAACTTTTGAGTGGATGTTTCCAATTTCTAAATCCAGTTTTCGTAAATGCATCTTCTCCATGTTTGTTACCTTCACCAAACAAATAACACCAAAGACAAAAGGCGGCATCTTTAGACACACTATATTCTAACCAAAACAAATTCCTTGAACCATGCTTCTCGAAATGCTCTTTTTTCTTTATCAAAATTCTTTGGTGAAAGTTATGTCCAAGCGGTTGACAATGTCCTTTTGCCAAATATCTTCGCCTTAATTCATCTCTAGTTTCAATAGGATAACTATCAATTGATTTTCGTTTTCCCGGATCACCAACAATGTCACTCTCTTCATCTAACTCTACTCGGACTTTTTAGCAATATTGCTAACATTCCTAGAATTCAAATTTATAGAGCTGGAAGGAGCATCATTTGGTTTCGAACTTTGAGGAAGAAAATATCTTTTCATTTTATCCTAAACATGATACAATATTTCAATTATAATCCATAAAATTACAAAATCAAAGTATTACATTGTATATAACAGTAGATTTCATACACAATTTTTGAATAAAATAATCAGTACAACACGATTTCATACACAATTCTTGAATGAATTAATTAGTTGTGGCGGAATACAAAATCAAATAATTAAATTAGTACAAAATGGAAAAAAGGTAAACACTATTGAAATTATCTAAACACTAGTAAACATATAAAAATAGATAGTGGCGAACAACAATATTCTTGAAAATTTCATTTACCAAAGTCTAGGCAAGGAAAAAAAAAGAATAAAATTGAAAATCAAAACTTACTCACTTCTTGACTTCTTAGAGAACCGAAGAGTGAAATTCCGTTGGAGTTTTATTGCACTCGCTGTTCATGCTTCCGCTAAGACACTAGGTTAAAATACAAGATATCCCTAATGTATTTATAACTTTAAATAATGGGCCAAGTTTTTTTTTTTTTTTTAATTAAGATTAAAGAAAATATGAGTCATAGTAAAAAAAATCCCACCAATAAAAAATATGGTATCTTCTTTTTCCCCTTCTTTCCTACAATCTAAATTATGTAAAATTGACTTACCATAACTAAAATTAACACAATCTATATATTAATAAAACCATTAGTGAACAACCTACCTATATTTGATGTGGTGTCTCCATTTCAAATTTACAATTTTTATAAGTTTTTGAATTTTTGAATTTATTAATTTTAGAGTTTCTCATTTATTTATTTATTCATTATAGATTTTCAATTTTGAAATATTTGGAATTTTTAATTTATATGGAATCCCACAATATTGTTCACTAAGATTTGAAATTTAAAATTTAAAAAGATTTGAAAGATTTTGAATTTTAAATTTATAGTATATAATTAGTATGTACTTATATCATTCCAATTGTATATAAATATTTCTTCTATATTTAAATAATTTTTACGTATCCAATTTTCACACGGTTCAATGTACATTTTAAATCCTTAATAACTCAAGTTCAGTGCAAGTAAAAATTCTAAATGTTCGATATTTAAAAACTACACGACGAGACGAATCAAACAAGATCTCAATTGGCTATATTTTAACTTTCCTAACTATAATAAAACTTTAAGTGAAAGTCTGTGTGTGAATAATAATACATTTACAAATGTCAACAAAATTTAAATTCGGAGGTAGTAATATGAAACTTATTTATATTTTATTATATTAAATATTATACAAAATATTTATAATTATTAAGGAAATTGTGAAAATTCATATTATGTGAATAATTAGTTTATACTAAATTAACTATTTCCGTAAAAATATTATAAATAAAATAATTGGGTGTATAAAGAGTTATTGAAGTGCGAATATATCTATTATTAAATAAAGAAGTAAAATCAAATTTATTTAATCTACCTTTTAAGGAAGAATTCATTAAACTATGTTTTAACATATTTACAATTGATAGAAGAACCAATAAAAAATCCAACTTTGTTAAAAATTGGAAAGCTAATTGCAGCAGATTTTATAAGTTTGAACTTTTATCTGAAATGCAGGTACCAGATGAAGTTTTAACGTCTGAAACAAAGAATCTATTAATACTAGAAGAGTCATATTATAACAAGAAAAAAATGTGATTTTATGTTTTATGAATATGTGATTTTCTGTATTTTTTATCTTTTTTTTGTTAATTAAGCTTATGAATTATTATTATTATTATTATTATTATTATTATTATTATTATTATTATTATTATTGTACGACAATTTTTTGCAAATTTTTTGAACGATCTGGTATTCTTGTTTATACTAGAAATTTTTCCCACTAAAAAAAACAAGGAAAAAATGACAGATCATACTAAGCTATTACCTTTATTGATTGATGAGCAAAGAATATTTATAATAAGATAATGTCTGCAGTTGATAGTGGTGAGGGTGAATTCTTTTTTTCTTTACGTGGTGGAACTGGCAATACATCTATCTAGAAACCATTATATTCTGTCCTTCATGGAGTCGTGATATTATATTGCTTGTAGCATCCAGTGGAATAACATCATTACTTCTTAAGAGGTACGACTGCACATTTTAGATTTGGTATTCCACTAGATTGTTCTTTGTTTTCTTGACGTGGTGGAACTGGCAATACATTTATCTAAAAACCATTATGTTCTGCCCTTCATGGAGTCGTGATATTATATTGCTTGTAGCATCCAGTGGAATAACATTACTACTTCTTAAGAGGTACGACTGCACATTTTAGATTTGGTATTCCACTAGATTGTGATTAGAATTCTACTTACAAAAAAATTATCCCAAAAATTGATTTAACCTCTCTTCTAATTAAAACAAAGCTCATTATTTGGAATCAAAATTCTTGATTGGTATAATGATTATGAGCCCATATGATTTAACCAAATTTTCCATTCCATTTCAAATGAGAAAATTCTCACTCGCAGTTCGTTTTGCTATAACTATAAATAGAAGTCATTGTCAACCTTTAAAAAATGTTGGACTCTATCTTCCATAACCGGTTTTTAGAGGGGACTCAAAGCATTAATATGCAATTAAGATGGATTAACTCGAGATACAATAAGAAATGTTGTCTACAATGAAATTCATGTATGCCAAAAAAATTGCAAAATGAAGTGATGGTAATTGGTAAAACTGGTATTGATCTGAAGATGTACAATCAGGTGTGACATTTCAAGATAATTTTCATATGAACTCTACGGGTCGACAATTGTTGAGATTATATGTACAAAAATAAGTTGTACCCCTTCAAATCTAGACATTTTTAAAGATGTTGTTAGACTAGCCTCTACAAATGAGATATTGATACTAACAATGATTACATCATGGAACATATGTCTACAAATGAAAAGATATATCTCCGTTCTAACATTATTTGATAAGATGATGAAAGTATATATAATGACAATGAAATATTTTCACCGGAATATCAAAGTATCATCAAGCTTCCAAGATTACCGAATTATGTTAAAATAGAAAATTCTTGATAGAATTATTATAAGCCTGGATTTAATCAAATTCCCATTTAATTTTAAAGGAGAAAATTTGACTTTGTTTTATTATGATGATAAACAAAAGTCAATGTCAATCTTTAAAGAAGGGTGAACTCTATTTTTCAAAACCAATTTTTAGCTTTGAACGATTATAAGTTGTGATATCTCGTGTCACTAGCAAGAGATGAATCAAAGTATTAATATTTAATTAAGATGGAGTAACTCAAGATAATACAAGAAATGTTGTTTATAGTTAAGTTTATATATAAAAAAAATTGTAATATGGATACTTGATGTAGGTGATGGTAAAATCAGTATTGATCTTGGAGATGTAGTTAGATGTGATATTTCCGGATAATATTCTTATAAATTCTACGGGTGATCCTATATAAGCATTTTTTTAGCATACATATACAAATAGAAACTGCATCACTTCAAATATAGATATTTTTAAATATAGGTGCTATACCAGCCCTTTCGAATGAGATGGGTTGATACAATTAATGAGTACATCATGTAATGTATGTCTACAAATGAAAATGTATATCTCAGGTCTAAAATTATTTGTCAAGAGGATGAAAGCACGAATAATGACAATGAAATATTTTTCATCAGAATATCTAAATACGATCAAGTGTTATGGACTACTGAATTATAAAATAAAGTTGAATAAGGGTTTTATAGTCATTCGTTTTAATTCTATAGATCCATCAAATAAATTATGCAGTGACAGCAGGTTGATAGTAACCAAGATTCGAAACTGTATAATTGAGGTAAAACTAATTTTGGGAAACTATGAAAGTAGAAAATTCTTGATTGGTAGAATGATTATGAGCCCGTAATATTTAACCAAATTCTCCATTCGATTTCAGATGAGATACTTCTCATTCGCAGTTTGTTTTGCTATGAATATAAAGAAAAGTCAATGTCAATCATTAAAGAAGGTTGAACTCTATCTTTCAAAATCAGTTTTTAGCTATAAATAGTTATATATTGCGATATCTCGTGTCACTAGCAAGACAAGACTTAGAGTATTAATATTTAGTTAAGATGGATTAATTCAATATACTACAAGAAACGTTGTTTACAGTGAAATTTTCAGTAAATTGTAAAGGAAAATTTTCATATCATGCTTAATACTTATTTAAATTTATTTAATTTTAAATGAAATTTCAAATTAAATAAAATATAATTTTATTATATATTCTTATTGATCTGTTAAGTTTGTACGGGACAAGACACAAGAAGTTGGTTTAATAGAATTTCTCTATTAGTTTCATATATGTATATATATTTTATATAAAATACTTCCATTGTTTTTTAAAGATAGCTACAGACCCACTCAGCACGCAGTGCAATGCATATTTTAAACCATTAATAACTCAAATTCGGTACATGTAAAAATTCTAAAAGTTTGATATTTAAAATCTACAAGACGAGACGAATCTAACAAGATCACACTTGGCTATATTTTAACTTGTATAACCACGATAACACTTTGGGTCAAAGTATATAAGTGAAAAGTACTCATTTATCAAACGTAGCTAACAAAAAAAAGGAGGAAGTATATAATTATATCCGTCGAGTTTCGACGGGTTACTTACTAGTCATATAAAAAAATTAATGGTAAATTTTGAGTTGGGGGAGCAAAATTATAGAAAATATATTTTTAATGATAACTAATATATACATATATAGAAAATTTTAAAAAAAAATTCAATTTGGGGGGCGGCCGCCACCCCTGACCATACACCCGTCCGCCACTGCTCAAGTAATTGTTGAAGATTCCCTGCTCAATGTAGAATATGAAAATTTGAGATCGGTTTGTTTCAAATGTGGAAAATTTGGGGACTCCCAAGATCACTGTCGACCCGTTGTCGATGCTAACTCCACTCATGATCACCCCAATCCAGCTCCATGCACCCCTGAAGTCCTCCCTACTACCCCGTCCTTCGGCCCCTGGATAATCGCCAAGTCCAGGAGAAGGAACAGAAACCCTAACCCTGATCGGAGTTTCCAGCCTAGCCTCCAAGCCAATCAGAACCGCTTCTCCTCGTTACATGAAGATCTTGAGGAATCTCTTGTAGGGTCAGTTCATTATTGTGGCTTGACCAAATAAATAAAAAAAAAATAAAAAAAAAATAAAGGGAACAAGAAAACGCTGACCTGGCAATAGCGGGTAGTCATTTAATACGCCCAGGACAAACATCAATAATATAGGGCATGTTTGGATTGACTTTTGAAAAAAAAAATAGAAGCCAAAAGCAGAAGCAGAAGCAGAAGTTAAAAGCAAAAGCATATAACTTTTATGTTTGGATGGAATGTTTGAAAAACGGTTTTATCTAAAAAGTATGTTTGGATGAATAAAAATGAAAAGTGCTTTTGGAATGTAGTAATTACCAAAAAGGACGTGCTATTTAATATGATTATAAAATATATTTATAGTGTAATTTATATTAAGTAGTGGGGGTATTTAAGTCCTTGCACATTTTACGAGGTGTTTTTGGCTTCTGCTTTTGGGATAAGCACCCAGAAGCACTTTTTTAGCTTTTCGAGGTGCTTTGCTTTTTCTTAAAAGCCAAAACAAACACTTAATTTCTATTAGAAGTGTTTTTGACAGAAGCAAAAGCCAAAAGCACCTCCCTAGAAGCCATTCCAAACGAGCTCATAGTGCAGTGAAGAATTGAAAAACAGATCAGTGAGGCAGTGGGCAGGAACTCAGTAAGCCAAAAATACTGATAGCAACGAAGAGAAACAGAGGAAGAAGTATAGAGAAGGAAGACAGCTTCGTCTTCAAACCTCCGGTGAAATCGTTCCTCATATCTCTTCTTATCCTAGAATTGTGTTCTAGAAGTATATATATTTGGGGAATCCACTGTCTATGGTTATTATTGTTGATTAGCCAAGATGAGAGAAAATCTTGATGATTGTTGGTGAACCTCTAGGCATGTGCTAGAGAGAAATATTGGTGTACCCATTATTTGATATAGTGGAGATTTGAGATGGTGGCGACTGGCCCGTAGTTTTTACCTTCATTTTGAAGGATTTTCCAGGTATAAATCTCGGTGTCGATTTACTGCTTTATAGTTGCTTTGGTTGGTTTATTGTTGAATTGGCTTGATTGCATATATTGAAAACTCATTTGGCACACAGAGGATATATTGTTTTGGATATTGGGTATTGTTTTGGTATTTCTGGTGATAACACAGGTTCCGCACTATTTCTCAACAAACTGGTATCAGAGCGAAAGTTGGGTTGTGCAAGTTTGGAAGTATATCTGTGTGTTGAAATGGATGAGCAGAATTCCTTTGGGATGATGAAATTGAATTCAGGGAATTATGCTATTTGGAAAAGAAAGATGCTCGATCTGCTTTATTGCAAAGATTTATTTAAGCCGGTGTTAGGCAAAGAAAAACCAAATGATGTGAGTGATGATGCTTGGGGAGTGTTGCATATGAAAGCTTCTGCTACCACTAGGCAATGGGTAGATCCCAATATGCAGTGGAAACCAAAGCATATATATTGTGGAAAATGCTAGAGGCACTTTATGAGAAAAAACTTTCAGGAACAGGCGTTGCTAATTAGAAAAATTGTGAATTTGAAGTTCAGGGATGGAAAAAGTATGACAGAGCATACTAGTGATTTTTGCATCCCCTGTTCTTGTAGTTTTGAGGCATATTCTCTAGTTTGAATCTCTCTCTCTCTCTCTCTCTCTGTCTGTTGTGAATTTTAGATAGAATCTTCTTATATCTGGAATTCGCGTAATATAAAGACTGTGGAAGCAACGAACATTTGGATATTTTTGAACTCGAGCATGATAGTGTGTTTGATCTCATGTTTTTGCTAGGAAGAGAGCATGACCTTGTGTTAGTGTTTTGATGAATCTTTGAATGTTGCATGCCACTGTGTCCATGATGATAGCTGCAATTGTGGTACTGTAGGCATTAAATGGTTTCTTGTTTGATATAAATTAAAAATTTATAATTTTTAATATAATAAGGGGGCCTCGTTCTTGTTTTAGAACAGGGCCCCAAATATGATTAGACGGCCCTGCTTGTCTGTATATTTGGTATTGAGAAAAGTTGGTATGTGTTTGTTTTGACAAATCTGCACCACCAAACAAAGTGGCTGCAAAATGTTTTCTGAAAAGGTTTTTCACTAGAAGACAAATTTGGTGGGAATATAGTTGACTAGGAGAGTTTTGTTCCCATGGAACTCAACTTCAGTAATAAATATCAATATTTTTATCACCCGATCAACTGCTATTTCCTTTTGTGAAAATCCAAAATGGGACCACAAAAATCCCACCTTTTATTAAATAAAACAAGTCAACTTTTATAACAAGTCAAAATCCCACCTTTTATCACCTGATCAACTGCATTAAATAGTGTTTGCTTGTCTTTGTGAGTGATTTGTTCTGTCCAAACAGTCCAAAGCAGTCCAAGAAGTAATAGAAGTAATGGAAAAACATACTCACTCCTTCTCACTTATAGTGTCCCAAAACTTTTGTGCACTGTATTTTATGTGAGAATAGTTAGTATTTAGTGTACGGGTAGATCAGTATTTAGAGTACGGTAAATTAAAAATTTATGTGATGTGATGGTAATGAGTTTAAATTTTTAATTGATTTATTTATGTGTGATGTAATAATTGTGAGTTGAATTTACTTATTTATTAATGTAATATGATGTAGGTAAGTTTAGTGATTAATCTGTAACTATTTTCTAAAATGGAATGTAACAACAATATTGAGACGACCAAAAAAAGAAAGTGTGAAACATGAATAATGGGACGGATGGAGTATTAGATAGTCATTTTTCTTTTCAAAAAAGCCGGAATAGTCCTTTTCCATTTGTCTCAATTGGTCTTCTACGCTTACAAATAAAATCCAAATTGGTTCTTTTTCTAACTAATAATATTTTTGTAGGTAATGTGACAACTAAATTTCTTAATTACCATATAATATTTTAAATGGATTTGACCCAACCCAATACTAAACCATAAACTACCCAACCATTAGCACCTCCTCTTCAAATGAAATGATTAGTTTTGGTTTACATCCCCAGAAGAGATAATTACTACTCCCTCTGTCCCAACTTTTGGACACGCAGTCCAATGCATTTGTTTAACAGTTAATATCTTAAAATATAGAGAAGTAAAAATTATAAAAAATATATACTCTAAAAACTACATGATTAAACAAATCCAACAAGACCGAGTTGATGAATAAACAGTGTGAAAAGTCAATATAGGACAATACAAGTGGGACGGAGGGAATACTTCTTTGGAGTCATAAAGCCGAAATCCGGCCAAACTTTTGTTGGCCCAGTGCTCGACACTAGAATAGTAATAATAGGTGATTCTAAGACTGAAGAGATGTAAAACATGTGATGAATGGCGTTGTTTGGGTAAAGACTACGACACAAACACACCAACTATAGAGGACACATGACAATTCACCTACACAACACCAACTCTTTAATGTTGCTTAGTCTTTAAATAAAATCTTTAGTTCACAAGGATACTTAGGTGGAAGTGACAACCACATATCATTTAGGCGGTATAACCGACCATATATTAGTTAGACGGCAGGGCCGACTATATAACTAAAATAAGTGCACCAAGAACTTAATAAACGAGGCTTAACCGAGAGGTTTAAACAAAGAGAACACTTTTATAGATACACAACACAGTTACAACACTCTTCACTTCTTTAACACTTCACCACTCACCACTCACTCCTCAACACTTCTTAACTCTCAATACTTCTCAACTCTCAACACCTTTCAACTCAGAATTCAACTCACTTCACT
This sequence comes from Hygrophila difformis, assembly GCA_030278955.1. Classification (NCBI taxonomy): domain Eukaryota; kingdom Viridiplantae; phylum Streptophyta; class Magnoliopsida; order Lamiales; family Acanthaceae; genus Hygrophila; species Hygrophila difformis. Next base: position 13,555,562 of record JAOANR010000015.1, on the reverse strand, counting down.
ACAAATGAAGGGGGCTCACCCTATTTATAGAGTGGCCATGGATCTAGAATATTCTTAGGAATCTAGAGTATTCTAATGCATTATAAACAATGCTATTACTCGCTTTTGTAAAATATTGTAACACTTATAGTATTGCATTGATATCTAACACTCCCCCTGAATGCAAAATTCCTTCCTGGGATGATTGGCAGATCATTCCGAGTGCTTCTCTGAACTTTTCGAACTTGAGTTTACTTAGTTATTACTATTATTTTATATTTTGTTTTATTTTTTCGCTAAATTTTTCTTTTTTCTGTAAACCAGGAATGAAGGGACAAGTGGATTGAACTTTCAATCTTTAGCTTGGAAGGTGAAATATTTAGTATTGAATATTATGGAAAAAAAATATCATCGTTTCCTAAGTAAATGTCATCTCGGTCACCCCCTGGATCTCGGCCAAATGGTATTCGTTTGGTTAAGTGGGATGCACAAAGGGGGTATGATACAATTTTTGCACGTGGATGGTAGCTCCGCAGGGAATCCTGGCCGGGGCTGGGTTCGGTATGGTGGTCCGTAATGAAGATGGGCAATGGCGTGGAAGGGGTGTGGCTTCCTTGGTGAAGCTACGGATACATTTGCGGAACTTGTAGCGTTGGCCAAAGGGCTCTCTTTTCTGAGGGATATGGGCGTGAGTAGAGTATGTGTCTATTAAGATTCAAAGACCGCCAACCAGTTGCTGGCCTCCAAAGAGAGCTTCCATCCTTTGGCGGCTTTGATCATGCAAATTAAGGAGGTGAATGTTTGTTTTGCAGAGCGTGAGATTTTCCATGTTCGCCTTGCTAAACATGGCCTTCGAGTGAAAATTTTTTTACTACATGGGCTTTCCCCCTGATTTTGTGGGGGGAGCATGGCGGTGGATGCATCCGGTGCATGGTTCCCCAGGGCTTAGTTTATTTCATTTTCCTTTCTTTAGTTTGTAGCTTCCTTGTTTTTTCCTTGGACTTTTTTTCATTTTTTTTCTCTGACTTCGGCTATGCTAAAAAAATACTTCCTCTGTTCTCAAATATTTCTTATGGACCCACTGCGCATGCAGTCTAATGCACATTTTGAATCAATAATAACTCAATTTCGGTATATGTAAAAATTCTAAAAGTTTGATATTTAAAAACTACACGACGAGACGAATCTAACAAGATGTCTCTTGACTATATTTTAACATGTATAACTATGTTAAAACTTTAAATCAAAGTACTTGTGTGAATAGTGCCCTAAAACCAAATGTAGTAAACATTTGAGAACGGAGGAAGTAAATGTCATGCAGAGGGTTTGTCATTATTAAGGTCTGTTCCCATACGGAACTATAGCTACGGGCTAGTGCGTAGGGAGCTGTGGGAGCTGTAGTTGTCAGTTTTATTTAAAATTATAAGTGTTTGGTACAACTAGTTGTAGGTGATCAAATTTATAAAATGACAAAGGACAAATATTTATGTAGACTATTGGGTAGTGGTGTGGGTTATCGAGTTAAAATTGTAATTGGACATAAATAAGTTTGCTAGTTTTTTTAAACGCTACCTTAGGTAGCTTATATTTGTAGAGCTTTAAATTGTAGCTATAACTCTCAAAAGCTAGTGCATAACAGACTCTTAATCGAGTAACGTTGATAAAATATTTTAGCATAACTAAATAAGAAAAATATAATTTAGTAAGATCTTGTTGGATTCCTCTAATAAGGTGATTTTAAAATATTATATTTTTATAATTTTTATTTATATACAATTTTAGTTATTAAGAATTATAATTATGTGAAATGTACGTATATCGCAAAAAAATTATGCGAAATGTATGAATGTGACATTATTTAGTAACGGATGTAGTTTTATTATGATTACCCCGAAAATATTCAGAAATTTTAGAATAAAACTTTATATTTAATGATCGGATTGAGACTATAAAATAGGGGTGCTGACATGGCAATTAAATTTTAGAGGTAAGATTTTAGTGGAGAATGAAAAAAAAAAAAAAAAAAAAACCAACAATTAAGTTTGTGTGCAGAATTCATAGATTCTGATCTCCAAAAAATGATACAATCCTATTATGATATGATGAATGTTGTGTGATACGATTTGTTACCATTATTGTTGACACAACATATATGGAAAGACATTTCTGTTATTATATTAAATTATTGCAAACTATAGGGAAGATTATATAATTCCTTAAAATGAGGAACAATGCCATAATTGTTTCTTGGGTTGTTATCCATCTGGCTGTGAAATGAGGAAAAATATGGGTTTTGGATCTAACCGTCGATACCGAAGATGACAACTACAATGCGATATACGCGGAGTGCGGGTTTGTTTATGCGCGTGACGGATGTGCGACAGATGAGGCGTGGACTGCAAGGATGCCGTGGGACAACATCATCATGAGGCAGCTCCCCTCACGATGCAAAATCGGCGGACACAACCCTTTAAAGAGAATGTTAAATGAGTACAATAATCGTGTTGATATAGAAAATGGGTATAATATAGATAAAGTCAAACAACATTTTTTTTCACTATTTTTTTTATTAAAAGTTTAAAACTAAGGCCCCATTCTCTAGAACTTATTTTCAGACCTTATTACTTTTTTTTTTCAAAATCAGATCAGACCAAATCAGATAAGAAATATTCAGATCAGACAAGATCAAATCAGATCAGATCAGACTAGACCTGACCAGACCAGAAACATCAGACCAGATCAGATCAGACCAGATCAGATCATTATAATACAATTACATAATTACATATAATATTTTTTTTTAAAAAAGGCAAAAACATATAGGAATGTATGCAAATATTATTTATATTGTACTTATTTAATACTAATTTTAAAAGTATTTTTCAAAATGTTTTTTTGCTCTTCAAAATATTATTTAAATATACTAGTCACGTTGTTAATATATTTTATAGTATAAATACTTTCAAAATATAGTTTTAAATACTTTCATTAAATATTTTTTAAATATATTAGAAAATACTTTCAAAAATATTTTTAAAAATATTTTTTTCGTCATTGAAATATTATTTAAATATACTAGTCACGTTCTTAATATATTTTATTTTATAAATACTTTCATTATTGTATATTTTATATTTTTATATTAATGCATGTGTGCGGAGATCAATAATATATAAACTATTAATAATTTTTATTATTATTATAATTAAGACTAAGTAACTATTAGTAATTAATTATTATTAAAAATATAAAAATACTAATATATAATTAATACTATATTAGTAATTAGTACTAATAAGTAAACATAATAATAAAAACTATTAATTAATTATTATTATTATATAATAAATATTAAATAGTAATTATTAATTTTTATTATTATTATTATTATTACCATAATTTAATTAATCAAAATAGCTTATCGAAAAAATAATTAGAATCCAAATATAAATAAAATAAGATCAGACCAGATCAGACCAGATCAGATCAATTCAGATCAGACCAGATGGAATCAGACCAGACCAGAAACATTCAGATCAGATCAGACCAAATCAAATTTTACAAATTCATATTAGACCAGAAAAATTAAGGCCTAGAGAACAGGGCCTAAAACACAAAACCCTTTGAATGGGAAGAAAATCCTTCCTTTTACGGTAACACGTGTATGAGGGCATTAGTATCATTGCCCCGATTTACGCCAGGTAGGTTACGGCCCCTACCGTGGATTAAGACAATCAGAATCCACTAAAAATAGCAACAAATTATATACTATTTACAGCCTTTTGTATTAAAATAAATCGTAGCATGTTAACCCCTATTTTTATTACTTCAGGAGATCCAGAATCAGGACTTAAACCTGATCGAAAAAATCACAATATACCCAAACCTTGATACTTTAATATTTTATTGAACTGGATACCTTAGGAAGTAGCCTTGACTTTATTGAAAAAGGTATTAAAAGTATTATTCAAATATTATTAAAATAGGATTGTGATAATAGGAAGTAGCCTTGTCTAGGCTACTGGTATCTGTATCCTTCAAAAAATTTAAATTATTTAACCAAACCTTGCTACGTCCTAAGGTAGGAAACAAAATAGGATTGTGATCATTCTTAAAGAAAACCAGAACCGATGAATCATCGACGGTCGGGTGGTTGGAGGGAGTCCATAAAATCCCAGAGCTCGGAACACCCAGTAATAAGGCAGTCAAACCGATGTATGAGATTTGGTATTTGATTTTATTTACGTAAGCATGTTGGATATTTATCTGAAAATGGACTAATAATAATAAAAATTTAAGAATTTGGGGCTCAAATGAAATATTCTGGAAGTTTGGAGTTCAATTAATATAAAAATGACTGATTTTGGTAGATGAATAAATGGAATAAAATAAAACTTTAGGACTGAATTGACAAAAGATAAAAGAAAATGACTAATATTATGCCAACGTGTCTGATTAATATTTAAATCATCGTCATGTCAGCAATTAGAGTATAATTATTGAACAATGGGCTGATCCAGACATAATTAGAATTTGCAGCGGACTAATTCGGTAATAAACTAAAAAAGAATGGATTCAATTTTTTTGAAAAGAAAATGGGCATTTTAAACCTTTTTGGAGATTAATTCATGTTTGATATGACATTTACTGTAAAATGGATTTAAGTATAGTGTTAGCTATTGGAGATGGTCTAAGTATCAAGTATGCCTTCCCAATTGAGTTGTGTAGCCTTGGTGATTTCTAAAAAGAAAGTTATATATCCTTTTGTGGGGAGAATAACAGGAAAGAACAAAGGGAAAAAAAGGCTATGGAAGGTGCTAATGGGTGGGTGGAATGTGTGACGATGGGTAGTGTTTAAGTGTGTGCCCCTTTTCAAATGAGATGTGCCCTCAATATATTACTCTTTTAATTCAGTTAATGAGAATATTTAAAGGTGCCCTTAACGTATTTGCATTTGTTATGTTTTGGTGGTGGATATCTTCAAGATTGGTGTCTTTTTTTTTTTTTTTTTTGTTGTTGTTGTTTTGGTGTGTGTTCATATCTGTGTGCTTCTCTAATTTCAATTTCATCCTAAACATTTATTTTGTTCCTCAATTATCTAACTTTACTCATTTTTGCCAAATTCATCATAATTCACTATAATCTAATAAATTAGTACAATTAACATTATTGTGGTACCAATCCGACCCATGCACTACTCAAATAATCCGATCCGTCTATTTCCACCTCTATATAAACTCTTTTCCAATATGAACTTTTTATGAAAACTTACTCTAAATTCTATTATTTTAAGGACATTATATTGGGAAGAGATAATACAGAAGTTGGGGGAACCGCGTTTTGGACGAATAGAATTATTTGAATACTAGTAAGTAACCCGTCGAGACTCGATGGGTATAATTATATATTTTATATATAATATATATACTTATATTATATGAAACTAATAGAGAATATATGATAATTATAATTTAATTATTAGTTGAGAGATCATATTAAACCGTCTTCTTGTGGCTTGTCCCGTACAAACCTAGTAGATCAATAAAAATAAATAATAAAATTATAGTTAATTTAATTTGAAAATTTATTTAAAATTAAATCTATTTAAATAAGTATTAAGCATGATATGAAAATTTTCCTTATAATTTGTTGAAAATTCCACTGTAAACAACGTTTCTTGTAGTATCTTGAATTAATTCATCTTACCTAAATATTTACTTTGAGTCTCATATTGCTAGTGACACGAGATATTGCAACATATAACTATTTATTGCTAAAAACTGGTTTTTAAAGATAGAGTTCGACCTTCTTTAATGATTGACAATGACTTTTCTTTATATTCATAGCAAAACAAACTGCGAATGAGAGTTGTCTTATCTGAAATCGAATGGAGAATTTGGTTAAATCAGACGGGCTCATAATCATTTTACCAATCAAGAATTTTATACTTTCATGTTTTTCCAAAATTAGTTTAACCTCAATTATATGGTTTTGCATCTTGGTTACTACCAACCTACTTCCATCGCATAATTTATTTGATGTATCTATATACCTAAAAAGAATGATTATACAATCCTCATTCAACTTTATTTTACGATTCATTAGTCAAGAACACTTGATCGTGGTTAGATATTCTGATGAAAATATTTTATTGTCATAATCCATTCTTTCATCCACTTGACAAATATTTTTAGAACTGGGAACATACATTTTCATTTGCAGACAAACATTCCACGATCTAATCATTAACTGTATTAATTCATCTCATTAGAAGGGGCAGTCTATATTTGAAGTGATGCAATTTATATTTGTTTATGTACACTAAAAAAATGTTTATATAGGATCACCCCTAGAGTTTATAAGAATATTATCCGGAAATATCACATCTAACTATATCGCTAAGATCAATACCGGTTTTACCATCACATACATCAAGTATCCATATTGCAAATTTGTTTTATATATAAATTTTATTGTAAACAATATTTCTTGTAATATCTTGAGTTAATCCATCTTAATTAAATATTAATACTTTGATTCCTCTCTTGCTAGTGACACGAGATATCATAACATAACCTTCTTTGAAAATTGACATTGACTTTTGTTTATAATCATAGTAAAACAAAGTGGGAATTTTTTCCTTTAAAATCGAATAGGAATTTGGTTAAATCCGACAGGCTTATAATCATTCTATCAAGAATTTTCTACTTTCATGGTTTCCCAAAATTATTTAGCCAATTGTATGGTTTCACATCTTGTTTACTATCAACGTGCTTATATTGCATAATTTATTTGATAGATCCATATTCCTAAGAAGCATGACTATGCAACCCCCTTCAACTTTATTTCATGATTTGGTAATCCTGAAAGCTTGATCATACTTTGATATTCCGATGAAAATATTTCATCGTCATTATACATACTTTTATCATCTTGACAAATATTATTAGAACTGAGGTATCTTTTTATTTGCAGACATATGTTCCATGATGTAATCATTGATCATATCAATATCTCATTTATAGGGGCTAGTCTAGCAATAAGAAGCATGACTATGCAACCCTTCTTCAACTTTATTTCATGATTCGGTAATCCTTAAAGCTTGATCATACTTTGATATTCCGGTGAAAATATTTCATCGTCATTATACATACTTTTATCATCTTGACAAATATTATTAGTACTGAGGTATCTTTTTATTTGCAGACATATGTTCCATGATGCAATCATTGATCATATCAATATCTCATTTATAGGGGATAGTCTAGCAATATCTTTAAAAATATTTGGATTTGAAGTAGTACAGTTTATATTTCTATATATAATCTCAACAATTGACGACCCCTATTCATAAGAAAATCATCTTAAAATGTCACCCTTGATTGTACATCTCCAGATCAATACCAATTTTACCAATTACCATCACCTGCATGAAGTATTCATTTTGTAATTTTTTTGGCAAATATGAATTTCATTGTAGACAACATTTCTTATTGTATCTTGAGTTAATCCATCTTAATTGCATATTAATGCTTCGAGTCCTCTCTAAAAGCCGGTTATGGAAGATAGAGTCCAACATTTTTTAATGATTGACATTAACTTATATTTATAGTCATAGCAAAACAAACTGTCAGTGAGAATTTTCTCCTCTGAAATTAAATGGAAATTTAATACACTTAGCTTGTTGCTGAAATAGACTTAGTTCGTTGCTGAAATAAATTAACCCAAACAATTGAGGTTTCAACTTTTATGAAGTCGCTAATATGCACAATATCAAGTCGCTGAAAAAAACTATAGCTTGTCGCTGAAATATGCTATAATTCGTCGCTGAAATATACTATACTACGTCGCTGAAAATACACGGAAGGCGCGCTGAAAAGTAATGTGCATGTCGCTGAAAACAATGAAATAATAAAAAATCACTGAAAAGTACATACCTTGTCACTGAAATGTACTAAAGTATATTTTGGAGTAATATGGCAAAATTACTTTTTACCCATCTAGTTCATCTCAACCGTTGATTTAAAAAGTTAATCTACGGTGGGAGAACAACGCAGTTCATCAAGTCATATCCCTTAGTCGGTCCCTAATTTCTCACAATTTTTAATATAATAAAATGTAAATAGGTTTCATATTACTACCTCCATATCCAAATGTTGTTGACATTTGTAAATGTACTACTATTCACTCACAGACTTTCACTTAAGGTTTATCATAGTTATACAAGTTAAAATATAGCCAAGTGAGATCTTGTTAGATTCGTCTTGTCGTATAGTTTTTAAATATCGAACTTTTATAATTTTTACTTGTACTGAACTTGAGTTATTTATGATTTAAAATGTACACTAAACTGTTTGAAAAGTTGGTCCATAAAAAATATTTGAATATAGAAAAAGTATTTATATAGAAATAGAAGGATATAAGTATATATTATTGTATATATTATACAAATTGGAATTAGAAATTCTATATAAATTTAAAATTGAAAATCTTTCAAATCTTTTTAAATTTTAAATTTCAGATCTTTTTAAAAGTGAACAATATTGTGGGATTCCGTATAAATTGAAAATTCCATATATTTCAAGAACTGAAAATTTATAATGAATAATAAATAAATAAATGAGAAACTCTAAAATTAATAATTTAAAAAGGCAAAAATCTATAAAAAATTAGAAATTTGAAATGGAGACACCACATTAAATGTAAGATAGGTTGTTCACTAATGGTTTTATTAATATATAGATTATACAGGTTGGATTTGCCCCACAACTTTGTTGATTGTACTAATTTAAGACTGATTTGACAAAAATTGGTAAATTTAATTAGAGAATCGGATGCGACAAAATAATAGTTTATGACTGAAATTGGAAAAATTTAAAGAACTGTTAGATATTATTGTTGTATATCTTTTGTATATATAGTTTTACTATTGGCCCAACCAAGTGGTCCGGCCCTCTTATGCAATTATATAAGTATGTACTTTTACACTCTTTGGAATTGATTTAGCCATTATATTCATTTTTCTCACAAGAACAATGTCCAAATAAGTTATACTTTCTCCCTCTCACTATTATTGTTACATTGTTCTCCAACATGCATGTTGATATACATTTTTAACTATGTCCAATGAAAAATCATAAAAAGTTGAAATTATAAAACTACGAGATTAGACGAATCTAAAAGATCTTACTTGACTATAGTTTTTCTTGTATAATTATAATAAAAATTTGAGTCAAAATTAAAAAGTGAATAGTATCAAAAAATCAAACGTAATAAATATAGTGAGACGGAGGTAATATTTCCCACCCTGATATATAGAACACAAACCAAAAAAACTATAGTAAATCTCGAAGTTGGAGGGATCCAAAAGAATAAACTAATCGATTACATTACAGTACAGACAAGAAGGCAGGCACCACCAGCTCAAATCAAATCAAAATGCACAAACAACGGCAACTGCGTTGGATGGATACTTCTAATTCTTTTACTTTAGTTTTCTCATACAATTCATGTCATCTTGTATGATCATGGCAGTTTTGGATTAATTATTGAATTATACACTTTGTTATCCGAAAAAAACAAAAAAAAATATAAAAACATTGAAAATATTAACGATGAAATATTATATATAAAGAATTTTTGCACCAAATGGATGTAAAGCCAGTTGGCGTTGGTATGGAATACTTTGAAATAAGATAAACAAAGGAGAAATTTTGGTGATGGGCATATATGAACACAAGAATTTGAGCGCGATTGAAGACTAAAGTGGCGAAACAACATTTCAAGTCTTTATAACTAAACCACGACAAGACGTATTTGTTGAAAAATGGCATAAACATCAAATGCCGTAAAAGTAACAGGAATCGCCGAAGTCAAATAAAGAGGCTCATCTACCACGCCGGAATTGTTGAAGCCACCATAAGAACAGTTTAGCATATGTTGATTGTCTGTTGTGTGTTTTAGATTCTATAAATATGTACTTGAATTGTTGTAATTCTTAGAGCAGAGCGAATAGCGACGCTAAGAGGCGAACCAATCTGCTCTCCGCTTTTGGTTATCCTATTTAGATATCAAAAGTGTAAAGTGTCTTTTGTGTGAGATATCAAATCCACAAAATTGGTATCAATGTGTGATATCAAAAGAATAACAAAATGGTAACCTCAGAGCCAAGAAAAGTTGGGAAGAATTATCAAACCTCCAGCTAGCTGCCGCTGCTCCAGTTGAGCATCACCACCTGAAGACAACCAAATCCACTTCAGCCCCTCGCCGCAGCAGTCTCCACAGGTCCCTCGCCGTCGCCCTCTCGTCGGTCTGCCACCCCGGCATCCCTGGCGGACCACTGCACCCACAGCTCCAGATTTGCTCCGTCTCAGCCATCCCGGTCACTCACACTTCCGATCACCTCTCCCTGGCAACCACTGGTCTAACCACCATCTCCAATTTTTGTGTGATTTTTGTTGCTGCTGGTTTTTTGAAGGAAACGCATAAAAGAAGGGAGATCACAATTGAAAGCTGGAAGCAAAAGGAAAATTCAATTCCATAGCAGCTACCAAATTAATGCTGCTAGTGTTCTGATCGGTCATTAAAGGAATTAGTCAAAAAAAAAAATTAAACCAGTGGAGCCAATTTCATCCTGCTGCTCTGTATCCAAAGTGGAGTATTAAAGGAGCTGGGCCATTTTCTCTAATACGTTGAAGACCCCTATTTATTTGGGGAAAGTGATCTCATTAATTGCTCAGCTACCAAAATTAAATTTTGTAGCTGACAATATATATATTTTATTGAAAATATATATATATATATATATATATATATATATATATACAGGTCAAATGGCGAATATCACGGGACAGATGTCACTGCCACAGCTTACGAAAGCAAATTACGAGAAATGGAGTATTCAAATGAAAGCCCTTCTCGGAGCTCAAGATGCATGAGACGTGGTTCAAAATGGTTTTGTAGAACCAGAAAATACCGGAAAATTAACTGCAGCAGAACAAAAGGCGTTGAAAGATGCAAGATCGAAAGATAGTGGAGCCCTTTACATGTTATTCCGAGCCGTTGACGAATCAGGCTTCGAAAAGATATCCGGTGCCACCACTTCAAAAGAAGCGTGGGACATCCTTGAAAAATCATTCAAAGGTGCTGACCGAGTAAAGCAAGTGCGTCTCCAAACACTTCGTGGAGAGCTTGAAAGCATGAAGATGAAAGAGTCGGAAAACGTGTCTGACTACATCACACGTGTCCAGTCCGTGGCAAACCAACTCAACCGGAATGGTGAAGAATTGTCCGATGCCAGAATTGTGGAGAAAATATTGAGATCATTAACCAATGATTTCGAAAAAGTTGTGTGTGCGATTGAAGAATCGAAAGACCTCAAAGTGCTCACTGTTGAAGAGCTCGCTGGATCTCTCGAAGCACACGAACAAAGAAAAAGGAAGAAGAAAGAGGAGTCACTCGAGCAGGCACTCCAAACCAAGGCGTCAATTAAAGATGAGAAGGTTCTCTACACTCGAAACTTTCGGGGGAGAGGACGTGACCGTGGCAATCATGGACACGGTCGTGGTATCCAAGGAAATAATTATGAAGGATACCATAAGGATAAATTTCAAGGAAGTCAAACGAACTGGCGTGGAAGAGGACGCGCTCAAGGAAGAAGCGGTCGATCAAATTATTCCCACGTCAAATGCCAAAAGTGCCACAAGTACGGTCACCATGCCGAAAACTGCAACAATGAGGGTTGTTACAATTGTGGCAAGATGGGACACTTTGCAAAAGAGTGTCGGGCCAACAGCCGAGTGGAAGAGACAACCAACCTAACTTTTGAAGACAAAGCAGAAGGAGATGTCCTCATGATGGCCCAAAATGATGAGATGATGGAAGAATTCAAGAAGGTGATAAGGATGAAAGATAACAGAAACATTTGAAGTTTACGGGGGAGTTTTGTTGAAAAATGGCATAAACATCAAATGCCGTAAAAGTAACAGGAATCGCCGAAGTCAAATAAAGAGGCTCATCTACCACGCCGGAATTGTTGAAGCCACCATAAGAACAGTTTAGCATATGTTGATTGTCTGTTGTGTGTTTTAGATTCTATAAATATGTAATTGAATTGTTGTAATTCTTAGAGCAGAGCGAATAGCGACGCTAAGAGGCGAACCAATCTGCTCTCCGCTTTTGGTTATCCTATTTAGATATCAAAAGTGTAAAGTGTCTTTTGTGTGTGAGATATCAAATCCACAAAATTGGTATCAATGTGTGATATCAAAAGAATAACAGTATTTACGTCCAATAAGACTGCTTCAAAGTCTCAAGTAAACCATGCATTACGTACAGTACAGCTGCATATTACAATAAACTCACAAATGGAGTATTTATTTTACAATTGAAAGCTGACCAATCTCTATTGTAGGATTATTTCCCTTAATTTGCCCCATATAATATCATTCTACGTATTGCTCTTTATCCATAAATTTGTTGTTCGATAGTGAAGTAATTGTTTACTCTCCCTTCTTCTTCCCAGCTCACATTTCCGTTGGAGATTTCTATGGTGCTCACTTTCTTCTTCACCTTATTCCTGGCCGCCTCCTCCTCCGTCTCCGCCGATGACGCCGCCGTCATGTCCAAGCTTCTCGCCTCTCTCTCCCCAGCCCCCTCCGGCTGGTCTTCCACCTCCAACTTCTGTACCTGGACCAATGTCCGATGCGACAACTCCAAGACTTTTGTCATCTCCATCATCCTCAACTCCGCCTCCGTAGGCGGCACGCTGCCCCCGGAGCTCAATCAGCTCTCCCAACTGCAAACCCTAGACCTCCAGAAGAACTCCCTCACTGGATCCGTTCCTTCCTTCCACAACATGTCTTCCCTCCAAAAGATCCTTCTCGACAGCAATGGTTTTACCTCCATTCCTCCCGACTTCCTCTCCGGCCTTACCAATCTCCAGACTTTCAGCATCAGTGAGAACGGCCATCTCGCCCCCTGGGAAATCCCTTCTTATCTCACCCAGAGCACGAGTCTCGCCTCTTTCGAGGCTAGTAATGCCAGCCTTACTGGAACCATCCCTGATTTTTTTGACTCCTTCCCCGTTTTGATGGGCTTGAGGCTTTCCTACAACAATCTCAGCGGATCTCTGCCTGGATCTTTCTCCGGCTCCGAGATACAAAATCTCTGGCTCCATAACCAGAGAGAAAGCGGCGGCGGCGGTGGATTGTCAGGTAACCTGGATGTCTTGGGTAATATGCCCCAGCTCTCACAGGTTTGGCTTCATTCTAACGCATTCACCGGCGGGATTCCCGATCTGTCAAATTGCACCAATTTGTTCGATTTACAGCTGAGAGATAATATGTTGACCGGCGTGGTGCCGCCTACTCTGATGAAATTACCCAAACTTGTGAATATCACTTTGGGGAACAATAAGTTGCAGGGCCCTTATCCTGAGTTCTCCAGCAATGTGAAGGTAGACCTCGGCACTACAAATGGCTTCTGTCTGAACCAACCGGGGCCTTGCGATCCGCAGGTGTCCGCGCTTCTTGACGTGGCGGGCGCTCTCGGCTATCCTATGTCTTTGGCAGAGTCCTGGAACGGGAACGATGCTTGCCAGAATTGGAGAAATGTTAATTGCGATTCACAGGGCAAGAATGTGACAATTGTGAATCTTGGTAAGCTGGGTTTTACTGGTTTTATTTCACCTGCCTTTGCAAATCTGACATCTTTGACTACTCTGGTGTTGAATGATAATCATCTCACCGGCACCATTCCTCCTGAATTGGTTAATTTGCCTCAGCTGCGTAGTATTGATGTATCGAACAATAATCTATCCGGTCCAATACCAGAGTTTAGTGATGGAGTGAATTTTCTTTCTAGTGGTAATCCATTACTTGGTACCAACATAAGTGATGGCACTAGGGCATCAGGATCTGGTTCAGGAAATGGATCTGCTAACTCAGCTGGCTCATCAAAACCTTCAAGTGCGGCAGGTTTAATTGCTGGGGTGGTTGTAGCTGCGGTGATCTTTATTATAGTTGTGTTGTTTATTTCATATATGTGTTATGTGAATCGAAGGCACAAGAGATTCGGACGGGTTGAAGGCTTCCAACAAGGAAAGGAAATGACTAAGCCTTTCTCTATCCAAGTTCTTAGGCAGGTGACAAACAATTTCAGCGAAGATAATGTGTTGGGGAGAGGGGGATTTGGAAAAGTATACAAAGCTGAATTACATGACGGGAGTAAGATAGCTGTGAAGAGAATGGATGCTGGTGAAATGGGTACTAAAGGGTTGAGAGAGTTTCAGGCTGAAATTGATGTGCTCACCAAGGTTAGGCATAGGCATTTAGTTTCCCTTCTTGGATACTGTATTAACGACAACGAGAGGCTTTTGGTGTACGAGTATATGCCACAGGGAACTTTGGGACAGCATTTATTCGAAAGGGAGGAACATGGCTACGAGCCCCTTACATGGAAGCAGAGAGTAACCATTGCTCTAGATGTGGCCAGAGGGGTTGAGTATCTTCACAGCTTAGCCCAACAAAGTTTCATTCATAGAGATTTGAAGTCCTCCAATATACTTCTTTCAGACGACATGAGAGCAAAGGTAGCAGATTTTGGTTTGGTTAGAAATGTACCCGATGGGAAGTATTCTGTTGAGACGCGATTGGCTGGAACATTTGGCTATCATGCACCCGAATATGGTGGTGAGCGTTATATTATTCTTGTGTTGCAATTGCTTCGTTTATTTTTGTGCATCCAAAATTGAAACATTTAAGATATCAAAGTTTTATCAACGCTTGAAGATTGAAAATGAATTTTGGGTAGAGATAGTCAACAGGGAAAAAATGAAAAAAAGAAAGCCCTGTGTGCTATGAATTTTGGAACGACTGATTTGTGACATTCTGAAAACTAGCATGTTATGTGTATAAATTCTTGTATTTGGGATTGGATTCAAGTTTTTTGCTCATGATAATTTGAAATCTGATCCCATCAACAGCAACAGGAAAAGTGACAACGAAAGTGGATGTTTATGCTTTTGGAGTTGTTCTAATGGAAATAATTACTGGTCGAAGAGCAGTGGATAAGACAGTGCCAGATGACCCATGCCATTTAGTGACATGGTTCCAAAACAAGGACAACCTCAGAGAATCGATCGACCCAATTCTTGAACCAGACGAAGAGAGTTACGAGAGCATTTGCAAGGTGGCCGAGCTGGCAGGCCACTGCACTGCCCGGAAGAGATTCCAGAGGCCGGACATGGGACACGCAGTAAATGTGTTGGCACCCCTCGTGGAGCAGTGGAAGCCTTTGGAACCTGAGGAGGAAGACAGCTCTGGGGTCGATCTCCCCTCTTGGAGCAGTGGAAGCTTTTGAAACCTGAGGAGGAAGACAGCTTGGGGATGAATTTCCACGTGAGCCTTCCGCAGGCCATTCAAAGATGGCAGGCCAATGAAGGCGAAGGCACTTCAAGAATGATCGATGATTTGTCACTGCGTTCAATTCTTCTTTTTTTTTTCTCAGGAAACCCAACCCTTCTGTCAAATATGCAAATCCTATTTCCTATTTACACTCTACACATTACTAATATCAATTCATATCTAACTTCACCCCATCAAAATATTGAAAATATAATCTAATTCTTAATTCCATTATTTACCCGTTTGACTGAAAAAATAAGAATTAATTATACTCCCTACATACACCCCACCCCGCCTCACCCCAATCCCTAACCATCTCCACCCCTACTGACTACTAACTCACCCCCTTCACACACCGCCCAACAACCATGGAAGAATTCGTCGGAAAAAATAAGCAAGAGAAAGCCATGGATAGACTTGGTCACCAAAAATGAATAGAAATACAGGTTAGGAATTTTGATTTATGTGGAACGTTGGGTATAAAACAGCACAGTGAGCGGCATCGGGTGTCGAACGCTCTTTGTTCCGCACGGCAACAGGTGCCGAACGCCCTGGGTACCTTAGTTGACTATTCAAGCTATGAAATGCATGTCTAATTTTGATCGATTTTTTAATACAATTATATAAGATAAAATATAGTCGAATTGGATCTTTTTGGATTCGTCTAGTCTAATCGCATAGGTTTACAATATTAAATTTTCATAATTTTTACTTGTATCCAATTTGAGTTGTAGTAAATGATTAAAAATGTGTATGGGATGGTGTGAAATATGAGTATGTAGCATTTAAAAAGGACGGAAGTACTCCCTCTGTCCCACAAAGTTTGGCCACTATTCCTTTTGGGGGTTTCCACGAAGTTTGACGACTTTTCATTTTTAAATAAATTAAATTAATATAAGTTTGATTAGAATCTTAATTGTTGTTAAATGTTACTCAAAAAAAAAATTGTTGTTAAATCCCATTACAAGTGCTCACTTTTACTACCTCTGTCCCATATAACGTCTTCTTATTGTTGGGCATGAGAATTAAGGTAAATTTAGAAGATATTTGTATTGAGACATCAAAAAATAGTAAGTAGGACATTTCAGTTGGGATAGAGGGAGTAATATTTTGCACAAATTCCAATGCACTTTTACTTTTCTACACAAAGTCCCTTTCATTTCTTTAATTCTTAATATTACAAAATTGGTACAAATAAAAATAATATAACATATATATTATAAAACTATACTATTATATTAGACGATTCTAACAAGATCAAACTTAAATATTTTTCTCTAATTATATCATTACATAATATTAAGTCAAAATTAGACAATAAACAGTATCAAAATTCATTAGAATCTTAAATACAAATACTCACACCACTTTAACTACTGAACTCCAGTACTTAAATTACCATGTCCAAAATAAATGAGCCAAATTTTACGGAACCAAGGAGTATGATTTTTGTGTCACAGTTTTGGAAAGTACTCCCTCTGTCCCATTTGAAATGTCTCATTCCATTTGTGCACACAATCCAATGCACTTTTAAAATTGTTAATATCTCAAAATATATACAAGTAAAAATTATGTAAAATATATATTCTAAAACTATACGATGAGACGAATCTAACAAGACCGAACATGACTATTTTTTTCAAATATATGATTACAATAATATCGAGTCAAAGTTGAACAATGAACAGTGTCAAAAAGTCAAATGGGACAATTGAGGTGGGACGGAGGGAGTAAATTTTGGATTGGGGTGTATCAAGTATTGTAGGGAGGGAAATTAATTATTTTGCATTTAGAGGTATTCTGGGTAGAGGAAAATTGGGGTGGGGATGTGGGGTGATGTTATTAAAACTAGGGGTGGGCAAAATATTCGAACTGATTCGCTGAACCGCAAAATCGAATCGAAACCGAATCGAATTTCCGGTTAACCGAGGACTCCGGTTCAAATACAAATACGACATTTAAGTATTTGTCCGGTTCAAATACAAATACAAATACTTTAATTTTTTTCCCCGATTAATCGAACCGAACCAAATATGTTTCTTGTGTTTAAAAAATGATATATATATATATTGTATATATTACACATATTTAATGGTACATAATTGTATATCAATAACATATATTATTATTTATTTAATTCTTTAAGTATATACTAAAATAAATATTAAAAGTAAAGATAATTATCAAAAATTATGTCCTATTCACCTAAAAGAAATATGTCCTATATTGATTTTTAAGACTCATTATTGAAATAGACACTAGACTAAGATTTTTTAAATATGCTAATATATTTTCATAACATTAAAAGGAACCATCAAATCCGATAATTATATGATTTTTTTAAAAAAATTGTATTGTAATAACCTTAAAAATATACCTACAAAAGGTGAAGAATTATGAAATGAAGATTTGATTATAAAGTTTAATAGGCTTGGATAAAATATTCGAACCGAATCGCTTAACCGCTGAATCGAATCGAAACCGTACCCCGGTTAACCGAGGAGTCCGGTTACAAATACAAATACTTCATCTAAATATTTGTCCGGTTCAAATACAAATACAAATACCTCAAAAACTCAGGATAATCGAACCGTGCCCACCCCTAATTAAAACTAGCATACAAATAGCCGGGCTCTATTCAAATTTGTGCTGTAAAGGTGTTAACCTTTTTTTTTTTTTTTTTTTCAATTACCCAAATTGTTAATCTTATTACCTTCGGAGAACCTCTTGCTGCCTTCTAATGGCGGCTTCGGAACCCCCAACTCCCTTGGATATTTTGGTGAGAGATCCTGAGGGATTTGTAATTTGGAATGGACCCCCTTTCTCCAATGGAGAACCCACTGTGAAGCTCGGTAAAGTACCTTGTACGTCCACAAAGTTCAGTGAGGATGGAACGAAACTCATTGCTGTCCGATCTGACTCTGTTATTACCATTTATGACTCTGTTTATCAAGTGTTTCAGAAGAACATGACCAATGCCACATGTTATTGGGGCTTGATGGGAATATGGGAATGGAATTACTGAAATCTTCATTTATAGTAAACTATTTTGTTTGTGTTTTCAGGCCCTTAATCCGATTTAGCTCAGAAGAAAGTGCAGTGTGTCGTTTGGCAACAAATGAAGTACAGTTCTTTGACCGTCGGGATTTTTTCAAAGGAATTGTTAATCGGCTGAGGGTGCCTGGATTAGCATCATTTGAGCTGTCTAGGACTCCTGGGTCTCATGTGGCAGTGTTTGTTCCAGAATCAAAGGTTTTCATTGATTGCACATCCCCACTATTTTGTAAGCACTTCAGATTGTGTTTGGGGTTTTCTTTATGCAGTTATGTTATTTGAATTCTGAATAACATCACCACGAGGCATTGATCAGTGAAAAAGTTCAGACATAGAAGGGATTTAGCCATTTAGGGTTTGTTTGATGAAACTGAATAACTCTTCTTTAAGTCTGTATCTGTAGTATTGAACTGTGAATTTAAAGGAAATGAAGGGAATAAAATTGATGATCAGCATTGTTCTTAATTTTTAAAAATTATAGAATACTATTATATTCGGAGTTACTTTTAATTTAGGAGTAATATTGAGTGATTTACCCATAACATTTAAAAACACTTAATGAATTTAACCATTTATTATTCAAACTTTTGCTGAATCATTATATATGTCTTAGTGATAATTTCCATTATCAAACATACTCTTAACTTGTATTCAGTGGTAAATTTTTCAGTGAGAGTTTTATGATGTGTAATTAATCTATTATTTTGTGTGGGCGCTACGGTACCATAATCAACATTTCTGTAAGATTCTGAGAATCATTCAAATTTTAGGATTATTTTAAATTGCGGAATACACGTGTTGTAGCAGCTGTGATTTGTTTGTTTTTCTTGGTTTTTTCCTATAATGGTTCCCATTGACCTAATAGGTTGTTTTATATTCGACTTTCAGAGGATAACATGAGAATGCATGTTAATCTCGTTATGTGAAATCTATAGGGGATGCCTGGGAATGTTCAAATATTTGCTTGTTCAAAGGAGTTGCAGAGTCAACCAGTTGCCAGAAAAAAAGTTTCTTTAGGTGCTCGTCAGTACAATTAAATTGGAACTCTGGTTCCAAGGGACTCTTGATTGTTGTGCAGTCAGATGTTGATCAAACTAACCAAAGTTACTATGGAGAGTCAAAGCTAAATTATTTGACTACTGATGGAACTTATGAAGGACTAGTGCCACTTCGTATGTGATATTTTTCTGTCATTCATTTGGTTTGAAGACTATCTACATTTAGAGTCAACTAATAATGTGGAGGTTTGGCAGGTAAGGAGGGGTCTGTCCATGATGTTCAGTGGTCATTCTCTGGTAAGGAGTTTGCTGTTGTTTATGGATCTATCCTTATTTTCTTTTTCCTTTGATGTATCCATTATTCTCCATTACTGTCTTGAAAGAGATGTGAAAAGCAACTGTCTTATGTTACATTCAGTGCAATCTATTGTAGTTACACTGTGTTCTTACTCCTTTGATGCTAAGCACTGAATGCAGATTGATGTTGCTGCATATCGTGCTTCTATCGGAATTCAAAATCATCTGTTTCAACATTCACGCGGTCAACAGTAGACAGAGGCTGAAGGCGGAGATAAGTTTTGGTTTTTTTTTTTTTGTTTTTGGATTTGTATAATGAGATAGTTGAAAAGTGTCATCGTTAAGTTAAGCACTTAAACTAGAGTGAGCTGGTTTTTCTTTTTGGGTTGTGGGGATGGGATGTGTGGGTGGGAATTGTACTAATATATTTTTTAACTACTTGATGTGCACTTGGTGCCTCACATATTTGATGTAATGAGAATGAAGACTGTGAGATTATAAGAAAGGCTGGTCAGTATGCTACTGATTTTTGTATCAGTTAACTCTATGTAGTCATTATACTTCTATGATAGACATTTACTATTGTATCTGTTGTTCTGTTCGATTGTTTCTCTTCCTTGACAACTCAACTTAGTTATTCCTGCAATTGCGACGATATTTGACAAAAGGTGCAATCCTTTACTGGAACTTGGGACAGGCCCATTCAACACAATCAGATGGAACCCGAAAGGGAAGTGTATCCTTAAATATGTATGACATTGGAATTCTGTTTTATTTTTATTTACTCAAATTAGTTACCCGCCCTCTTTCTATATAGTTTTTTCCCATTTGTATCCTTAATTCACTTCACAGTTATATGTATAGCTAGCTGGCTTTGGGAACTTACCGGGTGATATGGTAAAAGATTTTATAATCTTGTAATTTCATATTCGTAATTTCTGTTAATTGCTTGTTAACTTCTTTTGGGGTTAAATAGCTTTTCTCCTGTATAGTGGTCCCATTTAGCTATTTTTTCTTTGAAATCTCGTGCTCTTTAAATAGCTTTCCAGTAATGTGTTGAGCCATATTTTCGGTTGTCTCTTACTAACTGTTTTCACCTTGGCATGATGGTCTGAGACTGAGGCCAGGTTGTCCTTTTGTGCTTAGAACTTAGAAGAGTTTATTATAGCGATCAAGTGATTATGGTCTACACGGTATTTGTTGTTTACTTAGATTCTGGTAATCGAGACAATAAAAATAATGAATGTGTATTCTTGGTACAAGACTAATATATTTAGATTTTAGCATGGACGTTAAAGTGGCAAGGTTATGAGTACTATTAACAAGATGTATGCGATTTACCTAAACACATAAATAAGATTTATGCTTACGTGGAATGTTTGATATTTGATAGAATCTTAGTATTCTCATGACGGGATGGAAATGGGTCGGGCCCTGCAAGATCTAAGACCCAATTCGAGGCGTAGGTTCAACTCGGTTCCGGGTTTGTCCCTGGCCCATTTCCATCCTCAGGGATGGCATGTGTTGGTTCCTACAAGAACCAAGACCCTACCCAAGCACGAGTTTGACTTGGTTCTCGGGTCTGACCCGGACCCATTGCTATCCCCCAGACCTCATCCAAGGTAGGAAAGAAACTTGAGACTTGGAGAGGTACAGTAAACCTAGTCTTGTACTAGTATGACACATGGTGTTTCTCTTAAATGTTGTATTCTTCAAACATTGCAGTTGAGTATTGAGGATTATTGGCTGAGCTGATAAATGCTCAAAAAGTTAACAGAAGTCTGAGAAATATTGATTGATGTGATTGGCATGCTAATGCTATGTTCAATGTTCTGTTTATTGATCCCATGTTGCATGTGCAATCAAGTTCGGTCGAAAGAATGAATTGAGTCAATTATGTGTTTCCATTAGTTCAATGTTGTTCTATTCAGGCGTTCTGGGACTATGCAGAGAAAAAGAAAGTTGGAGCTACTAAAGCTGAATTATCAGTGACAAGTGAGTGGTCTGCAGATGGACTTTATTTTATGACTGCTACCACAGCACCATGACTACAGGTTGACAATGGGTATGTTTGTTTGTTTATTTTATTTTATTTTATTTTATTTTTGCAGAACATGTTTGTTTGTTTATTTATTTTTTGTTGTTGTTGTTGATGTTGTTCATTTTCTAGTCTTCCTTTGACATATTACCCATATGAAACTTTCTAGGTTGTGTTCATTTTCTTGATCAAAAGCTTATATCGGCCATCTTTTAAACTCTTGAAACATAACTGTTGAAAGAAAGACTTTTTGATACAGTCATAGAACATTATTCTTAAAACTCATTTGAAGCACTATAGCACGAGTTTTTTGTTCAAGTGAACTTTCCAAATGGTGGAGCAGATTGTGCTTGTTACTGTGTAATATATTCTTTGTTTAAGCGTAGTCATGTTTATTTTATAAATTGCTTTGTTTTAAGTTTGAAGAAGATACTCCTGGTGAACTGCTCTGATGGGTTGAACTCTTCCTTTTGAAGGATCAAAATCTTAAATCCCAATGGTTCGTTGTACTCCAAGAAGATGTTTGACAAATTTTTTCAGGTTAAATTCCTTTCATTTTGTGTTTATTCATTGAAATTATATGATCTTCATTCTCACAGGTGGAAGGAAACAAGAGTCCCTAGAAAAGTTTGGCCATATAGCAGAACTTTTAAAATCAGTTGACTCCTTGAAATTGGAACCACCAACAAAAAACAAGGTTTGCATTTCATATTTGCTTTTATAAATCTTAGTATGATTTGGATTTTGAATGTTAGATTTCTCAAAATTGATATCACAGGACAAGGGTCAAAAAGTAATCAGGTCTCCTCAAAAGCTGTTGCTAGTTCCAACTCTTCAGTACAGAAACCTGGTGCTTATCGTCCTCCTCATGCAAAAGCAGCAGCTGCAGTTCAAGCAGAGGTATAATCTTAAAGTCAATTAAACCCAAAGTTTTGGTTTCTGTTTGTTATCCAGCTCAGTTTCAGGTCTTAATCTTTATCGTCCAGTCATCCGTTGGGTTTGTATATGTGATTGGGTATATACTTTGTGGTAACGTTCGCTCGGGTATATCCCTCACTTGATTAGTCTTGCACTCTGAATACAATGAATCGGGTTTTCTTTGCCCTTGAATTGTGTTGTTTGGGTAGTCTATATATCTGTCCTATGGGAATCTAAATAACTAAATTCAAAATCCATAGAATATATTATTGCCTGAATCTCTTTCGAAAGGGTTTTGATACCGAAACATGTCCTTTTCACGATTTGATATTTATACTCCAGCTGTGCACAAAATAAATGGTTCCAAACTTGGTTTTCCAGCCTTGGTGGGACGGAAGAGAATAAGGGACTTCGCTTTCATCCTTGACAGAATGGACACCCGCCTTGACAGTTGGTCTTGTAAGCTCCTGAATAAAGCCGGGAGGATTACTCTGAGCAAAGCGGTTCTGGCCACCATACCCTCGTATATCATGCAACTTTTTTGGCTTCCGGAGAATGTGTGTAACGCCATTGACAGAAAAATCAGTAGATTTATATGGAAAGACAGGGAGGGGAAAGGCATTCACCTGGTTTCTTGGGACAAAATGACAGCCCCGAAGGAAGAGGGGGGTCTGGGTCTTCGTCGCGCTAGACACATGAACTCGGCTCTACTTGGGAAGGTTTTGTGGGCGTGGTTGCATGAGAAACAAAAAATTTGGGTTAAGCTGGCTCAGGAGGGGATGCCGCAGGGGGAGTTCCCTTATATCCTGAGGGAAACTACTCGGTCTTTTGTGGCTAAACTCATTCAGAAGCTGATCCCCATTTTCAAAGAGGGATACAAACTCAGAATAGGGCGTGGCGACCTGTCTCTGTGGTTCTCAAATTGGTGGCAACAAACTCAGCTAGGCCCCCGCCTTGCCTGTATATCTCCCCATGATCTCGATCTTACGATAAAGGATGTGATTGTGCAAGGGAATTGGTGTTGGGACCATGTCTACTCGGCCATTCCGGATAACATTCGGCAAGATATCTGTTCGGCCGAGCCTCCCCTGATCCACCCCGATGTTCCAGACCTTTGGATATGGGAAGCTAGCTCGACAGGCAAGTACCAAGTTAACTCAGCTTATAAAATGCTCACGAAGAGGGACAGCAACTGCGGTAATTGGAAGTGGATATGGAGGTCCTCTTTTCCTGAGAAAATTTGTCTTCTCATGTGGTTGATATGCCATGACTCCCTTCCTGTCAACCTGGTTCGGTTCAAGCGTAGGATGGCGAATTCCCCCCTATGCACCGGTTGTGGAAGTGATGAAGAGAGCTGGTATCATAGCCTCTTTTACTGCCCTTGGGTAAAACAGGTGTGGCAGGCCATCCACATCATTCCTCCCCCTGATTGCGAGACTATTTCCAAAGAAGATATTCGAGGCTTCATGCATGGATTCGTCAGTCTCTATGGTAATATAGTGGTGGCGGCTTTATGGGTGCTGTGGCTTGAGAGAAATGCTAGACTTTTTAGAGGCAAGCACAAATCCTTGTGGTGCCTTGTCAGGGAGATTTATAAGATTGTGGCAGACATGTACCAAGCGGAAGGAAGCAGTGAGAGGGTCCACCGCCCAATTCAATTTGTCAAATGGAATGAGACGGGCTCCCGAGCTTCCATCTTGCACACGGATGGGAGCCTCCTTGGGGCGACGGGGAAGGCAGGGCTTGGGTTTGTGATTAGGGATGAAGAGGGACACTGGATGGGAGGAGGCAGTGGTCATCTGGGACATGCATCTCTACTCTATGCAGAATTATCCGCCATGGCGAAGGGGCTCGAGATGGGGGCTAGCAAGGGAATCCGGAAGATTTGCTGCTACTCTGACTCTTTGATGGGAGTGAATCTGGTCCGGAATCAACCTCCTTTCCACCCATTGGCATCCCTTCTTTGCAAAATTAAGAAGCTCCAGGAGAAGTTCGAGGATTGTCAGCTGCACCACATTCTTAGGGAAGGAAATCGGGTGGCAGACAAGTTAGCTAAACGCGGGGCTTCGGTCGAAGACTTCTTTACCACTTGGGCATTCCCGCCCGACATCGTGTTAGGGGACCTCGCGGCGGACGAATCCGGTGTTTGTTTCCCTCGGTTTTAGTTGTTTTTTACCTCAGCTCTTTAGCCTCTGGGCTTGGGTGTGTCTGTGGTTTTACTGTGTTTATTTTTTCCTTTCTTTTTTGCCTCTTGTTGTCCGGCCTGTAATATTGGCTTTGCAAAAAAAAAAAATAACAGTGCACGACCAAACCTGCCTTTGAATCTGGATACGACTTATGTTGGAACATACTTCTGTTATTAATAAAAGTACAAACCTTATTTTTGACTTATGTTAACCTTCTGTTTTAATAACAACATGCTAAATGTTTTTGTTCTATTTACAGCTATTTGGAACAAGCCCTGCAGGGTAAGTACGCTTTCCCAATTGAGTTGTATATCCTTTTATGGTGAACCATTTGATCTGATCTGTTAGTGACTGTGTTCATGTGTTAACCACAGTGAAATGAGCAAGAATGCACTGAAAAACAAGAAGAAAAGGGAAAAGCAAAGGGAGAAAAAGGCTGCAGAAGGTGCCAATGCGGGCAATGGGAGTTGATCATCGAATTTTCACTGTCAAAACACAATCTGTAGGATGTTAGGAAGACTGGAGGAGCCATTTTCTACAAACAAAAAAAAGGGGCACATTTTTCCTTTTGGTCCTGTACTGTATGTCCGGTGGTTTCGTTGGTTTGCTTTTGGATTTGTAAGCAATTCACTGTTTGGGGTTGTTGCACAAAATCTTTGTCAAGTTATTTGAAACACAGGCTTTGGCGTTCCCCAAATGGTTTATAATTTGGGGTCATTACGCAAATGATAACCTGGTCTCACACTAGTGTGAGACCATCAGGCCAAGGTGAATTTTAGAAAGAGAAAACCGAGAATATGGCTCGACAGTCGACACATTACTGGCAAACTATGTAAAGAGCAAGAGAGCAGGAGAAAAATGTCTGAATGAGATAAGTGTAGAGGAGAAAAATGTCAACTTTTATTTGCACCATTAACTTATTAAGGTTAAAATATTGGATGGTAGATAACCCAGTCGATGGATCCAAATTCATAAATCATAACCAATATAATTTGGCTCTTATTTGTTGAAGGGTTTCCCAAATTATTGCTCGAAATTGGGAAATTAAAGAAAAGATTCCTAAAACTCAAACTCTAATTAGAGATAAATATTTTTTTAGGCCATCAATAGGCAGATAATTCAGTTTTGGGCCACGAAAGATTGAATTATGAAATTGAGCCACCAACAGGCATTCGGGCTGGTTTTTTAGGCCAAATTGACCAAGTCAACGTCTCAACGGGCCGTGTGTGCTCTACTCGCCATACACTTTCACGCGCTGGCTAAAAGTTGCAATGGTTACCTTTTGATGGCCTATTTTAGGTTTTTTATTTTATTTTCGATTTTTTTAAAATTAAATTAAATAATACTTCATCCAACTATTTATTTATGTCTCACTTTCATTTTTATTATCCGTCACAATATTTTTTGTCTGTCAAAATTTAATTTATTTTTTTTGGGGGCCATGAACCCCCTCAACCAAAGTGTGGCTCCGTCACTGTTTAAGAGTCTTTTTGGGAAGCTGCACATGCCAACTAGGCAACTACACGTGACTTTCAAAAGCAAATGGAGATAATAAAGGACGCATTCCAGCTGCATACACATACATCATGGCAGTACCGGTGCAGAAATGGACGTTGGCTTATCACGAGTGGTGGAGAAAGAAAGAACTGAACTGAAATCACATTCATTGGAATGGGGTACACACAATAATTGCATATGCAAGCATTGGCTGGGTTGGTGGGTCGGGGAGTAAATAATTCACCTGCTTTAATTATACGTCACCTATATAATAATTCACCATGACAATTTTTCAACAATGGTTGTACTCCCTCCGTTTAGAAATAATTATAACATTTGCATAGTTGTTACTATTCACTGAGTAACTTTGATTTAAATTTTTAACATAGTTATACAAAATAAAACATAGTCAAGTGAGATCTTGTTAGATTCGTCTAATCGCGTAGTTTTATAATATCAAATTTTTATAATTTTTACTTTTACACATTTTAAGTTATTAAGTGTTAAAAATGTGCATTGGATAACGTGAAACGCAGAAATGTTAGAATTTTTGAAAAACGGAGGGAGTATTATGTTTAACTCCCTCCGTCCCGCAAAATGTGGCTACTTTCTTTTGGCCACGGTAATTTAGGTAATGGGGTTTAGTAGTTAAAGTGGTGTAAACATTTTGTGTTTAAGATTTTATTGAATTTTGATACTGTTTATTGTTTAACTTTGACTTAATATTATGTAATGATACAATTAGAGAAAAATATTCAAGGTTGATCTTGTTAGAATCGTCTAATCGTGTAGTTTCATAATATATATTTTATACAATTTTTATTTGTACCAATTTTAAAATATTAAGAATTAAAGAAATGCTAGGGACTTTGGGCAAAAATGTAAATGTGCATTGGAATTTGTGCAGAATAGTAAAAGTGAACACTTTTAATGTAATTTGATAATAATTAAAATTCTAATCAAAGTTATATTATTTTAATTTATCTAAAAATGGAAAGTGGCCAAATTTCGTGGGACACCCTAAAAAGGAATAGTGGCCAAATTTCGTGGGACGGAGGGAGTATTGTATTATATTAATGTTGTTATTATCATAGTTGTTAAGATCCCGATCCTGATCTTAGGATCTTACGATTTTACGATCACACCTCTCTAAAACGATCCCGATCTTTGTAGGATCTTAAAATTAGTAAGATCCCGATCCTGGTAGTAGAATGTTACGATCTTATGGTCATACTCCCTCCACCGCTTCTATGATCTTACGATCTTACCCTATTAAACGTATAAAATGTTGTGGTATTTTATTTTTTGGGATCAAAGTAACTTTTTTTTAATTTAATTTTAAACTTAAGAACTTGTATTCCTTATGTATGATGGTGTAAAAAAGCATAATATGTATGTATGTGGAAATATTTATATTTAATTGTGATATTTTTGTACTGTATTGTATTAATTAACTTGCAAGATTAATAAACACACCAAATAATGATTTTTCTTGTTAGTATGCATAATTGAATTTATTTATTAGTGCAATTTCATAAGATCTTAGGATCCCGATTCGATCCTACGATCCCGATCTTGCAAAGAGAAAAACGATCCGGTATAGGATCCCGATCTTAACAACCTTGGTTATTATGATGTATTGTACTCCATCCGTCCCACTTGAAGTGGCTTATAATTTTTGGACACAGTATTTTATGTGGAGATAATTAGTATATAATGTAGGGGTATATTTTTTTTTTTGAGACAAAAGGTTCAATATTCTATTAGCTTCAAAGAGTTGAAACACATTGTACAAGAGTACTACGCCACATGTGTAACTTGCCACATGTGTAACTTTTATCATGTACAAATCAGAGGACAAGATCATAAGACAAGCAGCAAGCAATCATCTACTAGATAGAAAACATAACCAGACCACCACTTCCTGAGACCGCCTGACGGCTCCGAGGGGTCACTACCAACTGTATTCTCTGCTTTCCGGGACCACAATCTCATGAATTGAAAATCACTATGGCATTCCATTCACAAGTTACAACCAGCATATCTCCCCTGCATTGAATGTCCACAACCCACACATCTCTACAAAGGGCCAGAAACAAAAAGAGAAAACGGGACCGAGGCGATGGGAAGGAGTATAAATAAATAGTTGAGAAAAGTAATAGGGATAGACTGTAAATGCTCACACTAGAGGTCAAGACGTGTTGTGCAAATTGCTCAACAATTACTCATCCATTGACCACCCAACCCATACTGCCCAAGACAACCATATCATGCAACTCACTCTAATAGCTATCTTCTCACCATACACCCCAAAATTATGTCTCTGGATACCCAATACTGACCAACAACCAAAGCTCCCCAATATAAAAACCCACAACATCATCTTAATCAAATCACTATTTTCCGGTTCTCAAAAAGCTTCAACCTTGTCTAAAATTCCTTCTCTTTTTTCTGATATCTGATCTCCTCTCTTTTCCTGATACCTCTAGTGTCTGTAAAATGAACCAACATCTAGCTTCTTCACTACATTTTTCTACTACTTTTATTTTCCCCCTATTCTTTCCTTTTTTCTTATTCTTTTTCTTTTTCTTTTTTTCTTTTTTTTTCTTAGTGTTTAAAGTAAGAGTAAGTTAGAAATTGATGTGATGTGATCGTAATGAGTTTGATTTTTTTTATTAATTTATTTATTTATGATGTGATGGTTGTGATTTGAATTTATTAGTAATAGTGTATGTGAAATTATAATGAATTTATTTTTTAATATGATGTAATTGGTAGGTTGGTGATTAAATATTCAATTATTTTTTAAAAATGAAATAGGACAAAGTGTTGGGATGGATGAAAAAGGAAAGTGAGACACTTCAAATGAGACAAAGGGAGTATTAAATTAATGTTATACACAGTGTTTGGTGTTGATGTTGTATTACATCATGATGTATTATATTTTAAACAACTAAATAAAAATAATTTTCTAATTTCTTAATAAATATATATTTAACATAATACTTCATATGTCACATTTAACTTGTCTTGTTTGACTTCTGCACACAATCCAATGCATGTTTTCAACCGTTAATATCTCAAAATATGTACAACTAAAAATTATATAAAATATATATTATAAAACTTCATGATCATACGATTGTAATAAAACCCAACTTGACTATTTTTTTCCGAATGCATATCTAAAATCAAATTGAGTCAAAACTAAATAACGAACTTTGCAAAAAAGTCAAACCAGACAAGATAGCCGGGCGGAGGGAGAATTATTTTCAAAATAATTAATATAACATCATAATATTTAATAGTTATGAGATGCATAAGGAAATAAAAAAAAAAGAAAAAAGAAAAATAAACATAAATAATAAAATACATGATAAACCTACCCTCCCACAAAATTTTAAATAATACATCAAACCCATTATTAAAAGAATGCTTATACATCTCTTAAAAATCACCAAACATAGGATAGCATTAAATTAGTGCATAATATTAATTCTATACACCTTAATACTTTCTAATACACCATACCAAACGTACCTTATCAGTGCATATTCATTTTTGTTTTTACTCTAATATTATAGCTATAATCAATCCAAAATTAAACTCCCATTTTGCTTTATGCATTAAACAAAGAGAAGTTCACTTCATCTTGAGATCTCTGTGGGGACGAACCCTTTGCTTGAACATCACCTTGTGATTGCAGATACAAGAAAATTTTGATTGCCCGTGCGACCGGCCAATTTTTAGGGCCATTGCCGGGGATTTATAAGCGCTGAACTTTCAGTTCTTTTGTGTGTTATATTTTTGTGTTCCTCTTCAACATGTAAGCTATTATTTTATCCAGATATTAAGAGGATCGCGTGTAGACTAAGCAAATTTTAGAAGCTAGACAGAGAAACTCATTATAGTGTTATTTCGTCATATGAAGGCGAGTATAGTTATATTTCCTTTTTATTTTATTTTTATTTTGTTATTTTAGGGAAACATGATTGCATTGGATCAAATATTCTTCCTATTTTTTTTTTTTTAATTATCGGGTATCCCCAGATTATATTTGATTCAAGACTAATCATTTGATGATCTGCATGAGCAATTAATGACACATCTCCCAATATAATTTTTTGCATATACAATTCTCGAACCCGAAACTTTGTTTAAGCAACTAAAATCCCAATCCACACAAGCCATATGTTTGATCCCACATTCCTGTTCATTAGGCTGGACTAACACTTATGATTAAAATAAAAATAATACTGTACTAATAAATAATTTCTCTCTCAAGGGAAATTTTGTTCGGGGTAAGTAGTATTCAAATGTCATGGGCCTGCTGAAAGCAACGTCATTTAGAAAGAGGGCCTGGTATTAAAGCAATTCAGACGTGGTTGTCTTGTAATCTTGTTTACCCAAAAAATTTTAAAACAATTTGAGGGGTTCTTCACTCCTCCACGCAACGTGGACCTCCCGAGAAAGCTAGGGCCGCTGGTCTCAGGCAGCAGGCAGCGACTTCTCCATTGGATTCTCGACAGCAAGAGAAGAGTACGGCCTACTCTGGCTCTGATTACTTATGGAAAAAAGGTCAAATAGGTCCCTTTTCTTTTCTAAAAATTCAAATCAGTCATTTTTCTATTTTATTACCAAAACAGTCCTCTACAAATGCTAATTATGTCCAAATCAGTCCCTTGTTTACTAATTATACTCTAATTGCTGACGTGACAAGAATTTTAATTTAAACATGACATGTGTGCATAATATTAGTCATTTTTCTTTTATCTTTTGCCAATTCAGTCCTAAACTTTTGTTTTGTTCTATTTAGTCCTCTACCCCAATCATTCATTTTTATATTAATTGGCCCCCAACCTTTCAAATTATTTCATTTTAGGTCCAAAACCTTAAATTTTTTATTATTACTAATCCATTTATCAAATAAATGCCCAACATACTTCCGTAAATAAAATTAAATACCAAACCTCATACATTGGGTTTGATCGCCTTGTTACCAGGTCTTCGAAGTTCCGGATTTTACGGACTCTCTCTAACCACCCGACCGTAACCGATGGTTCATTAGTTCTGGTTTCCTTCATCAACAATCAGCACAATCATATTTTGTGTACAATAAAATTCAGGCTATTTTTTAATATTATTAATAATATTTTTTTTAAATATTTTTCAATAAAACCAAGGCTTATTGTATCCATAACCTTCCAAAAATTCAAGTTAAATCATTTACTCAAACATTGCTACATCCTAAGGTATGACGCAAAATAAGATTGTGTTGATTGTTGCGGAAGGAAACCAAAACCAATGAACCATCGGTTGCGGTCGGGTGGTTAGAGAGAGCGTAAAATTCCGGTACTTGGAAGACCTGAAACAAAGCAGTCAAACCCAATATATGTGGCTTGGTGTTTAATTTTATTTATGGAAATATGTTGTGCATTTATTTGATAAATGGATTAGTAATAATAAAAATTTTAAGGTTCTGGGCCTAAAATGAAATAACTTGAAAGGTTGGAGGCCAATTAATATAAAAATGAGTGATTGAGGTAGAGGATTAAAGAGAACAAAACAAAAGTTTAGGACTGAATTGACAAAAGATAAAAGAAAAAAGACTAATATTATGCACACGTGTTATGTGCCAATTAAAACCCTTGCCACGTCAGCAATTAGAGTATAATTAGTGAACAAGAGACTGATTTGGATATAATTAGCATTTGTAGAGGACTGTTTTGGTAATAAAATAGAAAAAGGACTGATTTGGATTTTTAGAAAAGAAAAGGGACCTATAGGTCCTTTTTTCCGATTACTTATTACTCCCCCGTCTCAACTAAAATGTTTTGTTTGACTTCGGCTCCAATGCACTTTTTAATCGTTAATATCTCAAAATATATAAAATTAAAATTTATGTAAAATATATATTCGAAAACTATATAATTAAACGAGTCTAACAAAATCAAACTCGACTATTTTTTTTCAATTATAAACTTACAATAATATTGATTCAAAGTTGAATAATAAACAATGCCAAAAAGTCAAACATGAAATCTAAGGTGGGACGGAGGGAGTAGTTACTATTTTAAAATGGGTGAATTTAGATAGTGATGTTTAATAGTTAAAGTGATGTGAGTAAAATTAAATTTGGTTATTCCCTCAATCTCTTTTACAATAGTTATATTTGAATTTTGACAGTATTTATTATGGTAATGATATAAGAACATAAAAATACTCCCTCCGTCCCGCGAAAGTTGATGCGTTTCTTTTGGGCACGGTAATTTATGTAGTGGGGTTTAATGGTTAAAGTATTGTGGGTATTTGTGTTTAAAATTTTAATGAATATTCACTTTACTTATTGTTTAACTTTGACTTAATATTATGATAATGATTTAATTAGAAAAAAATATTCAAGTGTGGTCTTGTTAGAATCGTCTAGGTGTCTAGTTTTAGAATATATATTTTATATAATTTTTATTTGTACCTATTTTGAGATATTGATAATTAAAGAAATGTAAGGGATTTGTATAGAAAAATAAAAGTGTATTGGGAGTTGTGCAGAATAGTTAAAGTAATTACTTTTAATGGGTTTTTAGAAACCATTAAGATTCTAATTATATTTATGTTAATTTAATTTATCTAAAAAAGGAAACGTGTCAAATTTCGTGGGACATCTCAAAAAGGAATACGCATCAACTTTCGCGGGACGGAGGGAGTAGTCAATTGTGTTAATTGTTAAAATCATCTAATTATATAGTTTTATACTCCCTCCACTCAATTGTATTGTCCCATTTATTTTGGACACGGTATTTTAGGTAGAATGAGTTATTATGTTTAAGTAGAGTAAATAGTTGATGTGATTTTGTTTGAAGAAAGTAAAAATTTTCTAAATAAGAAAATTTGACAATTGAAGTGGAACAGACCAAAATAAAAAATGAGACATTTGAAATGTAACGGAAGAGTAATACTAATGGTTAAACAAATGAATTATGTTGTAAAATATTGCCTATTAGCTTAATTTGATTTTGTTTATATGATATAATATGTGTAATAATACATAGGTTATATCTATACACAAAGGTGGAGGATGTAGTGAGTATTTTGATGTAACATGGATGAGAGTAATGGCCTTTTGATAATCTATTGCACTAGAAATGATAATACAAAAGTTGAGTGGTAAAATCATGTCTCATGCATTATTCCATTAACCATATTTATAGGCAAGTACATGGGTGATTAGTCATCACTTAAACATCCATCCAATGACAAGTGTCAACACTTGTCCTTTTATTGATGAGTGATGGACATGCACTTAATCTTTTACATGCCACATAACACTCCCCCTTGCATGTCCATTACACGAAGAATATGCCTCGTTAAAACCTTACTAGGAAAAAACCCTGTGGGAAAAAAATCCTAGTGAAGGAAAAAGAGTACAATATTCTTGTGTTTATTTCTCCCCCTGATTTGGGTATCATTTCAAATCTCGAAGCCGTCGCATCCCAATTTTCTTCACGAGCTTCTCGAGTATCGTAGTTGGCAATGCCTTGGTTAATAGATCCGCTAAGTTCTCATCTGATCGAATTTGCTGCACATCAATTTCACCATTCTTTTGAAGATCATAAGTATAGAAGAATTTTGGTGAAATATGTTTAGTCCTATCTCCTTTTATATAACCCCCTTTCAATTGGGCTATACAAGCCGAATTATCTTCAAATAAAATAGTTGGGGGAATCTTTGTTTCAAAGATTAAACCACAATTTTTCAATATATGTTGGGTCATTGACCTTAACCAAAAGCATTCTCGACTAGCCTCATGGATTGCCAATATTTCAGCATGGTTTGATGAAGTAGCCGTTATTGTTTGTTTCATAGATCTCCATGAGATAGCAGTTCCTCCACACGTAAAGATATAGCCAGTCTGAGATTTGGCTTTGTGTGGGTCAGACAAATATCCTGCATCGGCAAAACCGATCAATTCATGTCGAGAATCTTTTGAGTAAAATAACCCAAGGTCAATTGTTCCCCGGAGATAGCGAAAGATGTGCTTTATGCCATTCCAATGTCGTCGAGTAGGGCAAGAACTAAATCTTGCAAGTAAATTAACAGCAAACGCGATATCAGGCCGCGTGCTATTAGCCAGATACATTAATGCACCAATTGCGCTTAAATATGGTATCTCTAGGCCAAGTTGTTCTTCATTTTCTTCTTTTGGCCTGAATGGATCCTTTATAGGATCAAGTGTCCGCACGACCATT
This sequence comes from Hygrophila difformis, assembly GCA_030278955.1. Taxonomy (NCBI): domain Eukaryota; kingdom Viridiplantae; phylum Streptophyta; class Magnoliopsida; order Lamiales; family Acanthaceae; genus Hygrophila; species Hygrophila difformis. Next base: position 13,520,945 of record JAOANR010000015.1, on the reverse strand, counting down.
GGATTACTTAACGGATGAGCATTATCCATTCGGAATTGTTTCAATATCTTTTGGGTATAAGTTGATTGATGAACAAATATACCCTTTTCTAAATGCTCAATTTGTAAGCCAAGGCAAAATTTTGTTTTTCCGAAGTCCTTTATTTCGAACTCCTTTTTCAGATATTCAACGGCCTTTTTCAGCTCTTCAGGAGTTCCAATTAAATTCAAATCATCAACATAAACTGCAATGATTACAAATTCTGACCCATTTTTCTTTATAAAGACACAGGGACATACATGGTCATTTATATAACCTTCTTTTATTAAGCTTTCGCTGAGGCGGTTGTACCACATTCGGCCTGATTGCTTGAGCCCATAAAGTGATTTTTGTAATTTAATGGAAAAAGTTTCTCTGGGTTTTAAGTTATAAGATTCAGGTAATTTAAACCCTTCAGGTATTTTCATATAGATATCATTTTCCAATGAGCCATATAAGTAGGCAGTAACGACATCCATTAGTCTCATTTCAAGTTTTTCTCGTACTGCCAGGCTCATGAGGTACCTGAACGTTATCCCATCCATAACCGGGGAATATGTTTCCTCAAAATCAATTCCCGGTCTTTGGGAAAATCCTTGGGCTACAAGCCTTGCTTTATATCTTGCAATTTCATTATTTTCATTTCTTTTTCTGACAAACACCCATCTATAACCAACTGGTTTTACATTTTCAGGTGTTTGGACTATAGGGCCGAATACTTTTCTTTTGTTCAGTGAATCCAATTCTGATTTAATTGCATCTTTCCATTTTGGCCAATCATCCCTTTGCTGACATTCATCAACTGATTTTGGTTCAGGATCCTCGTCATTTTTCATCATCTCAAGTGCTACATTGTATGCAAATGCTTGATCAACTTTGATTTCTTTTCGGTTCCAATATTTTCCAGAAGTGATATAATTGAAGGCAGTTTCAATAGTTTCACTTTCTTCTGGATTAGCATTTTCAGCATCAACTTCTTCAAAAGTTGAATTTGTTACCTCTTCAGGTTTTTCATCATCCACTTGTATAATTCTTTTCTTTCGTGGATTTTTATCTTTGGAACCCATTGGTCTGCCACGCTTATTTCGTGGAGCAGATTCATTAGCACTTGGAATTTGCCCATCGGGTACATTCATTTTAGCTGGTGCATTTGCTGCTGCAATATGAGATTTTGTAATTCTCGCAGCATCATTGAAAGCATCATGTAATTGATTTGCAATTCTTTGCAAATGCACAATTCTTTGAACTTCTAATTCACATTGTTTTGTACGAGGATCACTGATATCGAGTGGTATTTTCCATGAAATTTCCTTTTTCAGTTGATCACTTCCTCCCCCTAATGTCGGGAAATGTGATTCGTCAAAATGGCAATCTGCAAATCTCGCAGTAAAGAGATCACCCGTTGTTGGTTCAAGATATTTGATAATTGAGGGTGATTCATACCCGACATATATGCCCAATCTTCTTTGAGGTCCCATTTTTGTCCGTTGGGGTGGTGCTATTGGTATGTATACCGCACACCCAAAAATTCGTAAATGAGAAATATTGGGCTCTTTTCCGGTTATAATTTGAGTAGGGGAGTAGTTATGATAGCTCGTCGGCCTTATTTTTATTAGTGCTGCTGCATGTAATATAGCATGTCCCCAAGCAGAGACAGGGAGTTTAGACTTCATCAATAAAGGTCTTGCAATTAATTGCAATCTTTTTATTAATGATTCAGCCAGGCCATTTTGCGTATGCACATACGGAACTGGATGTTCTACACTAATACCAATAGATGTGCAATAGTCATCGAATGCATGTGATGTATATTCTCCAGCATTGTCAAGGCGTATTTTCTTTATTGAATAATCAGGAAATTGTGCTCGCAATTTTATAATTTGCGCCAGTAGCCTAGCAAAGGCTAGATTGCGAGTTGATAATAGACAGACATGGGACCATCTTGTTGATGCATCAATTAGTACCATAAAGTACTTGAATGGTCCGCATGGTGGATCTATTGGTCCACATATATCGCCTTGAATTCTTTCCAAAAATGCAGGGGATTCAATTCCCACTTTAGCTAGAGATGGCCTGGTAATTAACTTTCCCTGATAGCAAGCAACACATGTAAACTCATTTGGATTCAGAATCATTTTATTATTTAATTTATGGCCGCTGGAATTTTCAATTATCCGCCTCAACATTACACTGCCTGGATGTCCAAGCCTTTCATGCCAGGTTATAAATTCACTAGTGGCCTTTAAGCCTACTAGGTTATGTACTTCTCCGGCATGAATTTTTGTATAATATAATCCGGAGGTCAAAGATGGCAGCCTTTCATTGATAATTTTTTCACCATTGATTGTTTGGGTAAGTAAAATATATTCATTTCCTGCCTCATTTAGAGTTTCCACGTGATATCCATTTTTTCGAATATCACCAAAACTTAGCAAGTTTCTTCGAGCCTTGCTTGAATATAGGGCATTTTCAACTGCCAATTTTGTCCCTTTAGGGAGAAATACAACTGCTCTTCCAGAGCCTTCAATACAATTTTCATTACCGCTTATAGTTTTTACTGCGGTCTTTCCCAATTTTAAATGGGAGAAAAAGCTTTTGCTTTTCAAAATACTGTGCGTTGTTGCACTGTCAATGAGGCAGATTTCATTTTTAGCTTGGCCATCCATTTCTTTAACATTTCACAAGATAATAAAAACATCAGTCATATTATATAAACATAACCATTGCAAAATACATTATAAAACGGGGGATACAAAAAGAGAGCAAAATACCAAAATACATCATAAGGCAAAATACAAAATGTGCAACCATTCTTTTCATTTTTTCAGTTTGTGCCACCAATAAAATCATCAGCTTCCAAATGGGTAATATCGTCATTCAAAACATCATCAAACGTATCGTCGCGGGTTGCGTGATGTGTCTCGGGATCGGATCGTTCTTTTCTTTTCGAAGCCTGATATAATTCAGCTAAGTGGCTAGCTGTTCGGCAGACCCGGGCCCAATGACCTTTAATACCACAACGATCACACGGTTCATCATTCTTCTTGTCTTTTTGTGTATTGAATCTTGGCTGCGATTTGTAATGCCTCCTATTGTCATTTCGGCGATTGGATTCAAATCGAGGCTTATTACGATATCTGTTTCTTCCAGACGATTCGGGTCTACCACGGCCACGATCCCGATTTCTATCACGATAATTTTGATTACGTCGATACCCACGATCCCGCACTTGATTTTCTGTTTCAGTGGCATTTGTTTCAGGAAATGGAGCAGCACCAGTTGGCCTAGATTCATGATTTTTTAGCAGCAATTCACTGTTTTGCTCGGCCAAAAGTAAGCATGTGATAAGTTCAGAATACTTTTGAAAACCACGTTCCCGGTACTGTTGCTGTAGGACCATTTGTGAGGCATGGAATGTGGAGAAGGTTTTTTCCAACATATCAGATTCTGTAATTTTTTCTCCACAAAGAGTCAGTTGCGATGTGATTCGAAACATCGCCGAATTGTATTCTCGGACTGTTTTATAGTCCTGGAGCCTCAGATTATGCCATTCATTTCGGGCCTTTGGCAGCACCGTCATTTTTAAATGATCATATCTTTCTTTTAATTTCAGCCACAATTCAAGTGGGGATTCCAACGTCACATATTGAAGTTTCAACGATTCATCAATATGGTGGCACAAAAAGATCATGGCTTTTGCCTTATCCTGGCTTGATGGTTTTTTATCGGGGGCAATAGTATCTTCCAGCCCCATAGATGCCAGGTGCATTTTTACATCCCGTGCCCAGGACATATAGTTGTCCCCAGAAACCAATAACGGGATAAATTCCTGTTTTGCAAGATTAGTCATAATATTATTGAAAAGTAGGGATATAAAATTATACCTAAGACAGAACTCCGATAGAACTCCGGTAGAGACCCCTCGTGCTGATAACGTGTTGTAAAATATTGCCTATTAGCTTAATTTGATTTTGTTTATATGATATAATATGTGTAATAATACATAGGTTATATCTATACACAAAGGTGGAGGATGTAGTGAGTATTTTGATGTAACATGGATGAGAGTAATGGCCTTTTGATAATCTATTGCACTAGAAATGATAATACAAAAGTTGAGTGGTAAAATCATGTCTCATGCATTATTCCATTAACCATATGTATAGGCAAGTACATGGGTGATTAGTCATCACTTAAACATCCATCCAATGACAAGTGTCAACACTTGTCCTTTTATTGATGAGTGATGGACATGCACTTAATCTTTTACATGCCACATAACAAATTAGTATTTGTGCATAAAGTAAAATGGTTATATTTAATACTAATAGAATGTGGAGAGCAATTAATATTTTAATTATATTTATATAGAAATTGCTTAAAATATTGAACAAATTTTTTGGGACAAGTAAAAAAAATAGACAAAATTAATGGGTCAGACTGACTACTCCCTCCGTCCCGCGAAATGTGGCTACTTTCTTTTTGGCACGATAATTTAGGTAGTGGGGTTTAGTAGTTAAAGTGGTGTAAACATTTTGTGTTTAAGATTCTAATGAATTTTGATACTGTTTATTGTTTAGCTTTGACTAAATATTATGTAATGATACAATTAGAGAAAAATATTCAAGTTTGATCTTGTTAGAATCGTCTAATCATTTAGTTTCATAATATATATTTTATACAATTTTTTATTGTACCAATTTTAAAATATTAAGAATTAAAAAAATGCTAGGGACTTTAGGTAGAAAAGTAAAAGTGCATTGGAATTTGTGCAGAATAGTAAAAGTGAACACTTTTAATGTGATTTGACAATAATTAAAATTCTAATCAAATTTATATTATTTTAATTTATCTAAAAATGGAAAGTGGCCAAATTTCGTAGGACACCCCAAAAAGGAATAGTGATCAAATTTCGTGGGACGGAGGGAGTATAACATAGAGTAGTTCTTTTTATTTTAAATTATAAAATTAGATATAAATTCAAAATTATTGAATATGATTATAAAAATTAAATTAGAAAAAGCGATAAAAAATAAATGAGATATTTTATTTTGAATGAAAAATACTACTCCCTCCGTCCCACGAATTGTGGCTCGTATTCCTCTTTGGGCTGTCCCACGAATTGTGGTCACTTTCCCTTTTTAGATAAATTTAATTAATATAAATATGATTAGAATCTTAATGGTTTCTAAATCCCATTAAAAGTAACCACTTTTACTATTCTGCACAACTCCCAATACACTTTTATTTTTCTATAAAAAGTCCCTTGCATTTCTTTAATTCTTCATATTTTAAAATTGGTACAAATAAAAATTATATAAAATATATATTCTAAATCTAGACGTCTAGACGATTCTAACAAGATCATACTTGAATATTTTTCTCTAATTAAATCATTACAATAAGATTTTGTTAAAGTTAAACAATAAAGAAAGTCAAAATTCATTAAAATTTTAAACACAAATACTCACATCACTTTAACCACTAAACCTCACCACACCCCACCACATAAATCACCGTGCCCAAAAGAAACGAGCCACAATTCGCGGAACGGAGGGAGTAATACATTATTAAGGATTTTAATATTTTTAGTCCATTTTTTTAATAAATTAAAATATCTGTACTATAATAATATTTTAAAAGGAAAAGAGAAAAAGAACAAATGGTTTGTCGTATAAAAGAGGGGTTTAGGGTTGGTCTAACAAAGTACTCCAGAGATATCGGTTGTGAATACATTTGCTCAAAACTGATTCCCAACAGTCACTATGTAAATAGAGCAAATATATATGAAAACATGATTTACCTTACGTTATTATTTTCAGTTTATGTCCCCTCGTGTTTCGCTTTTTCTTTCAGGATTGGGAATGCTACCATGATAGTTAGGAGTGGGCAAAAAAATTCGAACCGAACTGCTGAACATGGCAATTAAATTGGGTTTGTATATTATGATTACCCCGAAAATATTCAGAAATTTTAGAATAAAACTTTATATTTAATGATCGGATTGAGACTATAAAATAGGGGTGCTGACATGGCAATTAAATTTTAGAGGTAAGATTTTAGTGGAGAATGAAAAAAATAAAATAAAATAAAATTAAAAAAAAAACCAACAATTAAGTTTGTGTGCAGAATTCATAGATTCTGATCTCCAAAAAATGATACAATCCTATTATGATATGATGAATGTTGTGTGATACGATTTGTTACCATTATTGTTGACACAACATATATGGAAAGACATTTCTGTTATTATATTAAATTATTGCAAACTATAGGGAAGATTATATAATTCCTTAAAATGAGGAACAATGCCATAATTGTTTCTTGGGGTTGTTATCCATCTGGCTGTGAAATGAGGAAAAATAAGGGTTTTGGATCTAACCGTCGATACCGAAGATGACAACTACAATGCGATATACGGGGAGTGCGGGTTTGTTTATGCGCGTGACGGATGTGCGACAGATGAGGCGTGGACTGCAAGGATGCCGTGGGACAACATCATCATGAGGCAGCTCCCCTCACGATGCAAAATCGGCGGACACAACCCTTTAAAGAGAATGTTAAATGAGTACAATAATCGTGTTGATATAGAAAATGGGTATAATATAGATAAAGTCAAACAACATTTTTTTTTCACTATTTTTTTTTATTAAAAGTTTAAAACTAAAGCACAAAACCCTTTGAATGGGAAGAAAATCCTTCCTTTTACGGTAACACGTGTATGAGGACATTAGTATCATTGCCCCGATTTACGCCAGGTAGGTTACGGCCCCTACCGTGTATTAAGACAATCACAATCCACTAAAAATAGCAACAAATTATACACTATTTACAGCCTTTTGTATTAAAATAAATTGTAGCATGTTAACCCCTATTTTTATTACTTCAGGAGATCCAGAATCAGGACTTAAACCTGATCGAAAAAACCACAATATACCCAAACCTTGATACTTTAATATTTTATTGAACCGGATACCTTAGGAAGTAGCCTTGACTTTATTGAAAAAGTATTAAAAGTATTATTCAAATATTATTAAAATATTTAAAAAATAGCCCGAATTTTATTGTCTAGGCTTCTGGTATCCGTATCCTTCAAATAATTAAATTTAAATTATTTAACCAAACCTTGCTACGTCCTAAGGTAGGAAATAAAATAGGATTGTGATAATTCTTAAAGAAAACCAGAACCGATGAATCATCGACGGTCGGGTGGTTGGAGGGAGTCCATAAAATCCCAGAGCTCGGAAAACCCAGTAATAAGGCAGTCAAACCGATGTATGAGATTTGGTATTTGATTTTATTTACGTAAGCATGTTGGATATTTATCTGAAAATGGACTAATAATAATAAAAATTTAAGAATTTGGGGCTCAAATGAAATATTCTGGAAGTTTGGAGTTCAATTAATATAAAAATGACGGATTTTCGTAGATGAATAAATGGAATAAAATAAAACTTTAGGACTGAATCGACAAAAGATAAAAGAAAATGACTAATATTATGCCAACGTGTCTGATTAAAATTTAAATCATCGTCATGTCAGCAATTAGAGTATAATTATTGAACAATGGGCTGATCCAGACATAATTAGAATTTGCAGCGGACTAATTCGGTAATAAAACTAAAAAAGAATGGATTCGAATTTTTTGAAAAGAAAATGGGCATTTTAAACCTTTTTGGAGATTAATTCATGTTTGATATGACATTTACTGTAAAATGGATTTAAGTATAGTGTTAGCTATTGGAGATGGTCTAAGTATCAAGTATGCCTTCCCAATTGAGTTGTGTAGCCTTGGTGATTTCTAAAAAGAAAGTTATATATCCTTTTGTGGGGAGAATAAAAGGAAAGAACAAAGGGAAAAAAAGGCTATGGAAGGTGCTAATGGGTGGGTGGAATGTGTGACGATGGGTAGTGTTTAAGTGGGTGCCCCTTTTCAAATGAGATGTGCCCTCAATATATTACTCTTTTAATTCAGTTAAGGGTATAATGAGAATATTTAAAGGTGCCCTTAACATATTTGCATTTGTTATGTTTTGGTGGTGGATATCTTCAAGGTTGGTGTCTTTTTTTTTTTTTTTTTTTTTTTTTTTGTTGTTGTTGTTTTGGTGTGTGTTCATATCTGTGTGCTTCTCTAATTTCAATTTCATCCTAAACGTTTATTTTGTTCCTCAATTATCTAACTTTACTCATTTTTGCCAAATTCATCATAATTCACTATAATCTAATAAATTAGTACAATTAAGATTATCGTGGTACCAATCCGACCCATGCACTACTCAAATAATCCGATCCGTCTATTTCCACCTCTATATAAACTCTTTTCCAATATGAACTTTTTATGAAAACTTACTCTAAATTCTATTATTTTAAGGACATTATATTGGGAAGAGATAATACAGAAGTTGGGGGAACCGCGTTTTGGACGAATAGAATTATTTGAATACTAGTAAGTAACCCGTCGAGACTCGACGGGTATAATTATATATTTTATATATAATATATATACTTATATTATATGAAACTAATAGAGAATATATGATAATTATAATTTAATTATTAGTTGAGAGATTATATTAAACCTTCTTCTTGTGGCTTGTCCCGTACAAACCTAGTAGATCAATAAAAATAAATAATAAAATTATAGTTAATTTAATTTGAAAATTTATTTAAAATTAAATCTATTTAAATAAGTATTAAGCATGATATGAAAATTTTCCTTACAATTTGTTGAAAATTCCATTGTAAACAACGTTTTTGCAGTATCTTGAATTAATTCATCCTACCTAAATATTAATACTCTGAGTCTCATATTGCTAGTGACACGAGATATTGCAACATATAACTATTTATTGCTAAAAACTGGTTTTTAAAGATAGAGTTCGACCTTCTTTAATGATTGACAATGACTTTTCTTTATATTCATAGCAAAACAAACTGCGAATGAGGGTTGTCTTATCTGAAATCGAATGGAGAATTTGGTTAAATCAGACGGGCTCATAATCATTTTACCAATCAAGAATTTTATACTTTCATGGTTTTCCAAAATTAGTTTAACCTCAATTATATGGTTTTGCATCTTGGTTACTACCAACCTACTTCCATCGCATAATTTATTTGATGTATCTATATACCTAAAAAGAATGACTATACAATCCTCATTCAACTTTATTTTACGATTCATTAGTCAAGAACACTTGATCGTGGTTAGATATTCTGATGAAAATATTTTATTGCCATAATCCATTCTTTCATCCACTTGACAAATATTTTTAGAACTGAGAATATACATTTTCATTTGCAGACAAACATTCCATGATCTAATCATTAATTGTATTAATTCATCTCATTAGAAGGGGCAGTCTATATTTGAAGTGATGCAATTTATATTTGTTTATGTACACTAAAAAAATGTTTATATAGGATCACCCGTAGAGTTTATAAGAATATTATCCGGAAATATCACATCTAACTATATCGCTAAGATCAATACCGGTTTTACCATCACATACATCAAGTATCCATATTGCAAATTTGTTTTATATATAAATTTTATTGTAAACAATATTTCTTGTAATATCTTAAGTTAATCCATCTTAATTAAATATTAATACTTTGATTCCTCTCTTGCTAGTGACACGAGATATCATAACATAACCTTCTTTGAAAATTGACATTGACTTTTGTTTATAATCATAGTAAAACAAAGTGGGAATTTTCTCCTTTAAAATCGAATAGGAATTTGGTTAAATCCGACAGGCTTATAATCATTCTATCAAGAATTTTCTACTTTCATGGTTTTCCAAAATTATTTAGCCTTAATTGTATGGTTTCACATCTTGTTTACTATCAACGTGCTTATATTGCATAATTTATTTGATAGATCCATATTCCTAATAAGCATGACTATGCAACCCTCCTTCAACTTTATTTCATGATTCGGTAATCCTGAAAGCTTGATCATACTTTGATATTCCGGTGAAAATATTTCATCGTCATTATACATACTTTTATCATCTTGACAAATATTATTAGAACTGAGGTATCTTTTTATTAGCAGACATATGTTCCATGATGTAATCATTGATCATATCAATATCTCATTTATAGGGGCTAGTCTAGCAATAAGAAGCATGACTATGCAACCCTCCTTCAACTTTATTTCATGATTCGGTAATCCTGAAAGCTTGATCATACTTTGATATTCCGGTGAAAATATTTCATCGTCATTATACATACTTTTATCATCTTGACAAATATTATTAGAACTGAGGTATCTTTTTATTTGCAGACATATGTTCCATGATGTAATCATTGATCATATCAATATCTCATTTATAGGGGCTAGTCTAGCAATATCTTTAAAAATATTTGGATTTGAAGTAGTACAATTTATATTTCTATATATAATCTCAACAATTGACGACCCCTATTCATAAGAAAATCATCTTAAAATTTCACCCTTGATTGTACATCTCCAGATCAATACCAATTTTACCAATTACCATCACCTGCATGAAGTATTCATTTTGTAATTTTTTTGGCAAATATGAATTTCATTGTAGACAACATTTCTTATTGTATCTTGAGTTAATCCATCTTAATTGCATATTAATGCTTCGAATCCTCTCTAAAAACAGGTTATGGAAGATAGAGTCCAACATTTTTTAAAGATTGACATTAACTTATATTTATAGTCATAGCAAAACAAACTGTCAGTGAGAATTTTCTCCTCTGAAATTAAATGGAAATTTAATACACTTAGCTTGTTGCTGAAATAGACTTAGTTCGTTGCTGAAATAAATTAACCCAAACAATTGAGGTTTCAACTTTTATGAAGTCGCTAATATGCACAATATCAAGTCGCTGAAAAAAACTATAGCTTGTCGCTGAAATATGCTATAATTCGTCGTTGAAATATACTATACTACGTCGCTGAAAATACACGGAAGGCACGCTGAAAAGTAATGTGCATGTCGCTGAAAACAATGAAATAATAAAAAATAACTGAAAAGTACATACCTTGTCACTGAAATGTACTAAAGTATATTTTGGAGTAATATGGCAAAATTACTTTTTACCCATCCAGTTCATCTCAACCGTTGATTTAAAAAGTTAATCTACGGTGGGAGAACACCGCAGTTCATCAAGTCATATCCCTTAGTCGGTCCCTAATTTCTCACAATTTTTAATATAATAAAATGTAAATAGGTTTCATATTACTACCTCCATATCCAAATGTTGTTGACATTTGTAAATGTACTACTATTCACTCACAGACTTTCACTTAAGGTTTATCATAGTTATACAAGTTAAAATATAGCCAAGTGAGATCTTGTTAGATTCGTCTTGTCGTATAGTTTTTAAATATCGAACTTTTATAATTTTTACTTGTACTGAACTTGAGTTATTTATGATTTAAAATGTACACTAAACTGTGTGAAAAGTTGGTCCATAAAAAATATATTTGAATATAGAAAAAGTATTTATATAGAATTAGAATGATATAAGTATATATTATTTATATATTATATAAATTGGAATTAGAAATTCTATATAAATTTAAAATTGAAAATCTTTCAAATCTTTTTAAATTTTAAATTTCAAATCTTTTTAAAAGTGAACAATATTGTGGAATTCCGTATAAATTGAAAATTCCATTTATTTCAAGAACTGGAAATTTATAATGAATAATAAATAAATAAATGAGAAACTCTAAAATTAATAATTTAAAAAGGCAAAAATCTATAAAAATTAAAAATTTGAAATGGAGACACCACATTAAATGTAGGATAGGTTGTTCACTAATGGTTTTATTAATATATAGATTATACAGGTTGGATTTGCCCCACAACTTTGTTGATTGTACTAATTTAAGACTGATTTGACAAAAATTGGTAAATTTAATTAGAGAATCGGATGCGACAAAATAATAGTTTATGACTGAAATTGGAAAAATTTAAAGAATTGTTAGATATTATTGTTGTATATCTTTTTATATATACAGTTTTACTATTGGCCCAACCAAGTGGTCCGGCCCTCTTATGCAATTATATAAGTATGTACTTTTACACTCTTTGGAATTGATTTAGCCATTATATTCACTAACGTTTTTGGCCCGCGCGTTGCGCACGGGCGTATTGCTTTCTTTCTTATTATGAATAAAACTAATTATATATATAATTTTTTTAATTGAATGAACAAAATAAATACGTAGAAGTATACAGTTTGGAATTCATAGTCAATAATAATTTTAAATTGTAATGATTTTGAGTAATGGTTTAGAGTTTAGAGATCTAAAATTAAAAGTTAAGGAGGAATAGAGTTTATAATTTAACAATCGAGTTTAGGATTTCATTGTTAAAATGAAACATATTTATTATTAATTAGTTATTTTAACATCCCATTATCCCTCGACCCTCCTCCCATTATGTGAATTTTCTTGAATGATATAACAATTTTCTAATAAT